>CM039503.1:32899307-32981955 GCA_022432975.1 Begonia masoniana | reverse complement strand
TCCATCACAGATTGTGGAACAGCAAGTCTCGAGTTCTCCCCTCCCCACGCGGCAATATGAAGAAAACCCCTGTAAGGATCTTGACTATGCGGTGAAGGTATTGCGCAACAAAGAGGTTCCATTAGTGAAAGTCCTTTGGCACAACCAGAACATAGAGGAAACAACTTGGGAGCGCCAGCAAGACATGATGGACCAACATCCGGAATTATTCAGGTACTGAATTTTGAGGACAAAATTCTTTTAAGGAGGGTAGATTGTAGCACCCGGTTCTATTGAACCGAATTTAACTAACCATTTATAATGTGAGGATTTGGGAGAAAATGATGATTAGGTTAATAAATAACTATGCAAGGGCAAAGAGTAATTAGCATTTTGAAAAGTGGAAAATGTATTTAAGGAGGGTTTAATGAGGTTTAGCCGCCACTATTCCTTCATTTCTCCTTTCTCGGTATTCAGCTCAGGCTCAGCAGAACTCCAGGCGATTCTCCTTACCGATCTCATTCCTCAACTAGGTAAGTTTTCCTTTCGTTCACTTGAGATTTCAGTGGTTAGATAGCAGAGGGAGCGCAATGTGTGTGTGTTATGTCGATATTGTGAATGAATGGAGTTCGGGATTTAGTACTGAACTGAGAGTGTATGATGACCAGAACTTCCAAACTAGCTCCTTAGGTTCTTAGTGATGTAGGATACAGTTAGTGGTAATCTAATCGGTATTCTGCTTATGAAACTAGGTGGGCAAGGCTTCCAGAGTAGTTGAAAACGAGTGATTTCCAGGAGATCAGGTAAGTAATGTTTGCTTGTGCCTTCGGGCCTACATCACAAAACGTTAGGTTTGTATTTACTTGGATGTGTTTGTATGCCATGCATCATGTTTTCAAAATGTATACGAAAATGAATTTGAATACATATTGGTATGGAGAGGATTGAATGTGATGAAATAGCAAAGTGAATCAGACTTACTGTTAAGGGAATTAATCCGCCCCTTAATGAGACAGTGGATATAAATATACTTTGGAAGAGCTGATCCAACTTCCAATTTCACAGGGGGATCTAAACATGTGAATCAGATTTACTGTTAAGGGAAATAATCCGCCCCTTAATGAGTCAGTGGATATATACTTTGGGAGAGTCGATCCAACTCCCAATTTCACAGGGGGATCTGAATCAGAAACGATGAATGAGCAACTGAGATGAGAAAGTAGAAACTGCATGATTAGGAGTTTATGTTTTAGTAATTCATTTCATTTTGCATTACTTACTTAGCATTAGGCTAATAGATGAGTTTTGTGATGTAGGTGAAGAAGTGACAGCAGGTGTGTTTACTGAGTTCACTGAGGACTAGTCGGGTTGGAGGAGTGCACCTATTCAATGTTCTGGCAGCTGATGGGGCGGTTTAACTGATGTCTGTCAGTGTGGAGGACTAGTAGTTAAAGATTCAGTCTGAGTATGTTGAGTTTTCATGACAGAATTGATTTCAAAGTTTTGAACATGTTTTGAGTTTTCCTCCTGATAACCGTATCTTGTTGGGTCTAGATGTTAGTACTTGCTGAATTTTGAGTAATGCAATGGTTGAATCGTTTTGAATGATTTCAGTAGAGTAAGTAAATCCTTTTCTGTAGTTGGAGTAGTGTTTTATAACGAGGAGTTGATGAAATGTTGTTTTGTTCTCTATCGGTAGATGATGTCTATCGTAGATGTTGAGTCATGGTTAAGTTGTCTATCGGAAGATGTTGTGTAGGTTTTTGTCGTCTAGCGATCGGCAGATGTTGGATGAAGGAATCATCCGGCTGACGTCATCGGTAGATGTCGCGCGTTGTCTATCGGAAGATAGAAATCTGCCGGCAGATGAATTTGTGTTGACTTCATCGGCAGATGAAGTTGTGTATGAAGTTATGTTGACTTCATCGGCAGATGAAGTTATGTTGACTTCATCGGCAGATGGTGTTGCGTTGACGTCATCGGCAGATGGTAATGCGTTGTTTGGGCACGTCATCGGTAGAAGCCTTTTTGTTTCATTTTTTTTGCTCCTTCCGTTGGCTTGCTCATCGGCAGATACGTTGGATTTCCGCGATTTCTCCTAGTATTCCACAGTTTTAAACTTTAATTCCAAACTACCGATTGTCTCTTAACATTTCAAACCATGATTTATAGTTTTGTTTTACTACATTGCTGTTTAGAATTATTTCCGCTGCAAGTTTTAAATATTTTAAATTTTTAGAAAAAAGTCAAATTTTGACTGTCGAGCGAAATTTCTTTTTTTTTAAATTTAGCATCAAGTCGTCATGGCTCGGTTCAGTGTTATGGGTAGCAAACCGGGTTCAGATGACTCAGGGCGTTACATACATCCACCCCTCCTTAAACTAAATTTTCGTCCCCAAAAATTGTTCAAGTAAAGAGTTCTGGATACTTGTCCAACATGTTCTGCTATCGCTCCCAAGTGGCTTTTTCAATACCATGATTCCTCCATAAGACTTTGACCAGGGGAATTTCTTTATTTCGAAGAGTCTTTACTGCAGATTCCATAATCCTTACTGGTTTCTCTTCATACTCCAGGGTCGACTCGATTTCGATTCCAGTTGGTTCAACAACATGTGCTGGATCACGTATGCATTTCCTTAACATTGACACATGAAGACATTATGTACTTTTTCCAGTGATGGAGGCAATTGCAGTTTGTAAGTTGTACTGCCAATCCTAGCTAAGACGGGGAAGGGTCCAATAAACTGTGGATTAAGCTTTTCCTTCTTACCAAATCTTAAACTCCCTTAAAGGGTGAAATCTTTAGAAAAACTTCATCTCCAACGGCAAACTCAAGGTCTCTCCTTCTTTGGTCTGCATAAACTCTTCTGTCGGCTTGTGCAGTCGTCATTCTCTTCCTAATAATGGCAATCTTATCTGACATCTACTGTAAAATCTCGGGTCCAAGGAGTTTTGCTTCACCAACTTCATCCCAGTATAAGGTTGATTTACATTTCCTACCATACAATGCCTCGTAGGGTGCCATACCAATAGTGGACTGGTTGCTATTGTTGTAGGAGAATTCAATTAAAGGCAAATGTCGACTCCAAGATGCCTGGAAGTCTAGCACACATGCTCTCAACATATCCTCGAGCATCTGAATTGTCCGCTCGGATTGTCCATCGGTTTGTGGGTGAAAAGCAGTGCTGAAAGATAACTTCGATCCTAATGTGCTTTGAACACTCTGCCAGAATCTTGAGGTGAACCTGGTGTTGGTTTTCGAGGTTCCTACGCATGGCGGAATTCACTATTATTCATAATAATAGTGACATACGTTACCCTGTAACTTTAAAACTATTTTAAAATCATCACAAAAAATCTTAAATTGGATCCTTAGTCTAAAAAAAATTATTTTTGATAAATATGTAATTTTTCAAAATGTAAACAATTTACATTGAGAAAAAATATTAGATTTTAGATTGAGAATTAATAAATGGAAATACCTTTATGGAGCAACGCTTTTACTCAAGTACTCCCGTTTGATCTTAACATGTAACACCCGGCATTTTACCTATGTAATTATTTTCCCGAACTATTAAGTGGGATTAATTCAATGTTAATACAAAGTATGTTTAGTTGGAAACCAAAACGAATGAGTTTATATTGAATTGGATAATGAGATAAAAACAAAACAAAGGGGGTAACTAAACAAACAAGCTAGTTGGTAATGGATGGAGGGGTAAATTAGGAAGAAATTAAGGTTGGTGGGAGTAAGCCAATGGATGATTGCCAAGTGGCAACTTGTTGAGGAAGCTAAGTTCATCCTCCTACGTGAATTTTCACTCACTTCTCTGCTTCCTCCCATCTCTCTCGGCTTTCTCTCTTCCAGGCGATTGAAACAAAACTTCCACGCTTTGTTTCTCCTGTATTTTCCCGTCTTTTTTAGAAAAGGTGAGCATCTTTTAATGCTAACAAATTTGGATGAGTTTAATGTGAGTTTTTACCGAAGTTTAGGGTTTCGGTATTTGGTGAAAACTCCTTGTTTTTTTTGGATGAAAACACGTTGGTGTGTTTTCTAAAGAGTTGAAATGTGTTTGCTGCATATTCTACATGATTTTAGTTAGCATTTCTAGCGTGTTTAAATTCTGTACATGCATGCTACAGGTCCGAGTTTTTTCTTTCCAGAGACATCCAAGTTTTCAACCCTCCATAAAACAGGTAAGTTCATAACAGTAGGTTGGCCCTCATGGCCCTACATCACAGAGGTACTAGGGTCCCAATTCTGTCGGGTAGTTTTGGGTAGAAATGTTATAGCTTCTGTTCAGTTTGTGTTTTGTATTGTCTGTTCAGCTTATGTCCCGAGTTGTCTGTTTTCTGCCTCACAATATGCCCTGCTATTTCTGATGTCTGTTGTTATAGGTTCAGGCACTGAGAATGTCATGCATACACGTTTTACTGAAAATCCATGCAAAACTGACTTCTGTACACTGTTTGAAATTAATAAGATAAAATCCGACTGAAATGTATCAGGTTAAGTGTGGGACGGGGACTGGCCCCTCTGGTTAAATCTGTAACACCCCTAATACTGTACCCTAATTGTAACACCCCTAATACTGTACCCATTTACTCGTACAAATTTTTCATTTTATTTTACACTTTAAGCGGAAACTGAATCGGAATTGAAATCGTTAGTGTTGTTTGGAAAACCATCTAAAACAAACATAAAACTATTTAATAAAACAATTAAAACTATTTAATAAAACAATTAAAACAATTTAATAAAACCAATTTTGATTAAAACAATCGGGAGGACAAAACTGTCCAACCCGTGGTAATTAAGTGCAGCGAACAGTCGCTGCAGCATGCAGCGACTGAGCGCTGCAGTTGCTGCTGCAAGCAGTGCCCGATCGCTGCATTGCTGCAGCGATCGCGCGCTGCAGTTGCTGCAGCAGCGTCGATCGCTGCTTTGCTGCAGCGATCGCGCGTTGCTGCTGCTGCAGCAAGCAGCGATCAGTCGCTGCATTGCTGCAGCGCCTGATCGCTGCACTGCAGCCTTGATCCACACTATTGCTCTCTGAAATTTCCAGAGAGCAAATACTTCAGTAAGCTCTCTGGAAATCCGGTTTCCAGAGAGTAAATCCACACCATTTGCCTGTCATTCAGTTTCTTGCAATCTTTATACTTCTCACTAAAACATACAACTTATAAATTAAACTCACTCCATTTATAGCAGACTTTGCGAAGTCCAACTGCGTGGATAGCTCAAAAAATCGAGCTATCCGTAACAACCTAAACCAATCAAAACATTTTTAAAACATTTAGTAATCAGTTTAAACCCAAGCGTTTTACATAAAATTACCAAAATGTTATCTAACCTCTATCCAGAACCAAGCATCCTAATATGTTCTATACAGTTTATCATCAATCCAAAATGTCTCAAAACCCCCGAAAACATTTACGTACATCCCCCATGGGTCAAAACGCGCCTCGACTGCTCAGCACACACCCACGGCCATCATCCATCAACTGCACCCCACGTTAGGAGGAGGAACGTCGTCCTCACCTGGCTCAATGTCTCTTAAAATATCACCTACACCATACAGACACATATGAGATATTGAAATCTCAGTAAGCTACGTAAATGCAGATGCATGCGTGCAGTGCATATGAAGTTCAGAAAACATGCATATCAGACATATCAGGTCATTTCATACAGATTGCCACCGAGATATCAGCCCTCTAAATGGAAAGGATACATCCCACGGTCGGACTACCACTTTCGATTTAGAGGAGGGGGTACATGCTCACAAACCCTACAGCCATGCCTGAGCCCCATCCCGCGTGACCAGATACAGATTACGTATTTTCGTTCATTATTCATTTCATTTGAAAACTTGTGCTGAAGTCCATTTTCATGCCATTTTGAAACACGTGATGCATGAACAGTTATAAGCATAATGTAACCATACAATAAGCAAACACATGTATACCATCAAGACCGAAATAAACTAACCTATAAACAATTAAACCTAACTACCCAACCAAAAGCAGATTAAACAAACAACTCTTCAGGGATCCTCGATACGACATCGAAGTATGGTGTAGACCGATTGGTCAAAGTAAGTCACGAAAACTTACCTCGAGCGCGCAAAATCTCAAGCTTCGTCCACGGGAGTCGTGTATCTGAGACAAAACACGATATTCGTCGTTAAAACCAATTTAAACTATTAACGTCCAAATTACAAAATCCTTAACTATTTAATTTCCTAAAACTCCAACTTGATAAATCGAAGTAATACAACAACATAACGCTCGATAACTTGAATTCCTATTACGAGAAATTTCCAAAAACTCGAAAATTCTCAGATTTATACTTTTTCACAAATTGGTTTATCTTCGTCCAATAACGTCCGATACGTTCAATATATACCTAATCACGGCTAACCTATTAATTAAGAGCCCTAATTCGCGTTTTTAACGAGATTTAATCGAAACCCTAATTATCTAAACGGCGTAAACGTTGAAATAAAAGCTCTAAGATTGTAGGTACATACCGAGGATAGCGAGAGGAGGAGAAAACGTGAAGAACCGGAGGAAAAACGGAGAAGAACGGAGGTCGGAATATTGAGGAATCGTCGGCGGCGGCTGAGAGCTTTGCTCTCTGTTCGTGGATTCCAGAGAAGAGAAAGAGAGAAAGTGAGGGAGAGAAATAGATTTTAGGTTAAGTTATAATATTGGTTTGGCAGATTACTAAAATGCCCTTAGCTCTTATTTCTATTTGTTTCGTCCTTCGGTTCATTAATCATCCTACTATTCAGATTCTCGAAAGTTCCATATTTTGCCAATAACTCCTATCCATTGCCAGGGATTTATTAAAACTGTCCGTTCGCGATTTGGACCTCATTTGCTATTTTTACGAGAACGTCTTTTACATTACGAGAAATGCATTTACTCGGAATATAGCGTTCAATCTCCGAAAATTCCCATAATTTCGCTAAAATTCCTATTAATCGTTAGGATTGAAATGACGCTTTCCGTTTGCAAAACTGATTTGATTTTACATATTTACAAAAAATGCCATTATATAATAAAATATCAATATAATATATTAAATCCAAAAAGTCCGTACAAGCCGGATATTACATTCCACCCTCCTTATTCAGAATTTTGTCCACAAAATTAAATCATACAAACAAATCAGGATACTTAGTCATCATATCCTGCTGTCGTTCCCATGTAGCCTCTTCCACCTCGTGATTCCGCCATAGAACTTTGACCAGCGGAATTTCTTTGTTGCGTAGAACCTTGATGGAATGCTCCAAAATACGTACCGGCCTCACCTCATAAGTCAAGGTAGGCTGTACCTCGATCTCTGTAGCCTCCACGACATGTGACGGGTCACGTAGACATCTCCGAAGCATAGATACGTGGAACACATCGTGGATACCCTCCATAGAAGCTGGAAGCTGCAGTCTGTACGCCAACTTCCCGATCCTCTTCAGAATAGGAAAGGGCCCCACATAACGAGGGTTTAGCTTACCCCTCCTTCCAAATCTCGCAACGCCTTTGAACGGAGAAACTTTAAGGTAGACCTCGTCACCTTCTTCAAACTTTAGCTCTCTCCGTCTAGTATCAGCATAGCTCTTCTGCCTGCTCTGTGCTACCTCTATACGCTGTTGAATGATGGCAATCTTCTCTGCCGTCTGCTGTAGAATCTCAGGACCAACGATGCTGGCCTCGCCAACCTCGTCCCAATACAACGGAGATCTACACTTTCGACCATACAGCGCCTCATATGGAGCCATGCCAATAGTAGCCTGGAAGCTGTTATTATAAGAGAACTCGATCAGTGGCAAATACCTGCTCCACGATCCCTGAAACTCCAGCACACATGCCCTGAGCATATCCTCCAGAATCTGATTCGTCCTCTCTGTCTGTCCATCAGTCTGAGGATGAAATGTGGTGCTGAAATTAAGCTGAGTCCCCATAGCCTTGTGCAGACTCTTCCAGAACTTCGAGGTAAATCTCGGATCTCGATCTGAGACAATAGAAGCTGGCACGCCATGCAGTCTGACAATCTCCTGTACATAGAGCTCTGCGAGCTGATCCATAGACGATGCCATCTTCACAGATAAGAACTGGGCCGACTTTGTCAATCGGTCCACAATAACCCAAATGCCGTCATGGCCTCTCATAGTCCTCGGGAGCCCCACAATGAAATCCATGGAGATCTGCTCCCACTTCCACTCCGGAATCGGCAGTGGTAATAGTGTTCCAACGGGTCTCTGGTGCTCAGCCTTTACCTGCTGACATACTAGGCAGGTCTCAACGTACTTGGCAACCTCCCTCTTCATGTTCGGCCACCAGAAGTGCTGTCTCAAATCCCGGTACATCTTGGTACTCCCCGGGTGCACAGAATATGCCGAAAAATGTGCCTCGGCCAATATCTCCTTCTTTAGATCCTCGTCACTAGGCACGTACCACCTATGCCTGAACTTCAGAATACCATCCTCTGACAAATGGAAATCTGACGAGTCTCCCAACGTCATGCTCGATCGAAGCTCCATACACTCCGTATCACTCTGCTGAGCCTCGCGTATACGATCAAGAATAGTCGGCCTGAGAGAAATGTTGGCAAGCATATAGGACAACTCTGCCACTATCTCCACGTCGAATCTCTCAATCTCAGACCGCAGCGTAATTGACATCGCTGCAAGTGAAGGCTGACTCGCAGAAGGCACCCTACTCAAGGCATCAGCAACCTTGTTTGCCTTCCCCGGATGGTACTTGATGTCGAAATCATAATCTTTGACGAACTCAAGCCATCATCTCTGTCGCATGTTCAGCTCCTTCTGCGTAAATAAATACTTCAGGCTCTTGTGGTCAGAAAATATCTCGCACTGCTGCCCATATAAATAATGTCTCCATATCTTCAGTGCGAAGACCACAGCTGCTAACTCAAGGTCGTGCGTAGGGTAATTCTGCTCATACGGCTTCAACTGCCGAGAAGCATAAGAAATAACTCTCCCCTCCTGCATCAACACACAACCGAGTTCGACTCCAGATGCATCACAATAAATACTGAACCTGACACCTTCCGCAGGTAGCGCCAGTACTGGAGCGGTGGTCAATCTCTGCTTCAACTCCATAAAACTATCATCACAAGCAGCCGACCATACAAACTTCTCGTTCATCCGAGTCAATCGTGTAAGAGGAAGTGCGATCTTCGAGAATCCCTCTATAAACTTCCGATAATAACCGGCCAATCCGAGAAATCCACGCACCTCACGTACGTTCTTCGGCTGTGGCCAATCTCTGACCACCTGTATTTTGCTCGGATCCACAGAAACTCCATCCTGTGATATAATATGGCCCAGAAAACTCACTCTGTCAAGCTAGAACTCGCACTTAGAAAACTTTGGATACAGCTGGCGCTCACATAGAATACTCAGAACAATCCTCAGATGCTCCTCGTGTTCTTCCTTCGTCTTGGAGTAAATCAGAATATCGTCGATGAAAACCACCACGAACCTGTCCAGATACTCCTTGAAAACACGGTTCATCAAATCCATGAACGCTGCAGGGGCATTAGTGAGTCCAAAAGACATAACAAGGAACTCATAGTGCCCATACCTCGTTCGGAACGCTGTCTTCGGTATATCATCCTTCCGAACCTTCAGCTGATTGTAACCCGAGCGCAGGTCGATCCTGGAAAATACTCGGGCACCCTGTAGCTGATCAAATAGGTCATCTATCCGAGGCAGTGGATACTTATTCTTCACTGTCAGTTTGTTCAGCTCTCTATAATCGATGCACATTCTGAGGGTCCCATCTTTCTTCTTAACAAACAGAACGGGCGCACCCCAAGGAGAAACACTGGGTCGAATAAAACCCTTCTCTAGCAACTCATCAAGCTGAGTCCTCAACTCTCTCAACTCAGCTGGTGCCAACCGATACGGGTTCTTGAACCTTGGCGCGGAATTTGGATAGACATCAATAGTGAACTCAATCTCCCGGTCTGGTGGTAAACCGGGAAGATCATCGAGGAATATGCCAGAGAACTCTCTAACAATAGGAATGTCGCTTGGCTTCACTCTGCTGAGCAACTGAATATCAAAAACCGAGGCCAAATAAATAGAGCACGCACCTTTGAATTGCTCGTTGACCATCATGGAATAAGAAATAGGCGAGCTACTCAGTCGGTTCATCGCCTGATAGGAAAACTCGGCTCTGTCCGGGGGTCGGAAGGTCACAATCCCGGAGCGACAATCGATGGTGGCGAAGTGCTGTGCTAGCCAGTCCATCCCCAAAATAAGGTCGTACCGCTTTATGCCCATAACGATCAGACGTGCGTAGAGGGTAACGCTCCCAACTGAAATAATATTCCCCTGAATAACATGACTGGACTGCATACGCTCTCCTGAGGGCAGCAATACACTATACTCGCACTCTGCCGACTCAGACTCTAACCCCAATCTAGCCATACATGCAGTTGATACGAAGGAGTGCGTAGCTCCGGTATCCATCAAAGTAAATACAGTAGCACCCATAAGCAAAATAGTACCTGCAATCACGGTAGGCTGAGCATCGTCATCAACATCCTCAGGCTCGATGAAGGCGAAAACCCTGGGCATAACCTTCCTCTGATCTCCGCCCAACTGATCTCGGCCCGGGTGGGGGCAGTCTCTAACAAAATGGCCAACTCCACCACATCTGTAGCATTTGTTAGAACCCACACGGCACTCTCCACTATGTTCCCTCTGACACAAGGGGCACCATGGCATCTGAGAAGCCCCCTGAACTTGCTTCCCCTTGCCCCGGTCATTACCTCCTTCAAGAGGTCTCTTCACACCCCTCGGCTGCTGCTGAGGCGGCTGTGCTCTAGGCTGCCATCCTCGGTTCTGTGACTGAGGACGGATCTCTCAAAAGAAGCCATTCGCTGGCTCCCTCGGTCTAACACAAGTGGCCCTGGCGGCCTCGATATCCAGAGCTCTAGCTGTGATGTCAGAAAAGGGCACATCAATAATACCTGAGACAAACACGTGCATCCGGATCTCCGGATTAAGTCCCTCCATAAACTGGTGCACCTTCTCCTCATTATCGCAAACAAGACGAGGTGCAAATCCGGATAATGCCTCAAACTTCCGAATATAATCAGCAACTGAACCAGTCTGCTTCAGCTGCATAAACTCGTTCCTCTTTGCCACCCTCACCGTGTGGCTTAAATACTTATCGAAGAATAGAAACTTGAACCGATCCCAAGTCATAATAGATACGTCCGTCGTCACCTTGATCGAATCCCACCAGAAACGGGCATCCATCGCTAAATGAAAGGTAGCATACGCCACCTTGCTCCCGTTCCCTACCTCGGCGTAAGCTAACATGTCCTCCATAACTCGGATCCATTCCTCGGCACGTGTCGGATCCGATGACTTGCCTTCGAATACTGGAGGCCGTAAGCTTTGAAACCTCTGCATACCCTGATTACTGGGAACTACCAAGTATTGGACCCTCTGATTCTCTCGCTGGTTCTCCCGATTTACTAATTCCGTAATCTGTTGCGCCTGCCTGTCCATATGCTGAGACTGGCGATCGATCAACTCCGTAAGACGATCCATCGCGTCATCTCTCGGATCCCTTCCTCGAGTCATATTTATAAAAACTCCTATAAAATTTAAAAACAAGAAATCCTACGAAACTGAAATCAAACGAAGCAGTAAACAAACTTACAGTTGATGTAGGAAGTCCGCGTAGTGGCAGTGCAGTCGAGCAGTCTACAGAATCGATTTTAAAACCCGGGGGCTCTGATACCATAATTGTAACACCCCTAATACTGTACCCTAATTGTAACTGTAACACCCGGCATTTTTGCCATGTAATTGTTTTCCCGAAACCATTTGTGCGGGATTAACATTTATATTTATACAACGTATGTTTTGGTTGAGTTGTTGGAAATGTTTAGTGAAACTAAACTAATGTGTAACCAAAACAAATTAATTAGGTTAAAAGCTACTGGAAGGGCAAATGTGGAAGTAATTAAGGTTGGTGGGAGAAAACAAATAGATGATTGACATGTGGCAGCTTGTTGAAGAAGTTAAGTTCTTTCTCCTACGTGAATGTTCATTCACTTCTCTGTTTCCCCTCATCTCTCTCGGCTTTCTCTCTTCCAAGCGATTGAAACAAAACTTCCACACTTTGTTTCTCCAGCGTTTCTCCGTTTTCTTCAGCAAAGGTGAGCGTCTTTTAATGCTAATAAATTTGGACAAGTTTAAGGTGAGTTTTTATCGAAGTTTAGGGTTTTGGTTTTCGGTGAAAACTCACTGTTTTTGGATGAAAACACGTTGGTGTGTTTTCTAAAGAGTTGAAATGTGTTTGCTGCATTTCCTACGAGATATTAGTTAGCATTTGTAGCGTGTTTAAACCCTGAACATTCATGCTACAGGTCCGAGCTTTCCAGAGACGTTCGAGCATACTACTTGGCTGCACACAGGTAAGTTCATACGTTTATGTTGGCCCTTATGGCCCTACAACTTGGAGGTACTAGGTATGGTTTGGGTAGATAGGTTCTAGGTTATGTTTTAAGTTAAACATGTCTCTGTTATATTCTGTTTCCCTGTTGTATCCATTCTGCCATCTGTGAATGTTGAGTATCGCACTTATCCATGCATACACGTTTTCCAGTAAAATCATGCAAATGTTTTCAGCACTGGTTTTGAAGTAAGTAAAGATAAAATCCTGTAATGTAATGAACGGTTAAGTGTGGACGAGGACTGGCATCCTGTTCTTGTCCTTCCCTGGGACTCATGTAAAATTTATCCCCGCCAAGGATACCCTGTACCTTGTCCTTCCCTGGGACACCGGCAAAATTACTAACAAGTGTCATGTCCTGTTATGTTATGTATGTTTATGCGCCAGTTCCTCTATAAGCCTCACTTATACCACCCTGTCCAGTGAAATGTAATGTAATGTAATGTTAATGTATTTGAAATGTTCATGCATAGCATATGCATCACTGCATTTATTTCTGATATGTTCTTACTGAGCTCTAGGCTCATAGGTGAACTCCCTGTTGTAGGTACGGAAGCCCCAGATGAGGACCTTGTGCCTCGAAATGACGAGCTGATGTAGTTGGAGGAATGATCTCATTGGGGGTGGTTGCTGCAGCCAGACAAATCCTGTCCCGAGGTTTAAGTATTTAAAGTAAAGTCTATGTCTGTAAACCCTACTGGAATTCTGTGTTTGGTTTTTAAACTATGTTAGGATTCTGTATTTTTGGTTGTTGAAAACTCCGTAGGAAATTCTGTTGGATATAGATAATGTAAGGTATTCTGTTGGTTAAGCTTTCTCTTGTTAAAACCTCTGTATTCGACAGTTGAACTATGTTTTGAAGTATTCTGGAATTCGTTTGGAATATTTTCTGTTAGTCTGTGCATGGACAGCTTCTGGTTTTAGAGCTATCCATGTAGTGTGATTTTTCTTAAGTTTCTGTCATGTTAGAGCCATCTATGTAATTTGTTTTTCCTTAAAATTCCGTCGTGTTTTTCCCGATATGTTCAGAAATCATGTTTTGAATCGTTTTCTGAAGTTTGAAGTTTTCATACATTCTGTTTCCACAACTTTTGTTTTTATGTAATCATGTTAAAAGTTGCCAGTTTTGTCTTTCACAAATTTCGTCTTCCGGTTACTGTTCACAAATTTCGTCTTCCGGTCACTGTTCACAAATTTCATCTTCCGGTCACTGTTCACATTTTTCTTCTACCGGTGACGTTATTTGTCTTCCGGTTGACGTCATCTTCTCTTCCGATGACGTCAGCATAAGTCTTCCGCCCAGTTTATAACTTTGTCTTCCGATGACGTCAGAGCGTCTTCCGGCTGACGTCATCATCTTCTGCCGGTTATGTTTGCTGCCTTTATCTTCCGATGACGCTATCCACTAATTTCTCCTCCGGTTCAGTTTGAAACTACATCTTCCGCCACTGTTTCCTGTTTCCATTTCCGTCAGTCTTATGCCTATTTCTGTTCGGTTATCTATTATTGAGATCTGTTTGCTTTCCATTCCAGAGAACTCTCTCTCTCCCCCTGCAAATGTTTTCGATTTCTCCCTGCAGTTCTCCCTCTCTGTTCACTACTTTGATTGTTCTATTAGTTTAAAAAAAAAAAAAATAATAGTCACCGTTTCCTGTAAATGTCCCGGAGTGACGGCTCCGATCCCGGAAACCGATTCGGATCCGGTTTTGGGCTGTCACAGTTATGGTATCAGAGCGACACGGTTTTAAAACCGATTCTGTGAAATGTCTGACTGCGCAACCCGCCACGTGATATCGCTCCGCCAACTGTAAGTGTTTAAATTCCTGTAAGAGTTTTGTTTATTAAATTAGGTTATTCTGTTATTCTTATAGGACTATCTTAGAAATGGTGAGAGGACATCAGGAAGAATCCAGTGAGAGCTCTCGGGCCATAGATCGATTGACAGAGCTGGTGGGAGTACAATCCCGCATGGTTGATCGAATGATGGCCAGAGAAGACGACAGAAACAATAACCATGGAAATAACAATCGTGATAATGCACCGCGAGACAATAGTGGAGACAGATTCCGGCGACTTCAGCCACCCTCATTCGATGGGTTGTCTACAGACCCGACCCGTGCTGAAACCTGGGTTCGAACTATGGAGAAGATGTTCAGTTATGCAGAAGTAGAAGACAACAAGAAGGTTACTTGTGCCACGTTCCATCTCACTGAAAGTGCTGGATTCTGGTGGGATGCAGTACAATCGTCTACTGTGGCATTGAGTTGGGAGGGATTTAAAACACTCTTCTACGAGAAGTACTTTGACCGAGGAGTGAGAAAGGAAAAGTTACTTGAGTTTTCTCGGCTGCGACAGTATGGATCTGTGGCCGAGTATGTTCAGAAATTTGAGTCGCTATCCCGATATGCAACACACATGGTGGCCACTGATGAGAACAAGGTGCACCAGTTTATTCAAGGTTTAAAGATGGACCTTCTGCGAGGAATCACGACTGGAGGTTTTGATGAGGCACCATATGTGAAAGTGGTGGCCAAGGCTTATCAACTGGAGGCCTTAGAAATAAAGTCCCAGAGACAGAGAGAACCACCGAGAGGAATTATAAGAAATACTCCTCAACAACAACAAAAGATTCAGAATGTACATCCTCAACAGCAACAGAACAGGGGCATTAAAAGGCCCAATGAGACCCTTACTTACCAGGACAAAGGGAAGAGACCTATGGGAGCTCCTCAGCCTCCTGTCTGCCCACGTTGCCAGAAGAGTCATACAGGAGACTGCAGGCTCTTTACTGGTCAATGTTTCCGGTGTGGTAAAGAAGGCCATCAAGTCCGGAATTGTCCGGTGCCTGACACAAGGCCGGTTGGTGCTATGCCTAGAGTGTTTGCAATGATGGAGGACGTCGATAATGCTGATCAGCACACAGCAATTACAGGTACAATATTAGTATGTAATGTGCCTGCTTATACCTTGTGGGACACGGGGGCCACACATTCGTTTGTGGCCATGGATTTTGTAGTTAGACAGAAGTTTTGTAGTACGTCCTCAGATCAGCCCTACAGCGTTATGCTACCGTCCGGAGAGTTTATGCACTCCGAGCGGGTTGTACGGGGTGATATAGTGTCAGTGGGAGACCAGAAATTTTATGCCGATCTTATCGTCATCGGTATGATAGGGTACGATGTCATTCTGGGGATGGACTGGCTATTTAGACATTATGCCACCATCAACTGTAGGTCCGGGCTTGTGTCATTTAAGCGCCCAAATGAAGTAGAATTCTCTTATCAGGCAGTACCGAAGAAACACCGTATGCCTGTGGTATCTTCCTTGAAAGCTCAACGACTGATGAAGTCAGGATGCATCGGGTTTCTTGCCCACGTTGTGGATGTTCAAAGGCAAAATGAGGTGGAACTTCAAAACATTCCGGTAGTCCGGGACTTCTCAGAGGTTTTCTTAGATGACTTACCGGGATTGCCACCTGATCGTGACATCGAGTTTGAAATCGATGTGTATCCTGGTGCGGAACCAGTATCAAAGAATCTGTACCGCATGGCACCAATAGAGCTGAAAGAGTTGAAGACTCAACTGAAAGAACTGGTGGACAAGGGTTTTGTGCGCCCAAGTTTCTCTCCGTGGGGTGCTCCTGTCTTGTTCGTTAAGAAGAAGGATGGGTCCCTACGGATGTGTATTGACTACCGTGAGCTGAATAAGTTGACTATCAAGAATAAGTACCCGTTGCCAAGAATTGACGATTTGTTTGATCAGCTACAGGGGGCTTGGGTATTTTCTAAGATTGACTTACGCTCCGGCTATTACCAGTTGAAGGTCAGAGCTGAAGATATTCCAAAGACTGCCTTCAGAACCCGGTACGGACACTATGAGTTCTTGGTGATGTCGTTCGGGTTGACTAATGCTCCGGCAGCATTTATGGACCTAATGAACAGGATATTCCATGATGTCTTGGATAAATTTGTGATCGTTTTCATCGACGACATTCTGGTTTATTCCAGGAGTGTGGCCGAGCATGAGGAACACTTGGCTATGGTACTGTCAATCCTAAAGCAACACCAATTATACGCCAAGCTGTCAAAGTGTGAGTTCTGGTTAAGCAAGATTAATTTCTTGGGCCACGTGGTGTCTGCTGAAGGAGTATCTGTGGACCCGGCCAAGATTCAGGCTGTAAGGGATTGGCCCAGGCCGAGAAATGCAAGTGAAGTACGGAGCTTTATTGGACTAGCTGGTTATTACAGGAAATTCATCAAGGGGTTTTCTGTGATAGCGAAGCCTATGACCAGCTTAACAAGGAAGGAAATCAAGTTCAAGTGGACTGAAGCATGTGAGGTGAGCTTTCAGACACTCAAGCAAAAGTTGACCACTGCTCCTCTGTTAATATTGCCAGTTGAAGATGACAAATTCAGCGTATACTGTGATGCGTCAAAAGTTGGCTTGGGATGTGTACTGATGCAAGAAGGGAAGGTGGTAGCATACGCATCCCGACAATTGAAGACCCATGAGGAAAACTACCCTACTCACGACCTTGAGTTAGCGGCAGTTGTATTTGCACTGAAAGTATGGAGACATCATTTGTACGGACAATCATGTGAGGTGTTTTCGGATCACAAAAGCTTGAAGTACATATTTACTCAGAAGGAGTTGAATATGAGGCAAAGGCGGTGGTTAGAATTTGTAAAAGACTATGATGTTGAGATCAAGTATCATCCTGGTAAAGCTAATGTGGTAGCTGATGCACTGAGCAGAATGCCAGCTACTATGCAACCAGTAATGTCGGCCGTATCGACGCCTTTGAGAACAGAGATGCAGAAGTTCGATATGGAGATAGTTTCTGGGCTATCGGCCATACTAGCAAACCTGACACTACGGCCCACTGTCTTGGACCGCATTAAGGAAGCCCAGAAGACCAATTCAAAGGAGATGGCTGATATGGTGAGCAAAGTGCCGATGCCCTCATCCAATTTCAGCTATTCGGGAGATGGAGTTCTGAAGTTCAAAGGCAGATGGTATGTTCCGAAAGACGAGAAGCTACGGAAGCATATCTTGTCGGAAGCTCATTCATCCTCTTTCTCTGTACATCCCGGAAGTACGAAGATGTATCAGGACCTAAAGCTTCACTTCTGGTGGCCGAATATGAAGAATGAAGTGGCCAAGTATGTGGAGTCTTGTTTGATATGTCAACAGGTCAAAGCTGAACATCAACGACCGATTGGAACGCTTCAGCCTCTTCCAATTCCTGAATGGAAGTGGGAGAACATTACAATGGACTTTGTTGTTGGACTTCCAAGAACAGTAAAAGGCCATAATAGTATATGGGTCATAGTGGACAGATTGACGAAGTCTGCCCATTTTCTACCCGTGATGACGACGTTCACCATGAACCAGTATGCAGAACTGTACATTAATGAGATTGTCAAGCTGCACGGCATTCCTGTGTCAATCGTCTCTGATCGCGATCCTAGATTCACTTCCAGGTTTTGGAAAAGTTTGCAAAGCTCTTTGGGCACTAGATTGGACTTCAGCACGGCATTTCACCCGCAGACGGATGGACAATCCGAGAGAACGATTCAGACATTGGAAGATATGTTGAGGGCGTGCGTGCTGGAACTTCACGCTCCTTGGAGTAGATACCTGCCACTTGTGGAGTTTGCTTACAACAATAGCTACCAGGCTACGATCGGTATGGCTCCATATGAAGCACTTTATGGCAGGAAGTGTAGATCCCCATTATGTTGGGATGAAGTCGGAGAAACCAAGCTTATCGGCCCCGAAATACTGCAACAGATGTCTGGGGTAATAACGGCGATCAAGCAAACAATCCAGGCTGCACAAAGTCGACAGAAAAGTTACGCAGACCACAGGAGAAGGGACTTAGAGTTTGCCGAAGGTGATGAGGTGTTCTTGAAGGTGTCACCTTTCAAGGGCGTAATGAGATTCGGCAAGAAAGGGAAGCTAAGCCCAAGGTTTATTGGGCCTTTTCCCATCTTGAAGCGTGTGGGAAGCATGGCCTACAGACTACAACTACCAGCGTCAATGGATGGTGTTCATGATGTTTTCCATGTCTCGATGCTGAGAAAATGTGTACGAGATCCAACTCAAATCGTGGAGCATGTGGACGTTGAAATTATGCCAACCCTGACATATGAAGAAAGGCCCATACAGATCCTGGATACCTCAGTCAAAGTATTGCGCAACAAAGTGGTCCCGTTGGTGAAAGTCTTATGGCGCAACCACAATGTGGAGGAAGCCACTTGGGAAAGACTGGAGGATGTTAAAACACAATATCCAGACTTCTTTGCTTAGGCAAATTTTGTGGACAAAATTTCTATTAAGGTGGGTGGAATGTAACACCCGGCATTTTTGCCATGTAATTGTTTTCCCGAAACCATTTGTGCGGGATTAACATTTATATTTATACAACGTATGTTTTGGTTGAGTTGTTGGAAATGTTTAGTGAAACTAAACTAATGTGTAACCAAAACAAATTAATTAGGTTAAAAGCTACTGGAAGGGCAAATGTGGAAGTAATTAAGGTTGGTGGGAGAAAACAAATAGATGATTGACATGTGGCAGCTTGTTGAAGAAGTTAAGTTCTTTCTCCTACGTGAATGTTCATTCACTTCTCTGTTTCCCCTCATCTCTCTCGGCTTTCTCTCTTCCAAGCGATTGAAACAAAACTTCCACACTTTGTTTCTCCAGCGTTTCTCCGTTTTCTTCAGCAAAGGTGAGCGTCTTTTAATGCTAATAAATTTGGACAAGTTTAAGGTGAGTTTTTATCGAAGTTTAGGGTTTTGGTTTTCGGTGAAAACTCACTGTTTTTGGATGAAAACACGTTGGTGTGTTTTCTAAAGAGTTGAAATGTGTTTGCTGCATTTCCTACGAGATATTAGTTAGCATTTGTAGCGTGTTTAAACCCTGAACATTCATGCTACAGGTCCGAGCTTTCCAGAGACGTTCGAGCATACTACTTGGCTGCACACAGGTAAGTTCATACGTTTATGTTGGCCCTTATGGCCCTACAACTTGGAGGTACTAGGTATGGTTTGGGTAGATAGGTTCTAGGTTATGTTTTAAGTTAAACATGTCTCTGTTATATTCTGTTTCCCTGTTGTATCCATTCTGCCATCTGTGAATGTTGAGTATCGCACTTATCCATGCATACACGTTTTCCAGTAAAATCATGCAAATGTTTTCAGCACTGGTTTTGAAGTAAGTAAAGATAAAATCCTGTAATGTAATGAACGGTTAAGTGTGGACGAGGACTGGCATCCTGTTCTTGTCCTTCCCTGGGACTCATGTAAAATTTATCCCCGCCAAGGATACCCTGTACCTTGTCCTTCCCTGGGACACCGGCAAAATTACTAACAAGTGTCATGTCCTGTTATGTTATGTATGTTTATGCGCCAGTTCCTCTATAAGCCTCACTTATACCACCCTGTCCAGTGAAATGTAATGTAATGTAATGTTAATGTATTTGAAATGTTCATGCATAGCATATGCATCACTGCATTTATTTCTGATATGTTCTTACTGAGCTCTAGGCTCATAGGTGAACTCCCTGTTGTAGGTACGGATGCCCCAGATGAGGACCTTGTGCCTCGAAATGACGAGCTGATGTAGTTGGAGGAATGATCTCATTGGGGGTGGTTGCTGCAGCCAGACAAATCCTGTCCCGAGGTTTAAGTATTTAAAGTAAAGTCTATGTCTGTAAACCCTACTGGAATTCTGTGTTTGGTTTTTAAACTATGTTAGGATTCTGTATTTTTGGTTGTTGAAAACTCCGTAGGAAATTCTGTTGGATATAGATAATGTAAGGTATTCTGTTGGTTAAGCTTTCTCTTGTTAAAACCTCTGTATTCGACAGTTGAACTATGTTTTGAAGTATTCTGGAATTCGTTTGGAATATTTTCTGTTAGTCTGTGCATGGACAGCTTCTGGTTTTAGAGCTATCCATGTAGTGTGATTTTTCTTAAGTTTCTGTCATGTTAGAGCCATCTATGTAATTTGTTTTTCCTTAAAATTCCGTCGTGTTTTTCCCGATATGTTCAAAAATCATGTTTTGAATCGTTTTCTGAAGTTTGAAGTTTTCATACATTCTGTTTCCACAACTTTTGTTTTTATGTAATCATGTTAAAAGTTGCCAGTTTTGTCTTTCACAAATTTCGTCTTCCGGTTACTGTTCACAAATTTCGTCTTCCGGTCACTGTTCACAAATTTCATCTTCCGGTCACTGTTCACATTTTTCTTCTACCGGTGACGTTATTTGTCTTCCGGTTGACGTCATCTTCTCTTCCGATGACGTCAGCATAAGTCTTCCGCCCAGTTTATAACTTTGTCTTCCGATGACGTCAGAGCGTCTTCCGGCTGACGTCATCATCTTCTGCCGGTTATGTTTGCTGCCTTTATCTTCCGATGACGCTATCCACTAATTTCTCCTCCGGTTCAGTTTGAAACTACATCTTCCGCCACTGTTTCCTGTTTCCATTTCCGTCAGTCTTATGCCTATTTCTGTTCGGTTATCTATTATTGAGATCTGTTTGCTTTCCATTCCAGAGAACTCTCTCTCTCCCCCTGCAAATGTTTTCGATTTCTCCCTGCAGTTCTCCCTCTCTGTTCACTACTTTGATTGTTCTATTAGTTTAAAAAAAAAAAAAATAATAGTCACCGTTTCCTGTAAATGACCCGGAGTGACGGCTCCGATCCCGGAAACCGGTTCGGATCCGGTTTCGGGCTGTCACAGTAACACCCCTAATACTGTACCCATTTACTCGTAGAAATTTTACATTTTATTTTACACTTTAAGCGGAAACTGAATCGGAATTGAAATCGTTAGTGTTGTTTGGAAAACCATTTAAAACAAACATAAAACTATTTAATAAAACCAATTTTGATTAAAACAATCGGGAGGACAAAACTGTCCAACCCGTGGCAATTAAGTGCAGCAAACAGTCGCTGCAGCATGCAGCGACTGAGCGCTGCAGTTGCTGCTGCAAGCAGCGCCCGATCCCTGCATTGCTGCAGCGATCGCGTGCTGCAGTTGCTGCAGCAAGCAGCGCTCGATCGCTGCATTGCTGCAGCGATTGCGCGCAGCAAGCAGCGATCAGTCGCTGCATTGCTGCAGCGCCTGATCGCTACACTGCAGCCTTGATCCACACTATTGCTCTCTGAAATTTCCAGAGAGCAAATACTTAAGTAAGCTCTCTGGAAATCCGGTTTCCAGAGAGTAAATCCACACCATTTGCCTGTCATTCAGTTTCTTGCAATCTTTATACTTCTCACTAAAACATACAACTTATAAATTAAACTCACTCCATTTACAGCAGACTTTGCGAAGTCCAACTGCATGGATAGCTCTAAAAATTGAGCTATCCGTAACAACCTAAACCAATCAAAACATTTTTAAAACATTTAGTAATCAGTTTAAACCCAAGCGTTTTACATAAAATTACCAAAATGTTATCTAACCTCTATCCAGAACCAAGCATCCTAATATGTTCTATACAGTATATCATCAATCCAAAATGTCTCAAAAACCCCCGAAAACTTTTACGTACATCCCCCACGGGTCAAAACGCGCCTCGACTGCTCAGCACACACCCACGGCCATCATCCATCAACTGCACCCCACGTTAGGAGGAGGAACGTCGTCCTCACCTGGCTCAATGTCTCCTAAAATATCACCTACACCATACAGACACATATGAGATATTGAAATCTCAGTAAGCTACGTAAATGCAGATGCATGCGTGCAGTGCATATGAAGTTCATAAAACATGCAAATCAGACATATCAGGTCATTTCATACAGATTGCCACCGAGATATCAGCCCTCTAAATGGAAAGGATACATCCCGCGGTCGGACTACCACTTTCGATTTAGAGGAGGGGGGTACATGCTCACAAACCCTATAGCCATGCCTGAGCCCCATCCCGCGTGACCAGATACAGATTACGTATTTTTGTTCATTATTCATTTCATTTGAAAACTTGTGCAGAAGTCCATTTTCATGCCATTTTGAAACACGTGATGTATGAACAGTTATAAGCATAATGTAACCATACAATAAGCAAACACATGTATACCATCAAGACCGAAATAAACTAACCTATAAACAATTAAACCTAACTACCCAACCAAAAGCAGATTAAACAAACAACTCTTCAGGGATCCTCGATACGACATCGAAGTATGGTGTAGACCGATTGGTCAAAGTAAGTCACGAAAACTTACCTCGAGCGCGCAGAATCTCAAGCTTCGTCCACGGGAGTCGTGTATCTGAGACAAAACACGATATTCGTCGTTAAAACCAATTTAAACTATTAACGTCCAAATTACAAAATCCTTAACTATTGAATTTCCTAAAATTCCAACTTGATAAATCGAAGTAATACAACAACATAACGATCGATAACTTGAATTCCTATTACGAGAAATTTTCGAAAACTCGAAAATTCTCAGATTTATACTTTTTCACAAATTGGTTTATCTTCATCCAATAACGTCCGATACATTCAATATATACCTAATCACGGCTAACCTATTAATTACGAGCCCTAATTCGCGTTTTTAACGAGATTTAATCGAAACCCTAATTATCTAAACGGCGTAAAGGTTGAAATAAAAGCTCTAAGATTGTAGGTACATACCAAGGATAGTGAGAGGAGGAGAAAACGTGAAGAACCGGAGGAAAAACGGAGAAGAACGGAGGTCGGAATATTGAGGAATCGTCGGCGGCGGCTGAGAGCTTTGCTCTCTGTTCGTGGATTCCAGAGAAGAGAAAGAGAGAAAGTGAGGGAGAGAAATAGATTTTAGGTTAAGTTATAATATTGGTTTGGCAGATTACTAAAATGCCCTTAGCTCTTATTTCTATTTGTTTCGTCCTTCGGTTCGTTAATCGTCCTACTATTCGGATTCTCAAAAGTTCCATATTTTTCCAATAACTCCTATCCATTGCCAGGGATTTATTAAAACTGTCCGTTCGCGATTTGGACCTCATTTGCTATTTTTACGAGAACGTCTTTTACATTACGAGAAATGCATTTACTCGGAATATAGCGTTCAATCTCCGAAAATTCCCATAATTTCGTTAAAATTCCTATTAATCGTTAGGATTGAAATGACGATTTCCGTTTGCAAAACTGATTTGATTTGACATATTTACGAAAAATGCCATTATATAATAAAATATCAATATAATATATTAAATCCAAAAAGTCCGTACAAGCCGGATATTACAAAATCCCTCCCTGGGAATCTAAAAATAATGTCCCTGGCAAGGACCCTCTGGTTTTATCCCTCCATGGGAATCTGAAAACTGCCGTGCCTGATAGTGCACTCACTGAACCAGTTCCCCTATAAGCCCCACTTAATTCTTCTGCCACTGAAATGTAAAGTTCTGTTCTGTCACTGTATTCTGAAAACTGCATGCATAGCATTTTGCATCACTGCATACTGATTTATGTTCTTACTGAGTTTTAGACTCATAGGTGAACTCTCTGATGTAGGTACTGAACCCGAATCTAAGGACTGTGTGCCTCAATCTGATGATCTGATGTAGTTGATGGCTCGAGCTCTCGGGGTAGTTGCTGCAGTTAGACAAATTCTGACCCGAGGTTTAAGTTTTCTGGAAAATTCTGGTTTTTGTTGTATAAACTTCTGTTTTGGAAAGTTCTGTAATCACATATTAAATTCTGAAATTTCTCTGAAACTCTGAAACAATGCATAGCTTTTGTGTCAATGTTTAAAACCACTGTATTTGACAGTTAAGTTTGTATTCTAGAGTATTCGGGAATTCGTTTGGGGTAATCTCTGATAATCTGTGCATGGATTGTCTCTGGTTTTGAAATAATCCATGTAGTTGTTTTCTTGATCTTCTAATAGGTTTCTTTTTTTAACTTCTGTCATGTTCCCATACATCCTTTAAAACTGTGTTTAGAATCGGGTCTGAGGGTTTGAAGCCTTTATGCCTTCTGTTCTGATGCTCCCTGTCTGTATGTCTTTCTGTTAAAAATTGTCAAGTTTTATCTCAGAAACTGCATCTTCCAATCCCTTTAAAAATTTTCTTCTGCCGGGTTCGTTGCTGTCTGCATCTGCCGGTTGAAGTCATCCCATCTTCCGATGACGTCATCATACAGTCCGATTTCCACCTGCTGCCTATATCTTCCGATGACATCATCTATTTTGTTTTATTTAATTCACCGGTGAGAGATGCGAAATTTGTCTGTTTTAAACTTCATCTACCGATGACGTCATAACCTACTCCGTCTGACGTCATCATATCTTCCGATTCCCTCTGCTGTCTGCATCTTCCGATGACGTCAAAACACCTTTCGTCTGACGTCATCGCCTCTTCCGATTTCATTTGCTATCTGCTTCTTCCGGCCACGTCATCTGCCTAAATCTTCCGGTATCATTTCTGCTTGCATCCACCGATTTTCACTGTACATCTTTTGTCGTATCTGCATCCACCGATAGCTTTAATCTCTCCACCCAGTTTTGAGAATAGCTCCTACCGTCTGACGTCATCTGTTTTGTCTTATTCGACATCTACCGCCCAGTTTAGTTCACATTTACCGCTGCCCGCTGCCCGATTGTTATATGTCCTTTGTTGATTTACATCTGCCGCAGCCCTTAAAATTTAATCTTCCGCCCAATAATATTTTATCTATTTTAGTTAAGTCTTCCGCCAGCTTTATGTTTATTTTGCTTACCAATCCAGAGAACTCTCTCTCGGTGAAGTATCAAAGTTTTGTAATTGTCTAGACTGGTTCTAAACGTTCCGTTCCCTGCATTCTCGTCAAAAAAAAAATAGTCACCGTTTTCTGTTACCTGTCCCCGAGTGATGGCTCCGATCCCGGACCCCGATCGGATTCTAGTTTCGGGCTGTCACAGTTGTGGTATCAGAGAGACAAGGTTTTAAAACCGATTCTGTGAAATGTCTTACTGCGCAACCCGCCACGTGAGATCGCTCCACCAACTTTAAGTATTTAGGTTACTGTAACTGTTCTGTTTATTAAACTTAGGTTATTATGTTTATAGGATTTCTTAGTTATGGTGAGGGGAGATCAAGAAGAGTCAACCGAAAGCTCTCGAGCCATTGACCGACTAACCGAGTTGGTGGGTGCACAATCACGCATGGTTGAACGCATGATGTCCAGAGAAGATGATAGAAACAATAACCACGGAAACAACAATCATGCTAATGCCCCACGTGACAACAGTGGAGATAGGTTCCGGCGACTCCAGCCGCCTTCATTCGATGGACTGTCTACAGACCCGACTCATGCTGAAACCTGGATTCGAACAATAGAGAAGATGTTCAGTTATGCAGAAGTAGAAGACAACAAGAAAGTTATTTGTGCCACATTTTATCTCACTGAAAGTGCTGGATTCTGGTGGGACACAGTGCAGTCCACTACCGTGGCTTTAAGCTGGGAGGGATTCACGAAAATCTTCTACGAGAAGTATTTTGACCGGGGAGTGAGGAAGGAAAAGTTGCTTGAATTCTCTCGGCTGCGACAATATGGGTCAGTGGCTGAATATGTTCAGAAGTTTGAGTCCTTATCCAGATATGCAACACACATGGTGGCCACTGATGAGAACAAGGTGCACCAGTTTATTCAAGGTTTAAAGATGGACCTTCTGCGAGGGATCACAATAGGAGGGTTCGATGAGGCACCATATGTGAAGGTGGTGGCCAAGGCTTATCAGTTAGAGGCCTTAGAAATGAAGTCCCAGAGATAGAGAGATCCACCAAGAGGGATTATGAGAAATGTTCCACAACAACAGCAACAACCGCAAAGGGGCCAGAATTTACAACCTATACAGCAACAAAACAGGGGCATTAAAAGGCCCAATGAAGCCATCCTCTATCAAGACAAAGGAAAGAGACCAATGGGGGCTCCTCAACCTTTAGTATGCCCACGGTGCCAGAAGCCTCACAAAGGAGAATGCAGACTTGCTACTGGCCAGTGTTTCCGATGCGGCAAAGTAGGCCATCTTGTTCGGGATTGCCCAATGCCTGACACCAGGACAGGTCAAGCCGTGCCAAGAGTGTTTGCAATGATGGAGGATGTCGATGATGCTGATGTGCACACAGCAATCACAGGTACAATTTTGGTGTGTGATGTACCTGCTTATACCTTGTGGGATACTGGGGCAACACATTCATTTGTGGCGGGGGACTTCGTAGTTAGACAGAAGGTTAGTTGTACGTTGTCTGATCAGCCCTGCAGCATTATGCTACCGTCTGGAGAGTTTATGCACTCCGAGCAGGTCATACAGGGTGATATAGTGTCAGTTGGAGACCAGAAATTGTATGCCAATCTTATCGTCATCGGTATGAAAGGATACGAAGTGATTCTTGGGATGGACTGGCTATTTAGACATCATGCCACCATCGACTGTAGGTCAAGGCTCGTAACTTTTAAGCGCCCGAACGAATTAGAGTTCTCCTATCAGGCAATACCAAAGAAACATAGTATGCCGGTTATATCCACCTTGAAAGCTCAACAGCTGATGAGGTCAGGATGTGTCGGATTCCTTGCCCACATAGTAGATGTTCAAAGACAAGGTGAGGTGGAACTTCAAAATATTTCGGTAGTTCGAGACTTCTCAGAGGTCTTCCTGGATGACTTACCAGGATTGCCACCTGATCGTGAGATCGAGTTCGAAATCGATGTATATCCTGGCACTGAACCGGTATCGAAGAATCCTTATCGTATGGCGCCAGTTGAACTGAGGGAGTTGAAGGCTCAGCTAAAAGAATTGGTGGACAAGGGTTTTGTGCGCCCTAGTTTCTCTCCGTGGGGTGCTCCCGTCTTGTTCGTTAAGAAGAAGGATGGGTCCCTACGAATGTGTATTAACTACCGCGAGCTGAACAAGTTGACTATCAAGAATAAGTACCCGTTGCCCAGAATCAATGACTTATTTGACCAACTACAGGGGGCTCGGGTATTTTCTAAGATTGACTTGCGCTCTGGTTATTACCAGTTGAAGGTTAGAGCAAATGATATTCCAAAGACCGCCTTCAGGACCCGATACGGACACTACGAGTTCTTAGTGATGTCGTTCGGGTTAACTAATGCTCCGGCAGCATTTATGGACCTAATGAACAGGATATTCCAAGATGTCTTGGATAAATTTGTGATCGTTTTCATCGACGACATTCTGGTTTATTCCAGGAGTGGGGCCGAACATGAAAAGCACTTGGCTGTTGTACTGTCAATCCTAAAACAGCATCAATTATATGCCAAGCTAACAAAGTGTGAATTCTGGTTGAATAGGATTAATTTCCTAGGCCATGTGGTGTCGGCAGAAGGAGTGTCTGTGGATCCGGCCAAGATTCAGGCCGTGAGATATTGGCCAAAACCGAGGAATGCTAGTGAAGTACGAAGCTTTATCGGATTAGCTAGTTATTACAGAAAGTTCATCAAGGGATTCTCTGTGATAGCAAAGCCTATGACCAGCTTAACGAGGAAGGATATCAATTTCAGGTGGTCTGTAGCTTACGAGATGAGTTTTCAGACACTTAAGCAAAAGTTGACCACTGCTCCTCTATTAGTATTGCCAGTTGAAGACGGCAAATTCAGCGTATACTGTGATACTTCCAAGATTGGTTTGGGATGTGTATTAACGCAAGAAGGGAAAGTAGTGGCATACGCATCCCGACAATTGAAAACCCATGAGCAAAACTACCCTACTCATGACCTTGAGTTGGCGGCGGTTGTATTTGCGCTGAAGGTATGGAGACACCACCTATATGGACAATCATGTGAGGTGTTTTCTGATCACAAGAGTTTGAAGTACATCTTTACCCAGAAAGAGCTAAACATGAGACAAAGTCGGTGGTTAGAATTTGTGAAAGACTACGATGTTGAGATCAAATACCATCCTGGTAAGGCAAATGTGGTAGCTGATGCACTGAGCAGGATGCCAGCTACTGTACAACCAGCTATGTCGGCCGTATCGATGCCATTGAGGACGGAGATACAGAAGTTCGATATGGAGATAGTTTCTGGGCTATCGGCCATACTAGCGGACTTAACGCTACGGCCCTCCGTCCTGGACAGAATTAAGGAGGCCCAGAAGACTAATTCGAAGGAAATAGCAGATATAATAAGCAAACTACCTATGGCCTCCTCCGAGTTCAGCTATTCTGGTGATGGTATTCTGAAATTAAGAAATAGATGGTATGTTCCGAAAGACGAAGAGCTACGGAAGCGCATCTTGTCGGAAGCCCATGCATCTCCTCTCTCTGTACATCCTAGAAGCACGAAAATGTATCAAGACTTGAAACTTCACTTCTAGTGGCCGAATATGAAGAATGAAGTGGCCAAGTATGTGGAGTCTTGTATGATATGTCAACAGGTCAAGGCTGAACATCAACGACCGATTGGAACGCTTCAGCCTCTCCCGATCCCCGAATGGAAATGGGAGAACATAACGATGGACTTTGTTGTTTGCCTTCCAAGGACAGCTAAGGGCCACAATAGCATATGGGTCATAGTGGACAGGCTGACCAAGTCGGCCCATTTTCTACCTGTGAAGACGACATTCTCCATGGATCAGTATGCTGAACTGTACATTAACGAGATTATCAAGCTGCATGGTATTCCGGTGTCAATTGTTTGAGACCGGGATCCTAGATTCACTTCCAGGTTTTGGAAAAGTTTGCAAAGCTCCTTGGGCACTAGATTGGACTTCAGCACGGCATTTCATCCACAGACGGATGGGCAATCTGAGAGAACGATTCAGACATTGGAAGATATGTTAAGAGCGTGCGTGCTGGAACTTCATGCTCCTTGGAGTAGATATCTACCACTTGTGGAGTTTGCTTACAACAATAGCTAGCAGGCTACAATCAGCATGGCTCCATATGAAGCACTTTACGGAAGGAAGTGTAGA
The DNA here is from genome assembly GCA_022432975.1 of Begonia masoniana. Lineage (NCBI taxonomy): Eukaryota > Viridiplantae > Streptophyta > Magnoliopsida > Cucurbitales > Begoniaceae > Begonia > Begonia masoniana. The sequence continues at coordinate 32,952,555 of CM039503.1, read as the reverse complement.
TACCCGTTATGTTGGGATGAGGTTGGAGAAACCAAGCTTATTGGTCCTGAGATATTACAGCAGATGTCCGAAGTGATAGCTGCTATCAAACAACGAATAAAGACTGCTCAGGATCGACAAAATAGTTATGCAGACCATAGAAGAAGGGACTTGGAGTTTGCCGAAGGTGATGAAGTATTTTTAAAGGTGTCACCTTTCAAAGGCGTGATGAGGTTTGGCAAGAAAGGGAAGCTAAGCCCAAGGTTTATTGGGCCTTTTCCCATCTTGAAGAGGATTGGGAATATGGCTTACAGACTACAGTTGCCAGCGTCAATGGATGGAGTTCACAATGTCTTCCATGTTTCGATGCTGAGAAAATGTGTACGAGATCCAACTCAGATCGTGAAGCAGGTGGACTTTGATATCATGCCAACACTGACGTATGAAGAAAGGCCCATACAGATACTTGATACCTCACTCAAAGTGTTGCGCAATCGAGTGGTCCCGTTGGTGAAAGTTTTATGGCGTAATCACAATGTGGAGGAAGCCACATGGGAAATACAAGAGGATGTCAGAGCTCAATATCCGGACCTCTTTGCTTATGCAAATTTTGAGGACAAAATTTCTGTTAAGGTGGGTGGAATGTAACACCCGGCATTTTACCTATGTAATTATTTTCCCGAACTATTAAGTGGGATTAATTCAATATTAATACAAAGTATGTTTAGTTGGAAACCAAAACGAATGAGTTTATATTGAATTGGATAATGAGATAAAAACCAAACAAAAGGGGTAACTAAACAAACAAGCTAGTTGGTAATGGATGGAGGGGTAAATTGGGAAGAAATTAAGGTTGGTGGGAGTAAGCCAATGGATGATTGCCAAATGGCAACTTGTTGAGGAAGCTAAGTTCATCCTCCTACGTGAATTTTCACTCACTTCTCTGCTTCCTCCCATCTCTCTCGGCTTTCTCTCTTCCAGGCGATTGAAACAAAACTTCCACGCTTTGTTTCTCCTGTATTTTCCCGTCTTTTTAAGAAAAGGTGAGCATCTTTTAATGCTAACAAATTTGGATGAGTTTAATGTGAGTTTTTACCGAAGTTTAGGGTTTCGGTATTTGGTGAAAACTCACTGTTTTTTTTGGATGAAAACACGTTGGTGTGTTTTCTAAAGAGTTGAAATGTGTTTGTTGCATATTCTACATGATTTTAGTTAGCATTTGTAGCGTGTTTAAATTCTGTACATGCATGCTACAGGTCCGAGTTTTTCTTTCCAGAGACATCCAAGTTTTCAACCCTCCAGAAAACAGGTAAGTTCATAACAGTAGGTTGGCCCTCATGGCCCTACATCACAGAGGTACTAGGGTCCCAATTCTGTCGGGTAGTTTTGGGTAGAAATGTTATAGCTTCTGTTCAGTTTGTGTTTTGTATTGTCTGTTCAGCTTATGTCCCGAGTTGTCTGTTTTCTGCCTCACAATATGCCCTGTTATTTCTGATGTCTGCCTCCCATCAGAATGTCATGCATACACGTTTTACTGAAAATCCATACAAAACTGACTTCTGTACACTGTTTGAAATTAATAAGATAAAATCCGACTGAAATGTATCAGGTTAAGTGTGGGATGGGGACTGGCCCCTCTGGTTTTATCCCTCCCTGGGAATCTGAAAATAATGTCCCTGGCAAGGACCCTCTGGTTTTATCCCTCCATGGGAATCTGAAAACTGCCGTGCCTGATAGTGCAGTCACTGAACCAGTTCCCCTATAAGCCCCACTTAATTCTTCTGCCACTGAAATGTAAAGTTCTGTTCTGTCACTGTATTCTGAAAACTGCATGCATAGCATTTTGCATCACTGCATACTGATTTATGTTCTTACTGAGTTTTAGACTCATAGGTGAACTCTCTGATGTAGGTACTGAACCCGAATCTGAGGACTGTGTGCCTCAATCTGATAATCTGATGTAGTTGATGGCTCGAGCTCTCGGGGTAGTTGCTGCAGTTAGACAAATTCTGACCCGAGGTTTAAGTTTTCTGGAAAATTCTGGTTTTTGTTGTATAAACTTCTGTTTTGGAAAGTTCTGTAATCACATATTAAATTCTGTACTTTCTCTGAAACTCTGAAACAATGCATAGCTTTTGTGTCAATGTTTAAAACCACTGTATTTGACAGTTAAGTTTGTATTCTAGAGTATTCGGGAATTCGTTTGGGGTAATCTATGATAATCTGTGCATGGATTGTCTCTGGTTTTGGAATAATCCATGTAGTTGTCTTCTTGATCTTCTAATAGGTTTCTTTTTTTAACTTCTGTCATGTTCCCATACATCCTTTAAAACTGTGTTTAGAATCGGGTCTGAGGGTTTGAAGCCTTTATGCCTTCTGTTCTGATGCTCCCTGTCTGTATGTCTTTCTGTTAAAAATTGTCAAGTTTTATCTCAGAAACTTCATCTTCCAATCCCTTTAAAAATTTTCTTCTGCCGGGTTCGTTGCTGTCTGCATCTGCCGGTTGAAGTCATCCCATATTCCGATGACGTCATCATACAGTCCGATTTCCACATGCTGCCTATATCTTCCGATGACGTCATCTATTTTGTTTTATTTAATTCACCAGTGAGAGATGCGAAATTTGTCTGTTTTAAACTTCATCTACCGATGACGTCATAACCTCCTCCGTCTGACGTCATCATATCTTCCGATTCCCTCTGCTGTCTGCATCTTCCGATGACGTCAAAACACCTTCCGTCTGACGTCATCGCCTCTTCCGATTTCGTTTGCTATCTGCTTCTTCCGGCCACGTCATCTGCCTGAATCTTCCGGTATCATTTCTGCTTGCATCCACCGATTTTCACTGTACATCTTTTGTCGTATCTGCATCCACCGATAGCTTTAATCTCTCCACCCAGTTTTGAGAACAGCTCCTACCGTCTGACGTCATCTGTTTTGTCTTATTCGACATCTACCGCCCAGTTTAGTTCACATTTACCGCTGCCCGCTGCCCGATTGTTATATGTCCTTTGTTTATTTACATCTGCCGCTGCCCTTAAAATTCAATCTTCCGCCCAATAGTATTTTATTTGTTTTAGTTAAGTCTTCCGCCAGCTTTATGCTTATTTTGCTTTCCACTCCAGAGAACTCTCTCTCTGTGAAGTATCAAAGTTTTGTAATTGTCCAGACTGGTTCTAAACGTTCCGTTCCCTGCATTCTCGTCAAAAAAAATAGTCACCGTTTTCTGTTACCTGTCTCGGAGTGATGGCTCCGATCCCGGAGCCCCATCGGATTCCGGTTTCGGGCTGTCACATAACAGCCTTAACTCAGGATCAAGTGTTATTCCCGAAGACTTTGAAACCGTCGAGTCTTCTCTGAAGATCTTTACACTTTAAATTTTTTGACGTGTGGGAGTCTCTCTTACAATAACAATACACTCTTATATTTCTGGAAAGACGTGTTCTCAACACATGAGACGTCTCTCTTCGATCTTAGAAAACGTTTTTCTAAAATCGAATACGGAAAGGTCACACCTTTTCTCTCTAGGGATTTGCTCTATCAGTTGTTCTTCGTTATTTTCTGTCAAATCACATTTGACAAATTTATAGATCTGTTTTAAAATTAATTTTTAGATTTATTTTAATAAAAACTAATTTTTAAAATAAATCGTATCTAATCAAATCTAATTTGATTAGAAGTTGATTTATCTAATAAATCAATTTATCAATTAATCATATAATCTAAAAATAGTTTTTAGAATATATTTATGAAAATTAATTTTCAAAATAATCTCATTTTATGAGATTTTTTAGATCTACTTTTAAATAGTAAACAAACTATAAGTCAATTGTAGATCAAATCTAATTTGATCAGATTTTTCAGATCTACTTTTATTCAAATTTCAAAAATCTGATTTGATAGTTTGTTGTATAACCACTTTAAATTTGAAGATCAAATCTCATCTGATGAGATTCTTCAAATCTAATTTAAATCCCTTAAAAATATCTTATCTAATGAGATATTATATTTTGAATTCAAAATATAAAAACTATTTATATATTTTGAATAACAATATATTCATTTGAGTGTTTATAAATGATTAATCATTATTAATCATTTATATATTTATTCTTATAACATGGAAATTAAATAGTCATATAAGATAACAGAGGGACCGATGGACCTATAGTTTTAAGCTCCAATAATATTTGTTAATTAATATAAACTCTTTATATCAAATAACACAATTATTAACTCTAGACTAATTCCACTAAATATCTAGAGTTACACACTTAGAACTATAGAGTATATTTACTCAAAGTAATGTCCATTGATATAGTCATTACATATGTATTAATCCTCCATTAAGATTCGTAATAGAGCTAGGTATAAAATCCGTTAACCGCTCATATTACATCTTTATCCTTGACTACCATTAGTTCTTGATTGAATAATTAATTCATAACATTTATGAATTTGCGCGCTAATTATTCAATTCCTGAACAAACAAACAAAGGAATCTTGTATTATGGATTTCATTGTATCAATGTTAGCATTCCCAAAATACAAGGTTTATGTAATGTAACTCATACAAAACTGTACCGAGTAAATCAAAGAATAAATTATAATGAAATAGGAGTCTACTAAATACAATGAATTAAGATCATACATATATGACCATCATTATGATAAAATTAATTGTTCTTCATTCAACGGATATTATAAGAACAATATAATTTCATCTGGTCCAGTCCTATATAATCATATTATATAAAATACAATCACTTTATGTCACTACATATATAGTCGAGATATGACTACACGTTCTCAACGAAGTGAACTGTATTTATGGCTTTATTAATTTGAAGATCCTTTACTTCAAATATAAGTCATGGATTATTGTGATTATTTCTTTTTAAATTTAATCCCACATATATTAGCATATATGTAAATTTAAAATTGCATAAATAATCGATGATTTTTCTTTGAATTTATAAAGCATATCGAATAATGCAAACATAAAAATTAATCATAAAATTTATTTATTAATTACAACAATAAAAATGTTCATAACATTTGCTTGTTGGGTACATTACTCCCAACAATCTCCCACTTGCCCTAAAGCAAATGAGACATGTCTCTAATCCCTAGTCCTTCAAGATGTTTATCAAAACTCTTTGCAGGCAATGTCTTGGTGAAGGGATCTGCAAGATTCTCAGTGGTTGGAATCTTCAAAACGGCGACGTCTCCATGTTGCACGATCTCTCTAATCATATGATATTTTCTTTCTATATGCTTTGATCTTTTGTCGCTTCTCGGTTCTTTAGAATTCGCCACTGCACCACTATTATCACAATAAAGTGTGAGTGGTTTATTTATGTCTGGAACAACTTCCAGATCACTAAAGAACTTACGGAGCCAAACAGCTTCTTTAGCTGCTTCTGAAGCGGCTATGTACTCGGCTTCCATAGTCGAGTCAGAAACTCCTCATTGTTTGGTACTTCTCCAAACAATGGCTCCACCACCAAGAGTAAATACTGATCCAGATATCGACTTTCGATCATCTATATCAGATTGAAAATCAGAATCCGTATATCGTGTAGGAATCAAATCCCTACCAGAATATACAAGCATATAATTTCTCGTTCTCCTAAGATACTTGAGAATGTGCTTGACTGCTATCCAGTAATCCAATCCTGGATTAGACTGAAAATGGCTAACTATCCCTCCTGCATAGCAAATGTCACGTCTTGTGCATAACATAGCATACATCAAGCTACCAACTGCTGATGCATATGGATAGCATCTCATATCCTCTTCCTTTTGAGGCGTGTCAGGACACCGCTTCTTAGAAAGAGTAACTCCATGACGAGAAGGTAAATTACATTTCTTAGAGTTTTGCATTGAATATCTGACGAGCATCTTGTCAATATACAATGCATGAGAAAAGGCTAACATCTTATTCTTGCGATCTCTAAATAGACGAATCCCAAGAATATAGCTCGCTTCTCCCAAATCTTTCATTTGGAATTGCTTAGCCAACCAAGCTTTTATGTCTGATAATAATCCTACGTTATTCCCAATAAGTAGAATGTCATCGACAAAAAGAATCAGAAAAACCACTTGTTTCTCCTTGAAGAGCTTGTATACACAAGACTCATCAAGACATTGCACAAAACCATAAGATTTGATCGCATCATCAAATCTCATATTCCATGACCTGGATGCTTGCTTGAGTCCATAAATAGACCTATGCAATTTACAAACCTTTTGTTTTGCATCCTGTGCTATGAAACCCTCTGGCTGCTCCATGTAGATAGTCTCCTCAAGATAGCCATTCAAAAAAGCTGTCTTGACGTCCATCTGCCAAATCTCATAATCATAATGAGCAGCTATGGAAAGCAGAATACGAATAGACTTAAGCATTGCCACTGGTGAGAAGGTTTCTTCATAGTCAATCCCTTCTTTTTGGGTATAACCCTTAGCCACCAGTCTAGCTTTGAATGTCTCTACATTCCCGTCTATTCCAAGTTTCCTCTTGTATATCCATTTACACCCAATGGGTTTTACCCCTTTAGGTAAATCTACAAGATCCTAGACTGAATTGGAATACATAGAATCCATTTCAAGTTTCATAGCTTCAAGCCATGCATCTTTGTCAGAGTCTTCCATTGCACATCTATATGTCAATGGATCATCCTTCCCATCATTAGTGATAGAAACTTGTGCTTCACCATCGTGTCGATATCGAGATGGTAGTCGTACTACTCTATCGCTACGACAAAGTGTAATGATAGGTTGACTAGAAATAGTTGTGTTTCTTGTAACTTGTGGATCAACAATTGTTGTTGTAACCGATCTAACCTGGTCAGATTGAATCTCTTCTAAGACAATCTTACTATGAGGTTTGTAATTTGTTATATAGTCATGTTTAAGAAATGTGGCATTTTTCGATACAAATAACTTATTATCCTGAGGACTATAAAAAAAACCTCCTCTCGTGCCTACCGGATATCCAACAAACATGCAAACCTCAGTTCTTGCTTCCAACTTGTGATGACCCGAATGTGAACGTATGTGTACGACTGCGGGGCAAACCTCGTGTTGCGGGGCAAACCTCGGGACCTAAGCCGAGTGTAGGCAAATCCCGGACTCGAGTATAGGCGAATCCCGGGTCGTAAAGAGGGGGTTGTCACAATCCCACATCGCTTGGGGAAGTACATAGAAATGAAACATATGTAAGAGATCCCTCCCAAGATAGCAAGACGCGTTTTGGAGCACAATTGGCAACGGATCCCATAAGAACTCCGAAGTTAAAAGTGCTTCGGCGAGAGCAATTCCAGGTTGGGTGACCTTCCGGGAAGTTCTCGCCAAACAAAGCCATGAGGGGAGGATATTGGGCTACGGCCAAATCCCCAGAGCGGACAATATCTTGCTGGGAAAAGAGGTCGTTACACAACTTCCCGGTCTTACCTACTAGAACATGTGCTGGACAACCCCATATGCGAAAGTGTCTCAAACTAGGTTTGTGACTACTCCACAACTCAAAGGGTGTTTTAGGTATAGACTTAGATGGAACTACATTAAGTATGTAGGTTGCTGTTTGTAAAGCATATCCCCAAAACGATTTTGGAAGAGAAGAATAACTCATCATGGATCTTACCATATTAAGCAATGTTCGATTTCTTCTTTCAGCAACACCATTTTGCTGAGGTGTGCCTGGTGCTGTTAGTTGGGATACTATCCCATTTTCTAACAGATAATCCTTGAATTCACTGTCAAGGTACTCACCACCTCGATCTGATCGAAGACACTTGATTGTCTTACCTAATTTGTTCTCAACTTCAGCTTTAAAATCTTGAAACTTTCTAAAAGTTTTAGACTTAAGCTGAATCAGGTAAGTATATCCATATCTTGAGTAATCATCTATGAATGTCACAAAGTATTCATAGCCACCTCTGGCCTGTGTAGATATTGGGCCACATACATCTGAATGTATTAGCTCAAGTGTTTCTTGAGCCCTTTGGCCCTTTCCAATAAATGACCTCTTGGTCATTTTACCTTATAGACATGATTCACAAACAGGTAAAGATCCAACGGTTAGATCTTTTAAAGGACCAACCTTAACAAGTCTGTTAATTCTATCAAGATTAATATGACCAAGTCGTAAGTGCCAAAGATATGTATCATCAGTATAAGAAATCTTTTGCTTCTTAGATTTCGGCAATTCAACTTTGAACATTTCAGTATTCAACAGTGAGGAACTTATGATGGGCCTTATCATATAAGCCCATTTTCCATTGAGCCTGAACAAATATTCAAACCATTTCGAGAAATAATAACTGAATTATTATTAAAAGAAATAGCATATAATTGTTCAATTATTCGAGAAACAGAAATGAGGTTTCTAGTAAACCCTGGAATAAAATAAATGTTTTCTAAAAACAAATATTTATTGTTCTCGAAATAAATTTTGGCTTCTCCCACTGCTGAAGCTGAAACAACCGCTCCGTTACCAACTCTGAGAGTGAACTCTCCATCAGCTAGTCTCCTGTAGGAGTTTAGCATTTGGAAAGAACAACAAACATGATTAGTCGCTCCTGAATCAATTATCCAGGGTGATAAATCACTTTCTACCAAACAAGATTTAGTAACTAGTAAAGCAAATTTACTCTTTTCTTTTTAAGCTCCTCGAGATACTGCTTACAGTTTCTCTTCCGATGGCCATCTATCCCACAATGGAAACATTTTCCTTTGGGCTTTAGAGGGTCTGAGCCTTTCTTGTTTGACTTGTTCTTTTTCTTGAGATTCTCAACTCTTTGAGTATTAGTCAAAAGAGTAGGAGGACATTCCTCCATCAGTACACATTTCAAGTTGTCATGCACGAGAATGAGATTCAAATTCTTTTTCCACCTAACAAAATTGTCGCCGTCTAACTTTTCAGTCGCAAGCAAATTTATCATTAATTGAGACATGATGCTGTAATAAATAAATAAAATTATAATCAATTTTATGCTATAAAATTCAAAATGTTATGGCATGCTAGTATGATGCATGAACATTCTAATCACAAAAATATGTAAATGTGACGGCCCAAAAACCGGAACCCAATCGGAGTCTGGGATCCCAGCCGTCACTCCGGGACAGAAAACAGATAACGGTGACTATAATTTTTTTTTTGAACAGACGGCGTTACTGGAACAAAAGGACGGAAAAACGTTTACCAAATGCACTGGACAACTTATGAAAAACCAACTGAGCTTTTAAAACTTCACAGAAGAACAGAAATAAAATGACAGAAGACGTGTACTATCAATGCAAATCCCTAAACATAAAATTTTACAGAAAGGGTGGGACTACGGTGATTAACAAAATTTCAGATTCTCAGAGAAAGAGAAACGGGAACTAACTCAGAGCTAAGATTACAGGAATGAGTGACTAAAATGAAGAAACGGAATTAAGCAGGAAAAACAGAAGGAACAGGAATAAACTGAGGCAAACAGAAGAAATTTAAACATAAACAAGATGAGCTTTTTTTTTTTAAGTAAACTCTTGAACTTTTGAGAGGAGGGAAAGAGTATTCCCTGTATTCCAATATAAAGCGTGAACACACAGTAAACATATCTACAATCGGAAGGAAGAACAATTAATAGAAGAAGATCGAGGCAGAAAACAGAATGTGAAGTCGGAAGACTTAAGTAAAAGACTGGCGGAAGACTTAGTTTAAAACTGGGCGGAAGACTTGAATGACGTCAGGCGGAAGATGCATTTGCAAAGACAGAAGTAGGGATGACGTCAGTCGGTAGATGCTGAGTAAAACTGGGTGGAAGGTAAAAGCTATCGGTGGATGCAGATACGACAAAATAGGTGACGTCACCGGAAGATGCAGACATTAAATGTAATCGGCAGGAGAAGAAAACAGTGGATGATGTCATCGGAAGAAGAGATGACGTCAGACGGTAGATGCAGGCATTAAACGAAATCGGATTATGTGATGATGTCATCGAAAGATGTGATGATGTCATTGACAGATAAAGGCAGTAAACGTAATCGGCAGAAGGAAAGCTATGGTGACGTCATCGGAAGAGGAGATGACGTCATCGGAAGATGAAGTTAAACTGAGAGACAGATGAAACCGGTAGAAGTAACTAAGACTGACGAAATCAACTGTTCACCGGTGGATGAGATAAGACAAAATGTGAACAGTGACTATCGGTGGATGCATTAAACGTGATCGGAAGATGCGATTTAAAAGAGGGAGAATTTGACAACTTTTTACAGAAAAACATATAGACAGAGAGCTTAAAGAAAAGAAAACATGAAAGTCTCAGATTCTCAAACCAATTCAAAACATGGTTCTCGAGCACAACAGAAGGCATACAAGTTTCAGACCTTCATTACAAATGACAGATTTCAAGAAAACAAACTGAATGGATAGCCCTAAAATTCGAGACCATCCATGCAAGACCTGAAAAGGGAGAACTCAAGCAGTTCCAGAATGTTTTCAAGACATTTCACAGGAAACAACTAACAACTGTCAACAGAGATTTAAAACTCGATCATCAGAACTTATACATTATATATGTCCAACAGAATTTCCTACAGGGTTTTTAAAACAAAACGCAGGACCTCAACAGAGTTTTAAAACAAACACACCAGAATTTCAGAAGAGTTTACAGAAATGAACATTTCTTAAAAGACTAAGACTTAAACCTCGGGACAGAAAATTGTGTTTGACTACAGCAACCACCCGCGAGAGCTCTAGCCACCAGCCACCTATTCATCAGATTGAGGCACAAAGTCCTCACGTTCGGGTTCAGTACCTACATCAGGGAGTTCACCTATGAGTCTAGAACTCAATAAGAACATAATGGATATGCAGTGATGCAAAATGCTATGCATGCGATTTTCAGAAATACAGTGACAGTACAGAACATTACGTTTCAGTGGCAGAGGGGTATAAGTGGGGCTTATAGGGGAACTGGCGAATAGTAGGTGCCGCTATGCAACACATTTGGTGGCCATTGACGAGAACAAGGTACACCAGTTCATCCAGAGTTTGAAGATGGACCTTTTACGAGGGATTACGACCGGAGGATTTGACGAAGCACCGTATACGAAGGTAGTAGCAAAGGCTTTACAGTTAGAAGCAATGGAGATGAGGTTCGATGGACAGGAAGAACCTCTGGGGGAAATTTTCAAGGACAATTTTCCTCAGCTGAACAATAAAGGGCAACAACTGCGGGGGTGTTAAAAGGACGAGTGATGATAAGATTGGGCAAGGAAATGAAAAGCGTGCACAAGGATATGTTCAGTTTCCCCAATGCCCGAAGTGTAATAAATTTCATGCTGGTGAGTGTAAAGTGGGTTTGGGCCGCTGTTTCAACTGTAGTGAAAGGGGTCACCGCCTCCGGGACTGTCCGAAGAAAAATAGAGGCCGATGTTTTAACTGCAACAAGACATGTCACCTTATCAAGGACTGCCCAATGCTAAATAAAGGACCTGCGTGAGAGCACCTAGAGTCTCCACCCTCACAGATGCAGAGGATGCAGTGCAGCACACAGTAGTTACGGGTACATTTTAATTCTGAAATATAATAGGTAATGAATAACAGCGTGTGTTATGTGAATTAGTTTAGGAGTTCAAGGATGTTACCTAGTAATGGAATGAAGTAGACTTGAGGACTTAGAAAGTTTAGGAGGTTTGGAGTAATGGTGTAGATTTATCTACAACAAGTTTGCGAACAAAAGAGGGTAGACTAAAGAGTGTAGACTAGTTAGTAAACTTTGGAGCATTCCTTGGGTGATATGATTTTGATGTTAAGTACTGAAGTTTGGAGAATGATTGGGAGGAATGATAAGAAGTGTTAAGGATAAGTGAAGGGATTAGTTGGATTAATAGAGGGTTAAATATTTAGTGTTACATGAATTGAGGATATCGAATAAGGAGAGCGAGGATTTGGATGTGAAGCTAAGTCAGGAGATCTCAAAGGTTCGACTCGTACTTAATGAAGTTGTGGCCGATGAATACATAAATGATTTAAGATTAGAGTAAACGGTTTAGAGCGAACCAATGGCGAAAGTTACGGATTTGACTGTGTTTAGAGTTAATAGAAATTTAAGTTGGACCAATCGAGCACAGCATGTGTAAATAAAAAAAAAAAGAATTACATTCGAGGAGATAATGAGGGAGATCATTAGGGAACAGAGTCTAATAACCAGGTACTGGAATATGCAGTTTAGAATGAATGAATGTGGAAGTGTAGAAATTAGATAGTACTTAAATGGATTAATAGATTGAGAGACCCTTAAGACTAAGCAAATTTTGAGGACAAAATTTACTTTAAGGTGGGTAGAATGTAACACTCAGGAAATTTCCCTCCGAATATTCCCGCCAAGTGTACCGAATCCGCATAGGATCTTGGAAAAATTTCCAAATGGAATAGAAAGAATGGAGAAGTAGTAACGTAGAATTTAAAGATGAAATTACAGGGAGATTAAAACGTTTACGTTTACGAATTTGTATATAGGGTTAAAATTTAATTAGAAGAAAAATGTATGGCTTCTTCATGAAGCCACTACTAAACTTGCAACCAAACACACCCCACCTACTTTTCCCTCCCTCCTCATCCCATAACAGCACTCTCCCTCCCACTTTTCTTTCTCTGTTTCCTTTTTTCCCACGAAGGAGCAAACTCCCTTCTCTTTTCCCCTTCCCTTCTCTGGTATTCCTTCTCACGACAGGGCAAACAACTCCCTCTCCCCTTTTCTGTTTCTTTCTCCCACGAAGAACAGCCGTAGCCATCCTCTTCTTGGCGATTTTGAAACTTCAAATGTGAGAAGTTGGATGATGTTTGGTTAGGGTTTTATTGGATTGATATTCGACTTTGTCTTGGGTTGATTTGGTTTAAGGATGAGGATGAGTTTGTTTAGATTGATGTTGAGTTTTGATTAGGAAAAAGGGAGAGCTTAATATTGACGAATGTGATGCGTGAAAATGGTGATGTTTTGCTGGAGTTTCTCCTGTGGTTTGATATTTAAGCATGTTAATTATTATGTTGGTTGTTAAATTGGAAAAGATTTGTTTGTTGGTTGAGTTTTTGAAGAAAACCGAAGAAAAATAGGGGTAAAACAGAACAAGTTCTGGTTTTATAGCTTTTGACTGAGCTGTGGATTTTTAAATGGATTTTTAACACGTTAAAATAGATCCTTGGGGGAATCAAATGAGTTTTGATTTGTTGAGGCTTACACTAAGTTAGGTTAAAATAATTGTGATAGATGTGGAGTTGTGTAAGCTATTTGGTTGAAATTTCGAAATGTTTAGGATGATTTGTGGAAGTTGGATTTTTATCTTGAAATTGGTTTCAAGTAGATAGTGCTTTTAATGATTTTGGAAGTTGGATAGTCAATGTTTGGATTAGTTTGTTGATTTTGAAATTTAGCTTAATGTTAGCTGAAAATCTGTGGACGTAACTTGGTTATGTTCTTATGAATGAAGTTATGATGTTTAGGTTTCCACGTTCTGCGGACAAGAATACAATTGAGTACAAGTTGAGATAAATTTGATGAGGACGTCAGGTAAGTAATGTTACATGCACGTTAGGTTCGTGTATCACCAAGACGTTCAAGACTTCTGACACTGCAGCAAACAGGTAAGTTCATAAGTTTAGATCCGGCCCTTAAGGCCCTACATCAAGGAGGTACTAGGTTTACTGTTCTGTCGGGTTGTTTTGGGTAGAAGAGTTAGAGTTATGTTCTGAAATGTCTGGCTTTGCTTTACTTTCTGTTGTCTACTGTTTTATTCTGTTATCTGCTAGTTAAAGTTCAGGCACCGATCATGCATACACTGTTTTCCTGAAAATTCATGCAAACCGATTTCTGTACACTGTTTGAAATTAATAAGAATAAAATCCGACTGAAATGTACCAGGTTAAGTGTGGGACGGGGACTGGCCCCTCTGGTTTTATCCCTCCCTGGGAATCTGAAAATACTGTCCCTGGCAAGGACCCTCTGGTTTTATCCCTCCCAGGGAATCTGAAAATTGTCGTGCCTGATAGTGCACTTACTGAACCAGTTCCCCTATAAGCCCCACTTAATTCTTCTGCCACTGAAATGTAAAGTTCTGTTCTGTCACTGTATTCTGAAAACTGCATGCATAGCATTTTGCATCACTGCATATCTATTATGTTCTTACTTAGTTTTAGACTCATAGGTGAACTCTCTGATGTAGGTACTGAACCCGAACATGAGGACTTTGTGCCTCAATCTGACGAGTAGATGGCTGGTGGCTCGAACTCTCGGGGGTGGTTGCTGCAGCCAGACAAATTCTGTCCCGAGGTTTAAATTTTTAAAGTATAGTCTATATCTGTAAAGTTTTCTGGAAATCTTGGTTTTGTTGTAAAAACTTCTGTTTTGGGAAAATTCTGCAAATATATGTTAGGTTCTGTACTGATCCTAGATTTTTAAAACAATGTACAGATTTTGATGTCTAAGTTTTAAAAACTACTGTATTTGACAGTTGAATTCTTGTTCTAAATGTTCTGAAATGGTTTGGAACATTCTCTGTAGTCTGTACACGAATGGCCTCTGGTTTTAGAGCTTTCTATGTAGAGAGAAATTCTTTAAAACTTCTGTCATGTTTTCTGTTGTGTTTTCTGATACGTTCCAAATCATGCTGTGAAGTGTTTTGTTTTCTTGAAGTGTGAAGTTTGCAAATTCTCTGTTTAAACGACTTTTGTTTTAAGTGATTCTGTCAAAAGTTGCCAAATTCCTGCCCCTTTTAAACTGCATCTTCCGGTCATGTTCACTGCTGTTTTAAGTGTATATCCACCGATAGTCATTGTTCACATTTTGTCCTATTCGCATCTACCGCCAAACAGTGTTACTGCCTTATGTTTTCATCTTCTGATTTCAATTGCTATCTGCATCTTCCGATGACGTCAGAACATCTTCCGGCTGACGTCATCACCTTCTGCCAATTATGTTTACTATCTGTATCTGCCGATGACGTCATCACGTCTTCCGATGACGTCATCACACATTCCGATTCCATCTGCTGCCTATATCTACCGATGACATCATCACATCTTCTGATGATGTCATCACACATCCGATTCAGTTTTATATAGCATCTACCGACTGACGTCACTTGTTATGTCTTATTCAATCCACCGGTGAACTCAATTCTGTTCGAAGTTCACATCCACCGATTGACGCTGTGCATCTTTTGTCGTATCTGCATCCACCGATAGCTTTTATCTTTCCACTCAATTTTACTCAGCTCCTACCGTCTGACGTCATCTTTGTTTCTGTCTTTACAAATTGCATCTACCGACTGACGTCAGCTAGTTCGTTTTATCTGAATCTACCGGTGAAGTCTTTTAAACTAAGTTCCCCGCCAACCTTATGCCTATGTTTTTCTACTTTATTTCCTGTTTATTCTGTTTATTTGTATATTCTGCTCATGTCATCCGCCTGAAATTTCGGTTTTATTCCACTTCTACATTTAAGTTCATTTCTGTTTTCTGCTTCACCCGAGAGCTCACTCTCCCCCTGTAAATATTTTCTGTTACTCACTGTATTTTCTCCCTCTCTGTAAAGCTACGTTTAAGGGTTTGCATTGACAGTGCATGTTTTCTGTCATTCGATTCTGTTTTCTGTTAAAGTTTTAAAAGTTCAGTCGTTAATGTTTTCTGTCTTTCTGTTTCTGTAATTCTGTCTGCCCCTAGTTTAAAAGTATTATGTTAAAAAAAAAATAGTCCTCGTTTTCTGTCAACTGTCCCGGAGTGATGGCTCCGATCTCGGACTCCGATCGGGGTTTCGGTTTCGGGCTGTCACAGTTGTGGTATCAGAGAGACAAGGTTTTAAAACCGATTCTGTGAAATGTCTGACTGCGCAACCTGCCACGTGAGGTCGCTCCACCAACTGTAAGTGTTTAGGTTTCCGTAACTGTTCTGTTTGTTAAATTTAGTTATTTTGTTCATAGGATTATTTTAGAAATGGTAAGAGGACACCAAGACAAAGCAAGTGACAGCGCCAGAACCATTGATCGTCTAACCGAGTTTGTCGGCGTTCAGTCACGAATGATGGAACGCATGATGGCAAGAGAAGATAATGGAAACAATAATAACCATGCAAATGCTCCACGTGATTTTAGCGGAGAGAGATTCCGGCGACTCCAGCCACCTTCATTTGATGGACTGTCTACAGACCCGACCCACGCAGAAACTTGGATTCACACGATGGAGAAAATGTTCAGTTATGCAGAAGTAGTAGACAACAAGAAGGTTAATTGCGCCACATTCTATCTCGCCGAAAGTGCTGGATTTTGGTGGGACACAGTGCGGTCAACTACTGTAGCATTAAGCTGGGAGGGATTCAAGAATATCATTTACGAGAAGTATTTCGACCGCGGTGTGAGGATGGAGAAGTTGGTTGAATTTTCTCGGCTTCGACAATACGGATCAGTGGCTTAATACATTCAGAAGATTGAGTCATGGTCCCGCTATGCAACACATTTGGTGGCCATTGACGAGAACAAGGTACACCGGTTCATCCAGAGTTTGAAGTTGGACCTTTTACGAGGGATTACGACCGGAGGATTTGACGAAGCACCGTATACGAAGGTAGTAGCAAAGGCTTTACAGTTAGAAGCAATGGAGATGAGGTTCGATGGACAGGAAGAACCTCTGGGGGAAATTTTCAAGGACAATTTTCCTCAGCTGAACAATAAAGGGCAACAACTGCGGGGGTGTTAAAAGGACGAGTGATGATAGGATTGGGCAAGGAAATGAAAAGCGTGCACAAGGATATGTTAAGTTTCCCCAATGCCCGAAGTGTAATAAATTTCATGCTGGTGAGTGTAAAGTGGGTTTGGGCCGCTGTTTCAACTGTAGTGAAAGGGGTCACCTCCTCAGGGACTGTCCGAAGAAAAATAGAGGCCGATGTTTTAACTGCAACAAGACAGGTCACCTTATCAAGGACTGCCCAATGCTAAATAAAGGACCTGCGTGAGAGCACCTAGAGTCTCCACCCTCACAGATGCAGAGGATGAAGTGCAGCACACAGTAGTTACGGGTACATTTTAATTCTGAAATATAATAGGTAATGAATAACAGCGTGTGTTATGTGAATTAGTTTAGGAGTTCAAGGATGTTACCTAGTAATGGAATGAAGTAGACTTGAGGACTTAGAAAGTTTAGGACGTTTGGAGTAATGGTGTAGATTTATCTACAACAAGTTTGCGAACAAAAGAGGGTAGACTAAAGAGTGTAGACTAGTTAGTAAACTTTGGAGCATTCCTTGAGTGATATGATTTTGATGTTAAGTACTGAAGTTTGGAGAATGATTGGGAGGAATGATAAGAAGTGTTAAGGATAAGTGAAGGGATTAGTTGGATTAATAGAGGGTTAAATATTTAGTGTTACATGAATTGAGGATATCGAATAAGGAGAGCGAGGATTTGGATGTGAAGCTAAGTCAGGAGATCTCAAAGGTTCGACTCGTACTTAATGAAGTTGTGGTTGATGAATACATGAATGATTTAAGATTAGAGTAAACGGTTTAGAGCGAACCAATGGCTAAA
Source organism: Begonia masoniana (assembly GCA_022432975.1). Lineage (NCBI taxonomy): Eukaryota > Viridiplantae > Streptophyta > Magnoliopsida > Cucurbitales > Begoniaceae > Begonia > Begonia masoniana. The sequence continues at coordinate 32,935,011 of CM039503.1, read as the reverse complement.
GTTAGAGAGTTGACTGTGTTTAGAGTTAATAGAAATTTAAGTTGGACCAATCGAGCACAGCATGTGTAAATAAATAAAAAAAAAAGAATTACATTCGAGGAGATAATGAGGGAGATCATTAGGGAACAGAGTCTAATAACCAGGTACTGGAATATGCAGTTTAGAATGAATGAATGTGGAAGTGTAGAAATTAGATAGTACTTAAATGGATTAATAGATTGAGAGACCCTTAAGACTAAGCAAATTTTGAGGACAAAATTTATTTTCAGGTGGGTATAATGTAACACCCAGGAAATTTTCCTCTGAATATTCCAGCCAAGTGTACTGAATCCGCATAGGATCTTGGAAAAATTTCCAAATGGAATAGAAAGAATGGAGAAGTAATAACGTGGAATTTAAAGATGAAATTACGGGGAGATTAAAACGTTTACTTTTACGAATTTGTATATAGGGTTAAAATTTAATTAGAAGAAAAATGTATGGCTTCTTCATGAAGCCACTACTAAACTTGCAACCAAACACACCCCACCTACTTTTCCCTCCCTCCTCATCCAATAACAGCACTCTCCCTCCCACTTTTCTTTCTCTGTTTCCTTTTTTCCCACGAAGGAGTAAACTCCCTTCTCTTTTCCCCTTCCCTTTTCGTGTATTCCTTCTCACGACAGGGCAAACAACTCCCTCTCCCCTTTTCTGTTTCTTTCTCCCACGAAGAACAGCCGTAGCCATCCTCTTCTTGGCGATTTTGAAACTTCAAATGTGAGAAGTTGGATGTTGTTTGGTTAGGGTTTTATTGGATTGATATTCGACTTTGTCTTGGGTTGATTTGGTTTAAGGATGAGGACGAGTTTGTTTAGATTGATGTTGAGTTTTGATTAGGAAAAAGGGAGAGCTTAATATTGACGAATGTGATGCGTGAAAATGGTGATGTTTTGCTGGAGTTTCTCCTGTGGTTTGATATTTAAGCATGTTAATTATTATGTTGGTTGTTAAATTGGAAAAGATTTGTTTGTTGGTTGAGTTTTTGAAGAAAACCGAAGAAAAATAGGGGTAAAACAGAACAAGTTCTGGTTTTATAGCTTTTGACTGAACTGTGGATTTTTAACACGTGAAAATAGATCCTTGGGGGAATCGAATGAGTTTTGATTTGTTGAGGCTTACACTAAGTTAGGTTAAAATAATTGTGATAGATGTGGAGTTGTATAAGCTATTTGGTTGAAATTTTGGAATGTTTAGGATGATTTGTGGAAGTTGGATTTTTATCTTGAAATTGGTTTCAAGTAGATAGTGCTTTTAATGATTTTGGAAGTTGGATAGTCAATGTTTGGATTAGTTTGTTGATTTTTAAATTTAGCTTAATGTTAGCTAAAAATCTGTGGACGTAACTTGGTTATGTTCTTATGAATGAAGTTATGATGTTTAGGTTTCCACGTTCTGCAGACAAGAATACAATTGAGTACAAGTTGAGATAAATTTGCTGAGGACGTCAGGTAAGTAATGTTACATGCACGTTAGGTTCGTGCATCACCAAGACGTTCAAGACTTCCGACACTGCAGCAAACAGGTAAGTTCATAAGTTTAGATCCGGCCCTTAAGGCCCTGCATCAAGGAGGTACTATGTTTACTGTTCTGTCGGGTTGTTTTGGGTAGAAGAGTTAGAGTTATGTTCTGAAATGTCTGGCTTTGCTTTATTTTCTGCTGTCTACTGTTTTATTCTGTTATCTGCTAGTTAAAGTTCAGGCACCGTTCATGCATACACTGTTTTCCTGAAAATTCATGCAAACCGATTTCTGTTCAGTGTTTGAAATTAATAAGAATAAAATCCGACTGAAATGTACCAGGTTAAGTGTGGGACAGGGACTGGCCCCTCTGGTTTTATCCCTCCCCGGGAATCTGAAAATACTGTCCCTGGCAAGGACCCTCTGGTTTTATCCCTCCCTGGGAATCTGAAAAGTGCCGTGCCTGATAGTGCACTTACTGAACCAGTTCCCCTATAAGCCCCACTTAATTCTTCTTCCACTGAAATGTAATGTTCTGTTCTGTCACTGTATTCTGAAAACTGCATGCATAGCATTTTGCATAACTGCATATCTATTATGTTCTTACTGAGTTTTAGACTCATAGGTGAACTCTCTAATGTAGGTACTGAACCCGAACATGAGGACTTTGTGCCTCAATCTGACGAGTAGATGGCTGGTGGCTCGAACTCTCGGGGGTGGTTGCTGCAGCCAGACAAATTCTGTCCCGAGGTTTAAATTTTTAAAGTATAGTCTATATCTGTAAAGTTTTCTGGAAATCTTGGTTTTGTTGTAAAAACTTCTGTTTTGAGAAAATTCTGCAAATATATGTTAGGTTCTGTACTGATCCTAGATTTTTAAAACAATGTACAGATTTTGATGTCTAAGTTTTAAAAACTACTGTATTTGACAGTTGAATTCTTGTTCTAAATGTTCTGAAATGGTTTGGAACATTCTCTGTAGTCTGTACACGAATGGCCTCTGGTTTTTAGAGCTTTCTATGTAGAGAGAAATTCTTTAAAACTTCTGTCATGTTTTCTGTTGTGTTTTCTGATACGTTCCAAATCATGCTGTGAAGTGTTTTGTTTTCTTGAAGTGTGAAGTTTGCAAATTTTCTGTTTAAATGACTTTTGTTTTAAGTGATTATGTCAAAAGTTGCCAAATTCCTGCCCCTTTTAAACTGCATCTTCCGGTCATGTTCACTGCTGTTTTAAGTGTATATCCACCGATAGTCACTGTTCACATTTTGTCCTATTCGCATCTACCGCCAAACAGTGTTACTGCCTAAGGTTTTCATATTCTGATTTCAATTGCTATCTGCATCTTCTGATGACGTCAGAACATCTTCCGGCTGACGTCATCACCTTCTGCCGATTATGTTTACTATCTGTATCTTCCGATGACGTCATCACGTCTTCCGATGACGTCATCACACATTCCGATTCCATCTGCTTCCTATATCTACCGATGACATCATCACATCTTCCGATGACGTCATCACACATCCGATTCAGTTTTACTTAGCATCTACCGACTGACGTCACTTGTTAGGTCTTATTCAATCCACCGGTGAACTCAATTCTGTTTGAAGTTCACATCCACCGATTGACACTGTGCATCTTTTGTCGTATCTGCATCCACCGATAGCTTTTATCTTTCCACTCAATTTTACTCAGCTCCTACCGTCTGACGTCATCTTTGTTTCTGTCTTTACAAATTGCATCTACCGACTGACGTCAGCTATTTCGTTTTATCTAAATCTACCGGTGAAGTCTTTTAAACTAAGTTCCCCGCAAACCTTATGCCTTTTTTTTTTTTTTTTTTTTTTTTTTTTTTTTTTTTTTTTTTTTTTTTTTTTTTTTTTTTTTTTTTTTTTTTTTTTTTTTTTTTTTTTTTTTTTTTTTTTTTTTTTTTCTCAGACTTATATCATATCTCATCTTAACTTAAATTCGCTGAATAACCGCGTTTAGCTTTCACTCCTGCCGATCGCTAAACGACAAACATCTAGTTGTTCTACACCGGTCAGCACGTGCATCTCACATGATTCATTAACATCTATCGGCAGGCACACATATTTGCATCTGCCGACAGTCCTGTGCAACTCGTGTGACCAATTAAAAACACCGTTCAATTATACAGCGGAAGCCACCTACATCTGCCGATGACGTGGCATCACATCTTCCGATGACGTCATCACGTCTTCCGATGACGTCATCACGTCTTCCGATGACGTCATCACGTCTTCCGATGACGTCATCACGTCTTCCGATGACGTCATCACGTCTTCCGATGACGTCATCACGTCTTCCGATGACGTCATCACGTCTTCCGATGACGTCATCACGTCTTCCGATGACGTCATCACGTCTTCCGATGACGTCATCACGTCTTCCGATGACGTCATCACGTCTTCCGATGACGTCATCACGTCTTCCGATGACGTCATCACGTCTTCCGATGACGTCATCACGTCTTCCGATGACGTCATCACGTCTTCCGATGACGTCATCACGTCTTCCGATGACGTCATCACGTCTTCCGATGACGTCATCACGTCTTCCGATGACGTCATCACGTCTTCCGATGACGTCATCACGTCTTCCGATGACGTCATCACGTCTTCCGATGACGTCATCACGTCTTCCGATGACGTCATCACGTCTTCCGATGACGTCATCACGTCTTCCGATGACGTCATCACGTCTTCCTGTTTTGGTAATTCGGTCTGCCCCTGAGTTAACATGTATTATTTAAAAAAAAAAAAAAAAAAAAAAAAAAAAAAAAAAAAAAAAAAAAAAAAAAAAAAAAAAAAAAAAAAAAAAAAAAAAAAAAAAAAAAAAAAAAAAAAAAAAAAAAAAAAAAAAAAAAAAAAAAAAAAAAAAAAAAAAAAAAAAAAAAAAAAAAAAAAAAAAAAAAAAAAAAAAAAAAAAAAAAAAAAAAAAAAAAAAAAAAAAAAAAAAAAAAAAAAAAAAAAAAAAAAAAAAAAAAAAAAAAAAAAAAAAAAAAAAAAAAAAAAAAAAAAAAAAAAAAAAAAAAAAAAAAAAAAAAAAAAAAAAAAAAAAAAAAAAAAAAAAAAAAAAAAAAAAAAAAAAAAAAAAAAAAAAAAAAAAAAAAAAAAAAAAAAAAAAAAAAAAAAAAAAAAAAAAAAAAAAAAAAAAAAAAAAAAAAAAAAAAAAAAAAAAAAAAAAAAAAAAAAAAAAAAAAAAAAAAAAAAAAAAAAAAAAAAAAAAAAAAAAAAAAAAAAAAAAAAAAAAAAAAAAAAAAAAAAAAAAAAAAAAAAAAAAAAAAAAAAAAAAAAAAAAAAAAAAAAAAAAAAAAAAAAAAAAAAAAAAAAAAAAAAAAAAAAAAAAAAAAAAAAAAAAAAAAAAAAAAAAAAAAAAAAAAAAAAAAAAAAAAAAAAAAAAAAAAAAAAAAAAAAAAAAAAAAAAAAAAAAAAAAAAAAAAAAAAAAAAAAAAAAAAAAAAAAAAAAAAAAAAAAAAAAAAAAAAAAAAAAAAAAAAAAAAAAAAAAAAAAAAAAAAAAAAAAAAAAAAAAAAAAAAAAAAAAAAAAAAAAAAAAAAAAAAAAAAAAAAAAAAAAAAAAAAAAAAAAAAAAAAAAAAAAAAAAAAAAAAAAAAAAAAAAAAAAAAAAAAAAAAAAAAAAAAAAAAAAAAAAAAAAAAAAAAAAAAAAAAAAAAAAAAAAAAAAAAAAAAAAAAAAAAAAAAAAAAAAAAAAAAAAAAAAAAAAAAAAAAAAAAAAAAAAAAAAAAAAAAAAAAAAAAAAAAAAAAAAAAAAAAAAAAAAAAAAAAAAAAAAAAAAAAAAAAAAAAAAAAAAAAAAAAAAAAAAAAAAAAAAAAAAAAAAAAAAAAAAAAAAAAAAAAAAAAAAAAAAAAAAAAAAAAAAAAAAAAAAAAAAAAAAAAAAAAAAAAAAAAAAAAAAAAAAAAAAAAAAAAAAAAAAAAAAAAAAAAAAAAAAAAAAAAAAAAAAAAAAAAAAAAAAAAAAAAAAAAAAAAAAAAAAAAAAAAAAAAAAAAAAAAAAAAAAAAAAAAAAAAAAAAAAAAAAAAAAAAAAAAAAAAAAAAAAAAAAAAAAAAAAAAAAAAAAAAAAAAAAAAAAAAAAAAAAAAAAAAAAAAAAAAAAAAAAAAAAAAAAAAAAAAAAAAAAAAAAAAAAAAAAAAAAAAAAAAAAAAAAAAAAAAAAAAAAAAAAAAAAAAAAAAAAAAAAAAAAAAAAAAAAAAAAAAAAAAAAAAAAAAAAAAAAAAAAAAAAAAAAAAAAAAAAAAAAAAAAAAAAAAAAAAAAAAAAAAAAAAAAAAAAAAAAAAAAAAAAAAAAAAAAAAAAAAAAAAAAAAAAAAAAAAAAAAAAAAAAAAAAAAAAAAAAAAAAAAAAAAAAAAAAAAAAAAAAAAAAAAAAAAAAAAAAAAAAAAAAAAAAAAAAAAAAAAAAAAAAAAAAAAAAAAAAAAAAAAAAAAAAAAAAAAAAAAAAAAAAAAAAAAAAAAAAAAAAAAAAAAAAAAAAAAAAAAAAAAAAAAAAAAAAAAAAAAAAAAAAAAAAAAAAAAAAAAAAAAAAAAAAAAAAAAAAAAAAAAAAAAAAAAAAAAAAAAAAAAAAAAAAAAAAAAAAAAAAAAAAAAAAAAAAAAAAAAAAAAAAAAAAAAAAAAAAAAAAAAAAAAAAAAAAAAAAAAAAAAAAAAAAAAAAAATTCCGTAACTTAACTCACTACTCATACCGATCGCCAGATAACAGACATTGTCGTCATCTGCCGATGACGTCAGCCGGAAGACAAATACTTTTCCTCTTCCGATGACGTCCTCCGGAAGTCAAACTTACCCGACTCCCATCACAACCCTCCTGCCGATGACGTCAGCCGGAAGACAAATACTTTTCCTCTTCCGATGACGTCCTCCGGAAGTCAAACTTACCCGACTCCCATCACAACCCTCCTGCCGATGACGTCAGCCGGAAGACAAATACTTTTCCTCTTCCGATGACGTCAGCCGGAAGACAAATACTTTTCCTCTTCCGATGACGTCCTCCGGAAGTCAAACTTACCCGACTCCCATCACAACTCTCCTGCCGATGACGTCAGCCGGAAGACAAATACTTTTCCTCTTCCGATGACGTCCTCCGGAAGTCAAACTTACCCGACTCCCATCACAACTCTCCTGCCGATGACGTCAGCCGGAAGACAAATACTTTTCCTCTTCCGATGACGTCCTCCGGAAGTCAAACTTACCCGACTCCCATCACAACTCTCCTGCCGATGACGTCAGCCGGAAGACAAATACTTTTCCTCTTCCGATGACGTCCTCCGGAAGTCAAACTTACCCGACTCCCATCACAACTCTCCTGCCGATGACGTCAGCCGGAAGACAAATACTTTTCCTCTTCCGATGACGTCAGCCGGAAGACAAATACTTTTCCTCTTCCGATGACGTCCTCCGGAAGTCAAACTTACCCGACTCCCATCACAACCCTCCTGCCGATGACGTCAGCCGGAAGACAAATACTTTTCCTCTTCCGATGACGTCCTCCGGAAGTCAAACTTACCCGACTCCCATCACAACCCTCCTGCCGATGACGTCAGCCGGAAGACAAATACTTTTCCTCTTCCGATGACGTCCTCCGGAAGTCAAACTTACCCGACTCCCATCACAACCCTCCTGCCGATGACGTCAGCCGGAAGACAAATACTTTTCCTCTTCCGATGACGTCCTCCGGAAGTCAAACTTACCCGACTCCCATCACAACCCTCCTGCCGATGACGTCAGCCGGAAGACAAATACTTTTCCTCTTCCGATGACGTCCTCCGGAAGTCAAACTTACCCGACTCCCATCACAACCCTCCTGCCGATGACGTCAGCCGGAAGACAAATACTTTTCCTCTTCCGATGACGTCCTCCGGAAGTCAAACTTACCCGACTCCCATCACAACCCTCCTGCCGATGACGTCAGCCGGAAGACAAATACTTTTCCTCTTCCGATGACGTCCTCCGGAAGTCAAACTTACCCGACTCCCATCACAACTCTCCTGCCGATGACGTCAGCCGGAAGACAAATACTTTTCCTCTTCCGATGACGTCCTCCGGAAGTCAAACTTACCCGACTCCCATCACAACTCTCCTGCCGATGACGTCAGCCGGAAGACAAATACTTTTCCTCTTCCGATGACGTCCTCCGGAAGTCAAACTTACCCGACTCCCATCACAACCCTCCTGCCGATGACGTCAGCCGGAAGACAAATACTTTTCCTCTTCCGATGACGTCCTCCGGAAGTCAAACTTACCCGACTCCCATCACAACTCTCCTGCCGATGACGTCAGCCGGAAGACAAATACTTTTCCTCTTCCGATGACGTCCTCCGGAAGTCAAACTTACCCGACTCCCATCACAACCCTCCTGCCGATGACGTCAGCCGGAAGACAAATACTTTTCCTCTTCCGATGACGTCCTCCGGAAGTCAAACTTACCCGACTCCCATCACAACCCTCCTGCCGATGACGTCAGCCGGAAGACAAATACTTTTCCTCTTCCGATGACGTCCTCCGGAAGTCAAACTTACCCGACTCCCATCACAACCCTCCTGCCGATGACGTCAGCCGGAAGACAAATACTTTTCCTCTTCCGATGACGTCCTCCGGAAGTCAAACTTACCCGACTCCCATCACAACTCTCCTGCCGATGACGTCAGCCGGAAGACAAATACTTTTCCTCTTCCGATGACGTCCTCCGGAAGTCAAACTTACCCGACTCCCATCACAACCCTCCTGCCGATGACGTCAGCCGGAAGACAAATACTTTTCCTCTTCCGATGACGTCCTCCGGAAGTCAAACTTACCCGACTCCCATCACAACCCTCCTGCCGATGACGTCAGCCGGAAGACAAATACTTTTCCTCTTCCGATGACGTCCTCCGGAAGTCAAACTTACCCGACTCCCATCACAACCCTCCTGCCGATGACGTCAGCCGGAAGACAAATACTTTTCCTCTTCCGATGACGTCCTCCGGAAGTCAAACTTACCCGACTCCCATCACAACCCTCCTGCCGATGACGTCAGCCGGAAGACAAATACTTTTCCTCTTCCGATGACGTCCTCCGGAAGTCAAACTTACCCGACTCCCATCACAACCCTCCTGCCGATGACGTCAGCCGGAAGACAAATACTTTTCCTCTTCCGATGACGTCCTCCGGAAGTCAAACTTACCCGACTCCCATCACAACTCTCCTGCCGATGACGTCAGCCGGAAGACAAATACTTTTCCTCTTCCGATGACGTCCTCCGGAAGTCAAACTTACCCGACTCCCATCACAACCCTCCTGCCGATGACGTCAGCCGGAAGACAAATACTTTTCCTCTTCCGATGACGTCCTCCGGAAGTCAAACTTACCCGACTCCCATCACAACCCTCCTGCCGATGACGTCAGCCGGAAGACAAATACTTTTCCTCTTCCGATGACGTCCTCCGGAAGTCAAACTTACCCGACTCCCATCACAACCCTCCTGCCGATGACGTCAGCCGGAAGACAAATACTTTTCCTCTTCCGATGACGTCCTCCGGAAGTCAAACTTACCCGACTCCCATCACAACCCTCCTGCCGATGACGTCAGCCGGAAGACATTTCACATTACAGTAGTTAAAATAAAGTCCTAAAAGTTCTAATCGAAAGTCATCCTAGAATCTAACAGCTAAGGTTCTCTGTGCAGTCTGAAATCCAAAACCGAAACAGCTAGATATAGCTATCGATTAAACGGGGTCGGTTATATAAAAGGTCCAGAATCGATTTAAAGGTGGCATTACCAAATGAAGATAAAGAACGATAACCAACTGACTCAGCCATTGAAGAGCCCGAAAGTACAAGTTCAACTGAAAACAGAGTTCTAAATGACTACCCGGCATCTACATTGTCAAAATCTTACCTAGAATGCGGGTTATCGGAGTGGAGGTTGAAAAACCAGTTGCTGGGGAGGAAAAAGGCTCCAGAGAAGAAGGGAGTCGCCGAGAGGAAATGTCGGCTGCAGTGAGGTTTAAATGAGATTTAAGGTTTCCATTTTCTATTTATACCTAATCCTTCAATCTTTATTACAAAATTGCCACTCAACCTAGTTTTACTCAACTTGTAATGAATTTGCCTCAACGTTAAATTTAATCATAAAGGTTAAATAAAGGGTAACAATGAGAATGGTCAGAAAAATTCACCTGGCCGAAATGTCGGGTGTTACATCCACCCCTCCTTAAACAAAATTTTCGTCCTCGAAAATTGGTCAAGCAAAGAGTTTTGGATACTTGTCCAACATATCCTGCTGTAGTTCCCATGTAGCTTCTTCAATACCATGATTCTTCCACAAGACCTTAACCAACAAGATTTCCTTATTCCTTAGAGTCTTCACTGCAGAATCCAAAATTTGTACTGGTTTCTCTTCATACACCAAATTAGGTTCAATTTCGATTTCTGTTGGTTCAACAACCTGAGTCGGATCACGTATGCATTTCCTTAGCATAGACACATGAAAGACATTGTGAACCTTTTCCAAAGATGGAGGCAAAAGTAATCTATAGGCTGTGCTACCAATCTTAGCTAAGACAGGGAATGGTCCAATGAACCGTGGGTTAAGCTTTCCCTTCTTACCAAATCTTAAGACTCCTCTAAATGGTGAAATCTTCAGGAAAACTTCATCGCCAACAGAAAATTCAAGATCTCTTCTTCTTTGGTCCGCATAACTCTTCTGCCGGCTTTGTGCAGTTAACATCCTTTTCCTAATGACTGTAATCTTGTCTGACATCTGTTGCAAAATCTCTGGGCCCAATAACTTCGCTTCACCAACCTCATCCCAGTACAAAGGTGACCTACATTTCCTGCCATACAAAGCTTCATAGGGTGCCATACCAATGGTGGACTGGTAACTATTGTTGTAAGAAACTCAATCAGAGGTAGGTGTCTACTCCATGTAGTCTGAAAGTCAAGCACACATGCTCTCAACATATAGCAGACAATGTTCACTAAATCTAACTTAATCCTTTGATGTAGGGCCCTATTGGCCGGAAACTTAATACATTCACTTACCTGGATTCCTTAGCAACTTGAATCACCTTCTCTTCAACTTCTTCACCTAACACATTTCACATTACAGTAGTTAAAATAAAGTCCTAAAAGTTCTAATCGAAAGTCATCCTAGAATCTAACAGCTAAGGTTCTCTGTGCAGTCTGAAATCCAAAACCGAAACAGCTAGATATAGCTATCGATTAAACGGGGTCGGTTATATAAAAGGTCCAGAATCGATTTAAAGGTGGCATTACCAAATGAAGATAAAGAACGATAACCAACTGACTCAGCCATTGAAGAGCCCGAAAGTACAAGTTCAACTGAAAACAGAGTTCTAAATGACTACCCGGCATCTACATTGTCAAAATCTTACCTAGAATGCGGGTTATCGGAGTGGAGGTTGAAAAACCAGTTGCTGGGGAGGAAAAAGCTCCAGAGAAGAAGGGAGTCGCCGAGAGGAAATGCGGCTGCAGTGAGGGTTTTAAATGAGATTTAAGGTTTCATTTCTATTTATACCTAATCCTTCAAGTCTTTATTACAAATTGCCACTCAACCTAGTTTACTCAACTTGTAATGAATTTGCCTCAACATTAAATTTAATCATAAAGGTTAAATAACGGGGTACACAATGAGAATGGTCAGAAAATTCACCTGGCCGAATGTCGGGTGTTACATCCACCCCTCCTTAAACAAAATTTTCGTCCTCGAAAATTGGTCAAGCAAAGAGTTTTGGATACTTGTCCAACATATCCTGCTGTAGTTCCCATGTAGCTCTTCAATACCATGATTCTTCCACAAGACCTTAACCAACAAGATTTCCTTATTCCTTAGAGTCTTCACTGCAGAATCCAAAATTTGTACTGGTTTCTCTTCATACACCAAATTAGGTTCAATTTCGATTTCTGTTGGTTCAACAACCTGGTCGGATCACGTATGCATTTCCTTAGCATAGACACATGAAAGACATTGTGAACCTTTTCCAAAGATGGAGGCAAAAGTAATCTATAGGCTGTGCTACCAATCTTAGCTAAGACAGGGAATGGTCCAATGAACCGTGGGTTAGCTTTCCCTTCTTACCAAATCTTAAGACTCCTCTAAATGGTGAAATCTTCAGGAAAACTTCATCGCCAACAGAAAATTCAAGATCTCTTCTTCTTTGGTCCGCATAACTCTTCTGCCGGCTTTGTGCAGTTAACATCCTTTTCCTAATGACTGTAATCTTGTCTGACATCTGTTGCAAAATCTCTGGGCCCAATAACTTCGCTTCACCAACCTCATCCCAGTACAAAGGTGACCTACATTTCCTGCCATACAAAGCTTCATAGGGTGCCATACCAATGGTGGACTGGTAACTATTGTTGTAAGAAACTCAATCAGAGGTAGGTGTCTACTCCATGTAGTCTGAAAGTCAAGCACACATGCTCTCAACATATCCTCGAGTATCTGAATGGTCCTCTCGGATTGTCCATCTGTCTGCGGGTGAAAAGCGGTGCTGAAGGATAACTTTGTGCCTAAGGTACCTTGTAAACTTTTCCAGAATCGGGAGGTGAATCTAGGGTCACGATCAGAGACTATGGATACGGGAATCCCATGCAATCTGATAATTTCTTGAACGTAAAGATTAGCAAGTTGGTCCATCGTGTAGGTTGTCTTTACAGGTAAGAAATGAGCTGACTTTGTCATCCTATCAATCACAACCCAAATACTGTCATGTCCTTTAGTTGTTTAGGTAAGCCTACAACAAAATCCATGGCAATGTTTTCCCACTTCCATTCGGGAATAGGTAGAGGTTGAAGGGTACCTCCTGGTCGTTGGTGCTCGGCTTTAACTTGCTGGCATACCAAGCATGATTCTACGTACTTGGCGATATCCCTCTTCATATTAGGCCACCATAAAGTAACTTCAAGTCTCGATACATCTTGGTGCTACCGGGATGTATAGAAAAGGAAGACGAGTGAGCCTCGGCCAAAATCAACTTACGTAATTCTTCATCACAAGGGACTACCATCGATTCCTAAATCTCAGGATTCCATCATTGGAAAGACTAAACTCGGAGGTGGCGTCCTTCAACTTATTCATCATACTGTTATTCTCCTCGGAATCCTTCTGTTGTGACTCTTTGATCTTTTCCAAAACCGTTGGTTGAATGGTCAAATCGGTAAGTAAGGCTGACAACCCTGGAACTAGTTCCAATTCAAACTTCTGAACTTCAGTCCTCAAGGGTGCAGACAAACTGACACTGCGGGTTGCATTGTTTTTGACATTCTGCTCAAAGCATCGGCTACAGCATTAGCCTTACCCGGGTGGTACTTGATTTCAAAGTCATAGTCCTTAACAAATTCTAACCAACGTCTTTGTCTCATGTTTAATTCCTTTTGGGTGAAAAGATACTTTAAACTCTTGTGGTCAGAAAACACATCGCACTGCTGTCCATACAAATAGTGCCTCCAAATTTTTAAAGCAAAACAACTGCAGCTAGCTCTAAATCATGAGTGGGGTAATTCTGTTCATAACCTTTTAGCTGCCTAGAGGCATACGCCACAACTTACCTTCTTGCATCAAAACACATCCCAAACCAATCTTGGATGCGTCACAATAAACACTAAATTTTCCTTCTTCAGTTGGGAGAGTTAATAGCGGGGCTGTCGTTAACTTCTGTTTCAATGATTGGAAGCTATCTTCACAAGCTTCGGTCCAAAAGTACTTGAGGTCCTTCTTGGTTAAATTGGTCAAAGGTTTAGCTATCATAGAGAATCCTTTAATGAACTTTCTATAGTAGCCAGCCAGACCAAGGAAACTTCGAACTTCACTGACATTCTTTGGCTGTGGCCAATCCTTAACGGCCTGAACCTTAGTGGATCTACTGATATGCCCTCAGCAGAAATGACATGACCTAAAAGTTGACCTTATCCAGCCAAAATTCACATTTGGACAATTTGGCATAAAGCTGCTGCTGTTTTAAGGTTGATAATACTATTCTCAAATGTTCTGCATGGTCGGTTTCAGTCTGTGAGTATACTAAAATGTCATCTATAAACACAATCACCAAACTTATCCAGGTATTCACGAAATACTCGGTTCATCAAGTCCATGAAAGCGGCAGGCGCATTAGTCAGTCCAAATGACATCACAAGAAATTCATAATGTCCGTAGCGGGTTCTGAAGGCTGTCTTTGGTATATCTCCTTCCTTAACCTTCAGTTGGTAATAACCCGAACGTAAGTCAATCTTTGAGAATACCTTAGCTCCTTGTAGTTGGTCAAACAGGTCATCTATCCGGGGTAAAGGATATTTATTCTTGACTGTCAACTTATTCAGTTCTCTGTAGTCTATACACATTCTAAGAGAACCATCTTTCTTTTTAACGAAAAGGACAGGTGCACCCAGGGAGAACTACTAGAACGTATAAATCCCTTGTCAACTAATTCCTGTAGTTGGACCTTTAATTCTTTTAACTCAACAGGTGCCATTCGGTAAGGATTCTTAGATACAGGTAATGCCTCGGGGTATGTATCAATCACAAATTCTACTCTCTCTATCGGGTGGTAGTCCCGGTAAGTCGTCCAAGAATGCTTCAGGAAACTCTCGTACGGTAGGAATACCTTGTAATTCCACTTATTCTTTACTCGGACATCCATTATGTTAGCTAGGTAACTCAAGCAACCACTCTTCAGTAACCGTTGAGTCACTAGTGAGGATATGATTGGTATCTTACTCATCTTTGGAATAGCTTGGAAGGTATACCGATCTCCATTTGGGGGTCGGAAATCAACTAGGCCAGACCTACAACTAATCGTGGCATAATGCCTAAATAACCAATCCATTCCTAAAATAATCTCATATCCTTTCATGTCAATCATAATCAGTTCTACATATAGCTCCTTATCTCCTAAGGACAAAACATCACCCTTCAACATTTGCTCAGAATGTAAAGACTTCCCTGATGGTAACATAACTCTATACGGTTTATCAACTGGCGAAAGTTCTAACTTATGTTTACACACAAACAGGGTTGCTATGAATGAGTGTGTGGCTCCCGTATCAATAAGTGTATAAGCAGAAAAACCACAAACCATAATGGTACCTGATATGACCGTGTGTGGTTCAACATCATCATCCTCCATCATAGCATAGACTCTTGGTGCAACTCTGATTCGATTCGGGTCTGATGGCATCGGGCAGTCTCTGGCTATGTGTCCAACCTTGTCGCATCTATAGCAACGGCCAGAGTGCAGCTTGCACTCACCATGGTGATTCTTCTGGCAGTTGGAGCATAGAGGGGCTAATGGTCGTTTTCCTTTTCCTTGATCATCGTTTGGATTGAAGGGTCTCTTAACACCTTGCTGTTGTTGTTGCTGGTTTCTGTTCTGCTGGGGTTGCCATCCCTTGTTCTGCCGTGGTGGTGGTTGAGTCTCCTTAGTGAACTTCCTTGGCTGTTCACGCTGTGCATAAGCTGTCATCTCAGCCTCCTCCAATTCCAGGGCCTTAGCCGTCACTTCGCCATAAGGTATATTGTGTATCCCAGAAGTCTTTACCTTCACATACAAACTCGGCTTCAGTCCTTGAACAAATTGGTAAATCTTGTCTTCATCATTCTCAACCAGTCGGGGAGCAAACCGTGACAAGGCATCGAATTTGCATATATAATCCGTCACAGAGCCAGTTTGCCGCAGGTTCATAAATTCTTTCTTCTTGCTGGCCTGAACGGTCCTATTGAAGTACTTGTCAAAGAAGGCAGTCTTAAACATATCCCAGTCATAGTCTCTGCATTAACAGTGCTCTGAAGAGAATCCCACCAATGCCTTGCATTCAGCTCCAAATGATAGACAGCATAGGTGACTCTATCTCCTTCATCAACTTTCGCATACTTAAACATGTCCTCTACTTTTCGGATCCATTCCTCAGCATAATGGGGTCAGAAACTTGGCCATTGAATGTCGGGGGTCTGAGCCTGTGGAAGCGCTCACCCCATGATCATGAGTTACATTAGAGCTGGAGTTCCCAAGCTCTTCTCTAGTAATCACTAGTTGCTCTATTTGTCGTGATTGGCGATTAACTAATTCTATTAGCTGAGCAACGGTGGTACTATCCACGTTGTCTTCCCTCTGTTGACCTCTTACCATCTTGAGATTCCTCAAGCATAATAGAAACACATCTTAACATAATGACATCACTAGAATCGTAAACACTTACAGTTGTTGGAGAGTACTCAGGTGGCAATCTGTGCTGGAAGGCAGTTACAGAACCGATTTTAGAACCTGGTTTAGCTTCTGATACCATAATTGTAACGACCCGAGGAGGATCGTCACGTGTCATGACTTTCCTTAAACTTATCCGTACTTTTATACCTCTGTAATCGTGTATACTTTTTTTTTTTCAGACTTATATATCATCTCATCTTAACTTTAAATTCGCGAATAACCGCGTTTAGCTTTCACTCCTGCCGATCGCTAAACGACAAACATCTAGTTGTTCTACCGGTCAGCACGTGCATCTCACATGATTCATTAAACATCTATCGGCAGGCACACATATTTGCATCTGCCGACAGTCACGTGCAACTCGTGTGACCAATTAAAACACCGTTCAATTATACACGGAAGCCACCTACATCTGCCGATGACGTCAGCCGGAAGACAAATACTTTTCCTCTTCCGATGACGTCCTCCGGAAGTCAAACTTACCCGACTCCCATCACAACCCTCCTGCCGATGACGTCAGCCGGAAGACAAATACTTTTCCTCTTCCGATGACGTCCTCCGGAAGTCAAACTTACCCGACTCCCATCACAACCCTCCTGCCGATGACGTCAGCCGGAAGACAAATACTTTTCCTCTTCCGATGACGTCCTCCGGAAGTCAAACTTACCCGACTCCCATCACAACCCTCCTGCCGATGACGTCAGCCGGAAGACAAATACTTTTCCTCTTCCGATGACGTCCTCCGGAAGTCAAACTTACCCGACTCCCATCACAACCCTCCTGCCGATGACGTCAGCCGGAAGACAAATACTTTTCCTCTTCCGATGACGTCCTCCGGAAGTCAAACTTACCCGACTCCCATCACAACCCTCCTGCCGATGACGTCAGCCGGAAGACAAATACTTTTCCTCTTCCGATGACGTCCTCCGGAAGTCAAACTTACCCGACTCCCATCACAACCCTCCTGCCGATGACGTCAGCCGGAAGACAAATACTTTTCCTCTTCCGATGACGTCCTCCGGAAGTCAAACTTACCCGACTCCCATCACAACCCTCCTGCCGATGACGTCAGCCGGAAGACAAATACTTTTCCTCTTCCGATGACGTCCTCCGGAAGTCAAACTTACCCGACTCCCATCACAACCCTCCTGCCGATGACGTCAGCCGGAAGACAAATACTTTTCCTCTTCCGATGACGTCCTCCGGAAGTCAAACTTACCCGACTCCCATCACAACTCTCCTGCCGATGACGTCAGCCGGAAGACAAATACTTTTCCTCTTCCGATGACGTCCTCCGGAAGTCAAACTTACCCGACTCCCATCACAACTCTCCTGCCGATGACGTCAGCCGGAAGACAAATACTTTTCCTCTTCCGATGACGTCCTCCGGAAGTCAAACTTACCCGACTCCCATCACAACTCTCCTGCCGATGACGTCAGCCGGAAGACAAATACTTTTCCTCTTCCGATGACGTCCTCCGGAAGTCAAACTTACCCGACTCCCATCACAACTCTCCTGCCGATGACGTCAGCCGGAAGACAAATACTTTTCCTCTTCCGATGACGTCCTCCGGAAGTCAAACTTACCCGACTCCCATCACAACTCTCCTGCCGATGACGTCAGCCGGAAGACAAATACTTTTCCTCTTCCGATGACGTCCTCCGGAAGTCAAACTTACCCGACTCCCATCACAACTCTCCTGCCGATGACGTCAGCCGGAAGACAAATACTTTTCCTCTTCCGATGACGTCCTCCGGAAGTCAAACTTACCCGACTCCCATCACAACTCTCCTGCCGATGACGTCAGCCGGAAGACAAATACTTTTCCTCTTCCGATGACGTCCTCCGGAAGTCAAACTTACCCGACTCCCATCACAACTCTCCTGCCGATGACGTCAGCCGGAAGACAAATACTTTTCCTCTTCCGATGACGTCCTCCGGAAGTCAAACTTACCCGACTCCCATCACAACTCTCCTGCCGATGACGTCAGCCGGAAGACAAATACTTTTCCTCTTCCGATGACGTCCTCCGGAAGTCAAACTTACCCGACTCCCATCACAACTCTCCTGCCGATGACGTCAGCCGGAAGACAAATACTTTTCCTCTTCCGATGACGTCCTCCGGAAGTCAAACTTACCCGACTCCCATCACAACTCTCCTGCCGATGACGTCAGCCGGAAGACAAATACTTTTCCTCTTCCGATGACGTCCTCCGGAAGTCAAACTTACCCGACTCCCATCACAACTCTCCTGCCGATGACGTCAGCCGGAAGACAAATACTTTTCCTCTTCCGATGACGTCCTCCGGAAGTCAAACTTACCCGACTCCCATCACAACTCTCCTGCCGATGACGTCAGCCGGAAGACAAATACTTTTCCTCTTCCGATGACGTCCTCCGGAAGTCAAACTTACCCGACTCCCATCACAACTCTCCTGCCGATGACGTCAGCCGGAAGACAAATACTTTTCCTCTTCCGATGACGTCCTCCGGAAGTCAAACTTACCCGACTCCCATCACAACTCTCCTGCCGATGACGTCAGCCGGAAGACAAATACTTTTCCTCTTCCGATGACGTCCTCCGGAAGTCAAACTTACCCGACTCCCATCACAACTCTCCTGCCGATGACGTCAGCCGGAAGACAAATACTTTTCCTCTTCCGATGACGTCCTCCGGAAGTCAAACTTACCCGACTCCCATCACAACTCTCCTGCCGATGACGTCAGCCGGAAGACAAATACTTTTCCTCTTCCGATGACGTCCTCCGGAAGTCAAACTTACCCGACTCCCATCACAACTCTCCTGCCGATGACGTCAGCCGGAAGACAAATACTTTTCCTCTTCCGATGACGTCCTCCGGAAGTCAAACTTACCCGACTCCCATCACAACCCTCCTGCCGATGACGTCAGCCGGAAGACAAATACTTTTCCTCTTCCGATGACGTCCTCCGGAAGTCAAACTTACCCGACTCCCATCACAACCCTCCTGCCGATGACGTCAGCCGGAAGACAAATACTTTTCCTCTTCCGATGACGTCCTCCGGAAGTCAAACTTACCCGACTCCCATCACAACCCTCCTGCCGATGACGTCAGCCGGAAGACAAATACTTTTCCTCTTCCGATGACGTCCTCCGGAAGTCAAACTTACCCGACTCCCATCACAACCCTCCTGCCGATGACGTCAGCCGGAAGACAAATACTTTTCCTCTTCCGATGACGTCCTCCGGAAGTCAAACTTACCCGACTCCCATCACAACCCTCCTGCCGATGACGTCAGCCGGAAGACAAATACTTTTCCTCTTCCGATGACGTCCTCCGGAAGTCAAACTTACCCGACTCCCATCACAACTCTCCTGCCGATGACGTCAGCCGGAAGACAAATACTTTTCCTCTTCCGATGACGTCCTCCGGAAGTCAAACTTACCCGACTCCCATCACAACCCTCCTGCCGATGACGTCAGCCGGAAGACAAATACTTTTCCTCTTCCGATGACGTCCTCCGGAAGTCAAACTTACCCGACTCCCATCACAACTCTCCTGCCGATGACGTCAGCCGGAAGACAAATACTTTTCCTCTTCCGATGACGTCCTCCGGAAGTCAAACTTACCCGACTCCCATCACAACCCTCCTGCCGATGACGTCAGCCGGAAGACAAATACTTTTCCTCTTCCGATGACGTCCTCCGGAAGTCAAACTTACCCGACTCCCATCACAACTCTCCTGCCGATGACGTCAGCCGGAAGACAAATACTTTTCCTCTTCCGATGACGTCCTCCGGAAGTCAAACTTACCCGACTCCCATCACAACCCTCCTGCCGATGACGTCAGCCGGAAGACAAATACTTTTCCTCTTCCGATGACGTCCTCCGGAAGTCAAACTTACCCGACTCCCATCACAACCCTCCTGCCGATGACGTCAGCCGGAAGACAAATACTTTTCCTCTTCCGATGACGTCCTCCGGAAGTCAAACTTACCCGACTCCCATCACAACTCTCCTGCCGATGACGTCAGCCGGAAGACAAATACTTTTCCTCTTCCGATGACGTCCTCCGGAAGTCAAACTTACCCGACTCCCATCACAACCCTCCTGCCGATGACGTCAGCCGGAAGACAAATACTTTTCCTCTTCCGATGACGTCCTCCGGAAGTCAAACTTACCCGACTCCCATCACAACCCTCCTGCCGATGACGTCAGCCGGAAGACAAATACTTTTCCTCTTCCGATGACGTCCTCCGGAAGTCAAACTTACCCGACTCCCATCACAACTCTCCTGCCGATGACGTCAGCCGGAAGACAAATACTTTTCCTCTTCCGATGACGTCCTCCGGAAGTCAAACTTACCCGACTCCCATCACAACCCTCCTGCCGATGACGTCAGCCGGAAGACAAATACTTTTCCTCTTCCGATGACGTCCTCCGGAAGTCAAACTTACCCGACTCCCATCACAACCCTCCTGCCGATGACGTCAGCCGGAAGACAAATACTTTTCCTCTTCCGATGACGTCCTCCGGAAGTCAAACTTACCCGACTCCCATCACAACCCTCCTGCCGATGACGTCAGCCGGAAGACAAATACTTTTCCTCTTCCGATGACGTCCTCCGGAAGTCAAACTTACCCGACTCCCATCACAACTCTCCTGCCGATGACGTCAGCCGGAAGACAAATACTTTTCCTCTTCCGATGACGTCCTCCGGAAGTCAAACTTACCCGACTCCCATCACAACTCTCCTGCCGATGACGTCAGCCGGAAGACAAATACTTTTCCTCTTCCGATGACGTCCTCCGGAAGTCAAACTTACCCGACTCCCATTACAGTAGTTAAATAAAGTCCTAAAAGTTCTAATCGAAAGTCATCCTAGAATCTAACAGCTAAGGTTCTCTGTGCAGTCTGAAATCCAAAACCGAAACAGCTAGATATAGCTATCGATTAAACGGGGTCGGTTATATAAAAGGTCCCAATCGATTTAAAGGTGGCATTACCAAATGAAGATAAAGAACGATAACCAACTGACTCAGCCATTGAAGAGCCCGAAAGTACAAGTTCAACTGAAAACAGAGTTCTAAATGACTACCCGCATCTACATTGTCAAAATCTTACCTAGAATGCGGGTTATCGGAGTGGAGGTTGAAAAACCAGTTGCTGGGGAGGAAAAAGGCTCCAGAGAAGAAGGGAGTCGCCGAGAGAAAGGTCGGCTTTGCATGAGTTTAATGAGATTTAAGGTTTCCATTTTCTATTTAGCCTAATCCTTCAATCTTTATTACAAAATTGCCACTCAACCTAGTTTTACTCAACTTGTAATGAATTTGCCTCAACGTTAATTTAATCATAAAGGTTAAATAAAGGGTAACATGAGAATGGTCAGAAAAATTCACCTGGCCGAAATGTCGGGTGTTACAACACACCAACCTTAATTTCGCTCCAATTTACCCTTCCATGCTTTTAACTTAGTGTAATTGCGTAGTAAACATTAGTTTGGTATTTTCCAACAAAACATATTTACATTTATATTAATTTAATCTCGAGAAATGGTTTCGGGGAAATATATAAAACAAAAAGCCCGGGTGTTTAAGTAATGCTACTATAATAGTCCTCGATAACATAATAAATCACCTTAGGGTAAATATGATACAATTAATAAATTTACTTAAAATATCTCTAATTTCGAATTTCTAAACTTTCACCAAAAATTTAGGTCAAAATATAACTAACACTTAGTTATATTTTCATTAAGTGTGACCCACTGTTTTGGATTATGAAACTTAACTTATAGTCCCCGCCGCCGTAGTGGTCAACAACTAAAAAATACATGTCATAATCCTATCTCTAAGGAAGACCAACCTTGTATTGACCTAAGTAACACTCTCCGTAGGGAGGATTAAAATCAATTCTCTCTGAGCCCACTTATATCTCAGTGTTGTGCCACAACATGGGATACGCTGGGGATGTTACGCCAACTTCCCGCTCTCCACTCATATTTTGAATTAGTATTATAAGAATATCAATATTCCTATATCGATAAATTCACTCATATTATTTATCAATACTTATTATTAATCTTGAGAATTCATATGTATAAAAATAATAATTCAAATGTAATCAAATATTTAATTTCTAAAATAAAATATTGTAACAAATAAAAATTATTTTATTTCATTCCTCACATCAATTCACCAAAATTAATTAATATTAGTTTTAAAACCAATTAAAACTCATTTATTTGAAAACTCTACTCGTTATCATATGCAATTTAATAAAGAAAATGCATGACTGTGAGAAAGGTAAAATATAAACCTAAACATGCATATCTATATGACATAGTGAATGCATGACTATACAGTTATAATCAACATTAAATGAAAATGGAATAGTGGACCGGTTGACCTTTGGGTATTTCTAAAATTACAAGCCCAAATTAAAAAATAAAACTAAGATTCTAAGCTTCGTCTTTTCGTAACCGCCTCATCCAAATGTCACTTTCAAAAATTCACAAATCAAATTTGTGAATTCGTATCCTATTGGGCCACATCATCATTTTCGGTTAAAAAATCAATAGATCAATTCTTTGACGAAAACTCCATCCATGGCCTTGAAGTCTCATATCTCCATTGCCAGAATTTACAAATAGATAAAATTCATAATTTAAAATAAATCCTAACGCAAATACCCGACTAATTTCGATCACTATTTCAGGCCATGCGAACCATTCATCACAATAGATTCATAATATATGTAATTCATAAAATCTAATTGTAACCCATATCACAATTTACATTAAATTTATCATCAAAAAAAAAAAAAAAAAAAAAAAAAAAAAAAAAAAAAAAAAAAAAAAAAAAAAAAAAAAAAAAAAAAAAAAAAAAAAAAAAAAAAAAAAAAAAAAAAAAAAAAAAAAAAAAAAAAAAAAAAAAAAAAAAAAAAAAAAAAAAAAAAAAAAAAAAAAAAAAAAAAAAAAAAAAAAAAAAAAAAAAAAAAAAAAAAAAAAAAAAAAAAAAAAAAAAAAAAAAAAAAAAAAAAAAAAAAAAAAAAAAAAAAAAAAAAAAAAAAAAAAAAAAAAAAAAAAAAAAAAAAAAAAAAAAAAAAAAAAAAAAAAAAAAAAAAAAAAAAAAAAAAAAAAAAAAAAAAAAAAAAAAAAAAAAAAAAAAAAAAAAAAAAAAAAAAAAAAAAAAAAAAAAAAAAAAAAAAAAAAAAAAAAAAAAAAAAAAAAAAAAAAAAAAAAAAAAAAAAAAAAAAAAAAAAAAAAAAAAAAAAAAAAAAAAAAAAAAAAAAAAAAAAAAAAAAAAAAAAAAAAAAAAAAAAAAAAAAAAAAAAAAAAAAAAAAAAAAAAAAAAAAAAAAAAAAAAAAAAAAAAAAAAAAAAAAAAAAAAAAAAAAAAAAAAAAAAAAAAAAAAAAAAAAAAAAAAAAAAAAAAAAAAAAAAAAAAAAAAAAAAAAAAAAAAAAAAAAAAAAAAAAAAAAAAAAAAAAAAAAAAAAAAAAAAAAAAAAAAAAAAAAAAAAAAAAAAAAAAAAAAAAAAAAAAAAAAAAAAAAAAAAAAAAAAAAAAAAAAAAAAAAAAAAAAAAAAAAAAAAAAAAAAAAAAAAAAAAAAAAAAAAAAAAAAAAAAAAAAAAAAAAAAAAAAAAAAAAAAAAAAAAAAAAAAAAAAAAAAAAAAAAAAAAAAAAAAAAAAAAAAAAAAAAAAAAAAAAAAAAAAAAAAAAAAAAAAAAAAAAAAAAAAAAAAAAAAAAAAAAAAAAAAAAAAAAAAAAAAAAAAAAAAAAAAAAAAAAAAAAAAAAAAAAAAAAAAAAAAAAAAAAAAAAAAAAAAAAAAAAAAAAAAAAAAAAAAAAAAAAAAAAAAAAAAAAAAAAAAAAAAAAAAAAAAAAAAAAAAAAAAAAAAAAAAAAAAAAAAAAAAAAAAAAAAAAAAAAAAAAAAAAAAAAAAAAAAAAAAAAAAAAAAAAAAAAAAAAAAAAAAAAAAAAAAAAAAAAAAAAAAAAAAAAAAAAAAAAAAAAAAAAAAAAAAAAAAAAAAAAAAAAAAAAAAAAAAAAAAAAAAAAAAAAAAAAAAAAAAAAAAAAAAAAAAAAAAAAAAAAAAAAAAAAAAAAAAAAAAAAAAAAAAAAAAAAAAAAAAAAAAAAAAAAAAAAAAAAAAAAAAAAAAAAAAAAAAAAAAAAAAAAAAAAAAAAAAAAAAAAAAAAAAAAAAAAAAAAAAAAAAAAAAAAAAAAAAAAAAAAAAAAAAAAAAAAAAAAAAAAAAAAAAAAAAAAAAAAAAAAAAAAAAAAAAAAAAAAAAAAAAAAAAAAAAAAAAAAAAAAAAAAAAAAAAAAAAAAAAAAAAAAAAAAAAAAAAAAAAAAAAAAAAAAAAAAAAAAAAAAAAAAAAAAAAAAAAAAAAAAAAAAAAAAAAAAAAAAAAAAAAAAAAAAAAAAAAAAAAAAAAAAAAAAAAAAAAAAAAAAAAAAAAAAAAAAAAAAAAAAAAAAAAAAAAAAAAAAAAAAAAAAAAAAAAAAAAAAAAAAAAAAAAAAAAAAAAAAAAAAAAAAAAAAAAAAAAAAAAAAAAAAAAAAAAAAAAAAAAAAAAAAAAAAAAAAAAAAAAAAAAACTTAGATCTACTTTTAAATGTAACCAACTATAAGTCATTGTAGATCCAATCTAATTTGATCAGATTTTTCAGATCTACGTTTTCCAATTTCCAAAATCTGATTTGAATAGTTTGTTGTATACCCACTTTAATTTTGAGATTAATCTCTATGATGATTCTTCAAATCTAATTCAAATCCTTTACACCCCGACATTTTTTGCCGTGTCAATACCTCGGTTGAATTATTGTATGGATTTAAATTGCCATAAATACATAACAACTTCGTTTTAAATTTGGAGCATTTAGTGAAGGGAGAACCAAACTAACTGGAACTAAACGAACACTAAGTTTAAATTGCATGGAAGGGTAATTGGGGAGAAATAAGGTTGGATGGGAGATAGCCAATGGTGAGTGACGTCTGGCGACCTTGGTAAGGAAGTTAAGTTCCCCTCCTGCGTGAAACGCTCTTCATTTCACTTCTTTGCTCCCTCTCCATCTCGTCGCCGGCACTCTCTCTTCCAGTCGACAATCATCCATCGAAGCTACTTTCGATCTCCTCGGCTCGCCCTTTCTGTTTTTTACTAGGGGAAGCATCTTTTAAATGCTAACAAGTTTGGACAAGTTAAAGTGAGTTTGGTTGGAGTGAAGGATTTTAATATTCGGTTTTAAAAACTCACTGCTTTTGGATGAAACACACGATTTGGTTTTTAAGGGTTGATTGAGTTGGAACAAATTCTTCTAACTATGTGTTAAGCATTTGCAGCGTGTTCTTTCTAAACGTGCATGTACAGGTGATTCGAGCATTTCCAAGACGTTCAGGACTTATCCAACTCTGCAGCACAGGTAAGTTCATGAGTATAGGTTGGGCCCTTAAGGCCTACAATACGGAAAGTACTAGGTTTGTGTCGGGATTTTTGTTGGGTTAGTTAAACCAAGTTATGTTTTACGTTAAGTCTGTTCTGTTTATATCCGCTTGTTATTCTGTTGCCTGTCTATGAATGTTCATGCTTACACTTTTTCTCTGCAAGCATGAAAATTGTTTTTGCACACAGTTGAAGTACGTAAGATTAAAACCTGTAATGAAATGTCGGTTTTAAGTGTGGACGAGGGAATGCATCCTGTATGTAATAATGTTGTGGATGTAATCGTGCGCAAGCTCCTCTTACCACTTATCCTTCCTGTCCGTGAAATTAATGTAATGTGCATGTATTGAAAATGTTCATGAATAGCTAGCAAACTGCATTCAATGTCTTACTGAGCTCTAGGCTCATAGATTGAACCCCGTGCGAGGACGGATACCCAGATGAGGACCTTGTGCTTCAAATGACGAGCTGTGTAGTTGAGGATCGAGCTCACGGGGTTTGGCTGCTGCAATCAGACAAGAGTGTTCATTCCTGTGAGAGTGTTTCCGAAGTTGTGTACTTATTGTACCTCTTCGCAGTTTTAAAACAGTTTCAATGTAGGTCCAGTTATGTACTACTTGTGGTTTGTAAATACGATGTATGGAACCATTATTGATGTTTTAAAAAAACCTCTGTATACAGTTGAATTATGTTTTGAAGTATTCTGAAAATTTGTTTTGGATATTTTCTTTGTCTGTGCATGGATGTTCTGTGTAGAGCGATCCCTGTAGTTGTGAGTCTAAGTTCTATCATGGTCCTTTGGTTTCCAGGTCAATGTTTGATTGTGGTCTGAGAAATCTGGGATTCTCGTCTGTTTTTTAAGCTCTCTGTCTATAGTTTTCCTGTCAAAAGTTGTAAATTTTGCCTTTAACCACGTTAAACTTCATTATACGATAGATACTGATACATGTTTTGCCTTATTGCCATCCACGCCAAACAGTGGTTTGTCATAGGTTATCCCTCCTGCCGATTGCCGTTACTGCTATATCTGCGATGAGTCATCAAATCTTCTGATGATGTCATCACATCTTCTGATGATGTCATCCAAACATTACTGCATGTGCATATATATGCGATGGATGGTCATCTATCTTCTGGACATCATCACCTTCTGCCGATTACGTCTATATCTGTATCTGCTGGTGGACGTCATCATCGTCGGTGACGTCATCACTTCTGCCGAGTATGGTTTACTATCTGTATCTGCCACGATGACGTCATCCACATCATCCGGCCACGCCATTGCCTACATCTTCCAGGTGTCGTTTCTTCTGCTACACAGATTCCACTCGGTGACTGATTATTCGTCAACGCTTATGCCTGTATTTACTTTTCTTTTCATCACTTGCTGCTTTTCCTTCCATCAGCCATTTTGCGTTTCCGATTTGTAACGTTTTTCCCTTGATTTCGAAAATCCAGGGAACTTCTCCCCGCGGTAATGTTTTAAAAAGTATTAAAGTTTTTTAAAACATCATACCCGTTTTCTGAACTTCCGGAGTGATGGTATGATCACGGATCCGATAGGGTCTGGTGTTTGGCGTAGTCACAAATCCCTTTAAAAAACATCTCATCTAATGAGCTATGATATTTTGAATTCAAAATAGAAAAAACTATTTGTAATTTGCATAAACAATTATTCATTTTGAGTGTTTATAAATGATAATCATTATTACTCATTTATTATGATTCTTATACCTGGAAATTACTGAGTGATATAAGATAACAGGTGACCGATGAAACTATAGTTCTATGTTCCAATAATATTTGTTAATTAATATAACTCTTTATATTAATAAACAATTTATGAACTCTAGAGTATTCCACTAAATACCTAGCGTGCACTCTTAGAACTATAGAGTATATTTATCAAAGAATGTCCATGGATATAGTCATTACCATATGTATTAATTTCTCCATAAGATCGTACTGGCTAGTAATAAAATCTTGGTTACCTCTTCAATTACATCTTATCTTGACTACCATAGGTTCTGGATTGATACTTACTTCATAACATTTATGGAATTTACGCGCTAATTATCAATCCTGTGAACTAACAGACAAGGAATCTTTCTTATAGATTCATTGTATCATGTTAGATTCAGCCTACTTCATTGTAATTTATCCCAAAAGTACAAAGTTTTGTAATGTAAAAAATCATAAAAAACTGTACCGAGTAAAGTCAAAGAATAAATTATAATGAAATACAGGATACTAAATACAAGAATTAAAGATCACCTACATAATGACCATCATTTATGATAAACTTAATTGTTCTTCATTCAACGGATTTTATAAGAAAAATATAATTTAATTCTGGTCCAGTCCTATATAAACATATTATACAAAATACAATCACTTTATGTCACTACCCTAGATACTGTACATGGTTGGCCTTATTCCATCCACCCCAAACGTGTTCTGTCATAGGTTATATGCCCTCTGCCGATGGCCGTTTACTGCCTATATCTGCCGATACGTCATCACAGTCTTCTGATGATGTCATCACATCGTCTGATGAGCGTCATCACACATTTCGATTCCATCTGCTGCTAATCTTGCCGATGATGTCCTCTACTTCTGATGACATCATCCACCTTCTGCCGATTACTCTACTATCTGTATCTGCTGTTGACGTCATCCATCTTTCGGCTGACTCATCACCTTCTGCCGATTATGTTTACTATAGTATGCTGCCGAGGGACGTCACCACATCATCCGGCCACGCCATCTGCCTAATCTTCCGTGTCGTTTCTTCCTTCAATCCACAGTTGCCACTCGTGCTGCTTCTTCCGTCCACAGCGCCTTATTGCCTGTTATTTACTTTTTCTTTTTCATACACTTGCTGCTTTCCTTCTATCATCCATTTGTTTGCGTTCCGATTCTGTTAACTGTTTTTTCCCGTTTGAATTTCGAAGCCAGGAACTTCTCCCCCTCTGTAACTGTTTTAAAGTACTAAAGTTTGTTAAAAAATCGTCCCCGTTTTTTCTGTTACTGTCCCGGAGTGTGGCTCTGATCCGATCCCTCGGGTTTCGGTTTTCGGGTCCGTTCACAAATCCCTTAAAAACATCTTCATCTAATGAATATTATCTTTGAATTCAAAATATAAAAACTAGTTGTATATTTTGAACAACAATCATTCATTTGATGTTTATAAATGATTATCAATTATTATCAATTTATATATTTATTCCTATAACATGGAAATTAAATACGTGATATAAGAGAACGAGGGAACCGATGGACTATAGTTCTATGTGTCCAATAAATAGTTGTGTATTAATATACACTCTTTATATTAAATAACACAATTATTAACTCTACGTAATTCCACTTCAATACCTAGGAAGGTGCACTCTTAGAAACTTATAGTAATATTTACTCAAGAATGTGTCCATTGATATAGTCATTACATATGTATAATTCTCCATGAAGGATTCGTAATAGAGCTAGTATAAATCTGTTAACCTCTCATATTACAATCTTTATCCTTGACTATACCATTAGTTCGTTGCATTGAATATTATCATAACATTTATGAATTTACCGCGCTAATTTTCCAACCCCTGAACTAACAAACAAGGGAATTCTTGTATTATAATTTCATGTATCATGTTAGCCTTTCCAGCTACTCATTTAATTTATTTCCCAAAATACAAAGTTTTGTAATGTAACTCATCAAAACTGTACCGAGTAAATCAAGAATAAATTATAATGAAATACGAGTCTACTAAATCAATGAATTAAGATCATACAGTAGGATGATCCAGTCATTATGATAAATTAATTGTTCTTCATTCAACGGATATTAGAAGAACAATATAATTTCATCTGGTCCAGTCCTATATAAACATATTATATAATACAATCACTTTATGTCACGACAATATATAGTGGGTATGACTACACGTTCTCACGAATGACTGTATTTTGACATTTTATTGAAGACCCTTTACTTCAAAGATAGTCATGGACTATTGTGATTATTTCTTTTTAAATTAATCCCCACATACTCGCATATTGTAAATTAAAATTGCATAAATAATCAAGGATTTTTCTTTGAATTATAAGCCTATTCGACTAATGCAAACAATAAACTAATCAGAAAATTATTTATTATTACAACAATAAAAAGGTGTCATAACCTTGCTGTGTCACATTTTCCCACACCTGGGATCACGTTCAGAGACTATAGATATCGGAATCCCATGGCAATCTGATAATTTCCTGACATACAGATAACGACCCCTCTTCCCAGCAAGATATTGTCCCATCTATGGATCGAACCGCAGCCCAATATCCTCCCCTCACGGCTTTGTTTGGCGAGAACTTCCCAGAAGGTCACCCAACCTGGATTGCTCTCGCCGAAGCACTTTAACTTCGGAGTTCTTATGGGTCCGTTGTCAATCGCGCTCCAAAACGCTTCTTGCTAGTGGGAGGTCCTCTTTACATAGTTTCATTCCACATACTTCCCCAGCGATTGGGCTTTGACGACCCCCTTTTTTAACGACCCGTCACCTTCCCTTTCACCCGCGCGACGTAACCAGCCATCCGGTTCCGTTCGGAGCCATCGTACGCCCATCTGCATATTCGGTCATCCACAATCACCCCCCCTTGGGGCCACGTCCTCGTTGGCCACAATTTCCGATTGGGTACAGGCTAACGACCCCTCTTCCCAGCAAGATTTGTCCGCTCTGGGGTCGACCGCCGCCCAATATCCTCCCCTCACGGCTTTGTTTGGCGAGAACTTCCCAGAAGGTCACCCAACCTGGAATTGCTCTCGCCGAAGCACTTTAACTTCGGAGTTCTTATGGGTCCGTTGTCAATCGCGCTCCAAACGCGTCTTGCTAATGTTTGGGGGTCTCTTTACATATGTTCCTTTCCACATACTTCCCCAAGCGATGTTGGGATTTTGGGGGGGGGGGGGTTTGACGACCCCTTTTTTCCGACACCTCACTCCGGTTCCCCCGCCGCGTACGACCGCCATCCGTGTTCCGGTTCGGCGCCATCGTACCCATGTACGTGCATATCATTCATCACAATCACCCCCCCTTGGGGGCCTAACGTCCTCGTTGGCCACATTTCCGGGTTGGTCACAGGCTACGACCCCTCTTCCCAGCAAGATTTGTCCGCTCTATGGATCGAACCGCAGCCCAATATCCTCCCCTCACGGCTTTGTTTGGCGAGAACTTCCCAGAAGGTCACCCAACCTGGAATTGCTCTCGCCGAAGCACTTTAACTTCGGAGTTCTTATGGGTCCGTTGTCAATCGCGCTCCAAACGCGTCTTGCTATTTTGGATGGTCTCTTACACTATGTTTCAATTTCCACATCTTCCCCAAGCGATGTGGGATTGTGACGACCCCCTTTTAACACCCGTCACCTTCCGGTTCAACCCTCGCGACGTACCGCCCATCCGGTTCCGGTTCGTGCAGCCTCTACCATACGTGCATATTCATTCTCACAGTACAGATCAGCAATTGTTCATCGGGTATGTTGTCTTCACAGGTAGAAAGTGAGCTGACTTCGTCAATCTGTCAACCACAACCTAGATGCTGTCATGACCTTTAGTTGTCTTAGGTAGACTAACAACAAAATCCGTAGCTATGTTTTCCCATTTCTATTCGGGAATCGGTAAGGGTTGAAGGGTACCTCCTAGGCGTTGGTGCTCTGCTTTAACTTGTTGGCATACAAGACATGACTCCACATACTTGGCAGCTTATCGAGCATTTTCTCTCTACACAGGGAAAGCTCTGACTACCAAAAGAATTTGAGCATTTGCAAAAGAACATTCAAAACTACTTAAATCCGTATATTACTCCAGAATTTGGTAGAAACAACTTTTAAAGCCAACAGAGTATTAATATCAGAAAGATTTCAAATGTATTTCAAAACATTAAAACGACCATTTTTAAAAGAACTCTCGACATATTCAAACTGAATCCTGGTTCACTAAATTTTCCCATCCACTGCACCAGTTAATCTGCCTCATCAGTTTACTAGGCCGAAACATGAATGTACTCCTCCAACCTCCTCTATTCATCTGTGCACTCAGGAAAATCACCTGCAGTATCCTCAACACCTACATCACAAAACTCATCTATTAGCTTAATGCTAAGTAAGTAAAGCAATAATGAAATGAAATGCTGAAATATAAATTCTTAAACATGTAATTTCTACTTTCTCATCTCAGTTGCATTCACATTCATTCATAAACTGATCTGATCCCTCGGTTCCCTTGGGAGTGGGATCAATCCTCCCAATGTTATACATCCACTACTCGATTAAGGGGCGGATGAATTCCCTTAATAGCTGATCCGATCCCTCAGTTTCCTAAGGAGTGGGATCAATCCTCCCAATGTTATAAATCCCTTCATAAGTTAAGGGGTGGATTAGTTCCCTTAATAGTTTGTCTGTCACATTCAGTTCATGCCTTACCATTCCTTACCATGAAAATTCATTTTCGTAATCTTTCAAAAAAAAAACATGATGCATGACATACAAACTCATTCACACAATACATAATCCTACTGTTTTGTGATGTTGGCCCGAAGGCACATGCATACTTCACTTACCTGGCTCTCCTAGAAATGCTCGGTGTTGCAAACTCATTTGGGAGCTTACTCAACCTAAAACCATGGACAGATTATCGATTAGATTTTACTAAACCTCATTCTACACTATCCAGAAGCCTAAGGAAACTAGTTTAGGAGCTTAGTTCGTTATACATCTCCGATTACCACAAAACCCAAACTAGTTCGCTCACAGCATTCTTAAGACTCACATTTATCCACTCCCCAAATCATCGATAGTTACCAATGTAGTAAGGAATCGAAATAGAAATCACCTAGTTTGGAGAAAATCGGATGGAAGAATCACCTAGAGAGCTCTGCTGCTTGAGCTGAATACCGAGAGAGGAGAGTAGGGAAAGAGTGGCGGCTATAGTGCATTTAATCACAAAGCCTCTTTCCTTAAATAGGTTATCCATTATAAATTCTCAATTTACCACTATACCCTTACTTAGTCACTCATTAACCTAATTAATATTTTCCTCAATTTTCTCCACAACATGTTTACTATTAAATGACGGAATAGAAATTGGTTTAACAGAACCGGGTGCTACAATCTACCCTCCTAAAAAGAATTTTGTCCCCAAAATTCAGTATCTGAACAGTTCTGGATGTTGGTCCATCATGTCCTGTTGGCGCTCCCAAGTTGTCTCCTCAATGTTCTGGTTATGCCATAAGACTTTCACTAGTGGAACTTCTTTGTTGCGCAACATCTTCACAGCATAGTCTAGGATCCTTACTGGTTTCTCCTCATATGTAAGAGTAGGAAGAATTTCAATACTCTGCTGTTCCACAATCTGTGATGGGTCTCGTACACCCTTCTTCAGCATGGATACATGGAACACGTTATGGATTCCTTCCATAGAAGCCGGTAACTGCAACTGATAGGCTGCTCTCCCAACTCTCTTCAGGATAGTTAACGGTCAATAAACATCTGGGGTTCAACTGCCTCTCTTCCCGAATCTCACACTCCTTTAAATGGTGATACCTTGAGGAAAACTTCATCACTTACCTCAAATTCCAATTCTCTATGTCTCTTATCAGCATAACTTTTCTGTCGACTTTGAGCTGTCAGAATCTGCTGGTAGATGAGGGCTACCTTATCAACAGTTTGTTGCACAATGTCAGGACCAAGCAACTGTTCTTCACCAACTCGTCCCCAGTACAAGGGAAGATCTGCCTCGTCCATACGTGCTTCATACGGTGCCATACCGATGTTGCCTTAAGTGTTATTATAATAGAATTCTACTAAAGATAGGTACTTGCTCCCGAACCGTAAAATCCTAATGGCCGGCACGAAGCAATCCTCTAATATTTGTGATGGTTCTTTTTCGGACTGTCCATCTGTTTGAGGGTGATACACGCTGTTTCTAAGTTGCGCTGTGTACGCCATAGCCCTTGTGCAAAACTTTTCCAAACGTTGAGATGTAATCTAGAGTCTCGTCTGAAACTATGGTACCAGGAACTCCATGTAACCTAACAAGTTCTTGCACATCAACCAGCAAGTTGATCCATCGAGTAGTCACCTTTATGTGGTAGAAATGAGCTGATTTGGTTAGACTGTCAACTATCACCCAAATTGCATCATGTCCTTAATCATCTCTAGGCATCCACCCAAAGTCACTCGTTAGTTTGCTCCCATTTCGATTCGGGAACTTTAAAGGTTGTAACCGTCCAGCGGTCTCTGCTGCTTAGAGCTTTAACCTCTGCCAACACAACATGATCCTACATATTATGCCACACTTCGTCATACCTAGCCACCAATACTGTTGTTTAAGATCCGGGTACATCTTTGTACTCCCATGGTGAAAGAGAACCTGGAAGAGTGTGCTTCAGAAAGAATCTCATCACGAAGTCCTTTAACATACAGGACACCCATCCTATTTCTAACTTAGGATTCCTCAGTCAGAATTGTTTACAAGCATTTTGTCCGAGAATTTCATGCTTTAACATGTCTTGTTACCATGTCGTCCATCTTTCTCTGAGCCTCCTTTATTTTCTCCAAAATGGTCTGCCTTACGTTTATGGCTGAAATTATAGCTGTACACTGGACACTGCTTATAAATTAACCCTTTGGAATTCTGACTCTAAGGCTAATGGCATGTTGAAAACATCGTTGGGGTTGTGTAGTTTCACTCTACTCAAGGCATCAGCCGCAACATTTGCTTTGCCAGGATGGTACTTAATCTCAAAATCATAATCCTTTACAAATTCCCCCATCGACGCGCCTCATATTCAATTCCTTCTGTGTGAAATATACTTCCACAACTCTTGTGATCGACAATAATCTCCAAGGTTGTCCATACAAGTAATTCCTCTAAATCTTAAGTGCAAACCCACTGCGGGCCAATTCGATCATGTGTGGGTATTCTCTCATGTCTTTTCCACTATCTAGAGGCATAACTATTACCTACCGTTCTTGCATCACACGCATCCAAGCCCAATTTTTTAGAAGATCACAATAAATGCTAAATTTGCCATCTTCAACTGGAAGGGTGATATATTTGGGGTCGGTCAACTTCTTTTCAAGGTCTTAAAAACTATGCTCCCAATCATCAGTCCATGTAATACTTCCCATTTTTTCCTTGTTAACTTAGTAAGGGTGGTAGCAATCTCGAAATCCTCAATGAATTTCTTATGTATCCTGCAAGTCCAAGAAAACTCTAATATCAGTAAGCATTCTTCGGTTGTGGCCACTCCTTAACTGCTTGAACCTTGTTGGATCGACAGATATCTCATCACCGGAGATCACATGACCAAGAAAGTGAACTCTATCCAACCAAAACTCCCACACTTGCAAACTTGGCATAAAGTTGGTGCTGTCAAGTACTCTAACACAAACTAAATGCCTTGCATGCTCATCCTTAGTACGTGAATGATCGAATATCATCATACACACTATGACGAATTTATCTAAGTACCATTATTCAATAAGACGATGAATGCGCTGTGACATTTGTCAAACCAAAAGACATACCAAAAACTCATAATGCCAGATCTTGTTGAAAATCATCTCTTGATCTAGCTCGGGTTGCTGAGGATCGGAAATTCACTTTCCCTCGCGTGGAGTGGCCGAGGGGCTGCTCCTCTTCTAAATTGGCATGATCATGTTATTACTTTCATGTTGACACGTTGAATGGAGGTACAAGACAATAGTGTTGAAATATTGCATTGAAAACAAGATTGCGCAAAGATAGAAAACCTCCAAATCCATCCATTGAAGTCGCATCATCCCCAAGTTGATCAATCGATTTTTAAACAAAACTGCTCGTTTCCATCCAAGAAGTCACCAGTCCTGCAAGCAGTATCCCTTTAAACCACGACGAGTCACCTACCTTTTAGGAAGCAATACACCACATACATAAAGGATTGCGGTTTATACCTGTGACACAATAGAGTTTATGGCTCATTCAAGTTGAACCATTTTGTTCTCGGTCATAGTACCCTTAGCATGGACAGACAGATTTCGGGATTGCAAATGCTATTTGTTTCCAGCACAAGAGCAAGTGTTATTTTCAAGTCTTTAAAGTCTTCCCATTTTTTAGGCACGTCAAGTTTCGTACCTCACCTATACTTGTAGGACTCGGACATTCGTCATACATCACCTATACTCTGCAGGTCACCCAGTGTGCGGCTGCACGCCTTTTTTTCGCAACTCCTCACCTCTGCAACACCTTTGACCCACTCTACACACCCAACACCCTTGCGATATACACTACTTCTGGGTTTTTACTTGGTGGATTATATTGTTTCACGAACTCAAAACGTCTTTTTGGCTTTTACTTGGTTATTTCCCCAAATATCCATGCGCATTATAATATAATGTAAACATAATTTTGTGTTTGAATACAAATTACAATCTTACCAAAACTCTTGGGTTTACATGTGCCCGATTGATGGCTGGGTGGAGGCTTTCTTTTTACAATGTTTAAACAAATTTTTGATGAT
>CM039503.1:32875089-32899207 GCA_022432975.1 Begonia masoniana | reverse complement strand
GTCCTTCCATAGGAAGAAGACACTCAGCGCTTTTTTTTTTTATCTAACCTCTTCTTCCTTATGAGAATTAGCTTAGGGTTTGGAGACAAAACCCACGCAGCTTCCTCCATTTTCCTAAAGCTTTCCCACGCCAACATTCTCTCCTTTTTCTTGCAAGGAACATCAAGTTAGTTAAATATATGTTTTCTTTATGAAAATGGTTGTTTATGTTAAAAAAAGTAGTGATTTAGTAGTTTTGTTTGAACCCTAATCATTATGCCACGAAATGGTTAGTTTTATTATTTTCTTGGTTGTTTTAAATGTTTAAATTGTATATCATGGATTATATGCTGGATTTGGATGAAAAGTTTTCCAATGACTGCATGAACGTTTCAAATTGGAAAATACAGAGTAGTAATTGAAACTGAACTTCTCGGTTCAGTGAGTTTGGCTTTAATCAATATTGGTTTAAGAATATTCAGTACCCTCTGATTTATCTATAGGCTTTGAAAAAGGACGAATCGGAGACGAAACGAGAGTCAGCAGAGTGATTCAGAGTGTATGGAGCTTCGATAGAGTATGACCTTGGGAGACTCATCGGATTTCCATTTATCTGATAATGGTATTCTGAAGTTCAGGCATAGGTGGTACGTGCCTAGTGACGAGGATCTGAAGAAGGAGATATTGGCCGAGGCACATTCTTCGGCATATTCTGTGCACCCGGGGAGTACCAAGATGTACCGGGATTTGAAACAGCACTTCTGGTGGCCGAACATGAAGAGGGAGGTTGCCAAGTACGTTGAGACCTGTTTAGTATGTCAACAGGTGAAGGCAAAGCACCAGAGACCGACCGAAACGTTATTGCCACTGCCGATTCCGGAGTGGAAGTGGGAGCAGATCTCCATGGATTTCATTGTGGGGCTCCCGAGGACGACGAAGAGCCATGACGGCATATGGGTTATTATGGACCGATTGACAAAGTCGGCCCACTTCTTATCTGTGAGGATGGCATCGTCCATGGATCAGCTCGCCGAGCTTTATGTGCAGGAGATTGTCAGACTGCATGGCGTGCCAGTTTCGATTGTTTCAGACAGAGATCCGAGATTCACATCAAAGTTCTGGAAGAGTCTGCACAAAGCTATGGGGACTCAGCTTAATTTCAGCACCTCATTTCATCCTCAGACTGATGGACAGACAGAGAGGATGAATCAGATTCTGGAGGATATGCTCAGAGCATGTGTGCTGGAGTTTCAGGGATCGTGGAGCAGGTATTTGCCACTGATCGAGTTCTCGTACAACAACAGCTTCCAGGCTACGATTGGCATGGCTCCATATGAGGCGCTGTATGGTGGCAAGTGTAGGTCTCCGTTATATTGGGACGAGGTTGGCGAGGCCAATATCGTTAGTCTAGAGATTCTACAGCAGACGGCAAAGAAGATTGCCATTATCCGACAACGTATCGAGGTAGCTCAGAGCAGACAGAAGAGCTATGCTGACACTAGACGGAGAGAGCTAGAGTTTGAAGAAGGTGACGAGGTCTACCTTAAAGTTTCTCCGTTCAAAGGCGTTGCGAGATTTGGAAGGAGGGGTAAGTTAAACCCTCGTTATGTGGGGCCCTTTCCTATTCTGAAGAGGATCGGGAAGATGGCGTATCGACTACAGCTTCCGGCTTCTATGGAGAGTATCCACGATGTATTCCACGTATCTATGCTTCGGAGATGTTTACGTGATCCATCGCACGTCGTGGAGACTACAGAGATCGAGGTACAACCTACCTTGACTTACGAGGAGAGGCCGGTACGTATTTTGGAGTATTCCACCAAAGTCTTACGCAACAAAGAGATTCTGCTAGTCAAAGTCCTATGGCGGAACCACGAGGTGGAAGAGGCTACGTGGGAGCGACAACAGGATATGATGGCTAGATATCCTAAGCTATTTGTATGATTTAATTTTGTGGACAAAATTCTAAATAAGGTGGGTAGAATGTAATATCCGGCTTGTACGGATTTTTAGATTTAATATATTATATTCATATTAATGGTATTTTTCATAAATATGTCAAGTCATATCAGTTTCGCAAACGGAAAGCGTCATTACGATCCTAACGATTAATAGGAATTTTAAGGAAATTATGGAAATTTTCGGAGATTAAACGCTATATTCCGAGTAATTACCTCTATCGTAATGTAAAGGACGTTTTAGTAAAAATAGTAAACGAAGTCCGTTTTGCGAACGAATAGTTTTGTTAAATCCCAAATAATAAGTTGGACTTATTGGCAAAATGTGGAAAGTTGGAAAAGTCGAATAGTTGGACGATTAACGAACCGAAGGACGAAACAAAATAGAAATATGTGTTAAGAGCAAAATGGTAATTTGCAATATAAATTTTATAAAAATAACCTAAACTCCTTTTCTCCTCACTTTTTCTTTCTTTCTCTGTTTCACGAAAACGACAGAGAGCTCCCTCCTTCGCGATTTCTCTCGGCCGCGGCGATTCCTCAACGATCCGACCTCCGTTTCTCCTCCGTTCTTCGTGATTTCTTCTCCAATCGCAACCCTAGGTATGAGCCTACAATCTTAGAGCTTCTATTTCGACGTTTACGACGTTTTAGACAATTAGGGTTTCGATACCTTTTCGTTAAAAATGCGAATTAGGGTTCGTAATTAATAGGTTAGCCGTGATTAAGTTTATATTGCACATATTTGACGTTATTGGACGAAGTTAAATCAATTTGTGAAAAAGTTAAAATTGGTAGATTTTCGGGTTTTTTAAGGAAAAACTCGTCAATTGAGGTTTTGGATTATCGAGCGTTAATTGACGTTGTAAACACTTCGATTAGCTAAGTTAAGGATTTAGGAAAATTCTTTAGTTAAGAATTGTAATTTGGACGTCAATAGCTTAAATTGGTTTTAACAACAAATATCGTGTTTTGCCTCGGACACACGACTCCCGTGGACGAAGCTTGAGGTTCAGCGCGCTCAAGGTAAGTTCTCGTGACTTACTCTGACCGATTGGTCTACACCGTACTTCGATTTAGCGTCGAGGATCTTAGAGGATGGATTATTTTAATTGCTTTGGTTGGGTAGTTAGGTTTAAAACGTTTCGTATGTTATTTCATTTACTGTCTTGATGGTACGCATGCATGTTTGTTTACTTTTATATTGAACTGTCCATGCATCACATATTTTAACTTGGCATGAAAATGAATTTCTGCACTGCACGATGTTTTTTGAAAACCATGTGGCCCAGAAATTGGGGGCTCTTGATCTATCGTGCGGGCCGATTAAGGTTCTGGCCGATACCACATCTTATGTACTGTAATTAATGAACGTAATCTGTTATCTGGTCACGCGAGGTGGGGCTCAGGCACGGCTGTACGTGTTGTAAGCGTGTACCCCCCTCCTCTAACCGCACGGGGTAGTCCGACCGCTGGATGGGCCCCCCTTCGGTTAGGGGGATGAGATCTCGGTGATATACTGTCTGCGACGCTCTGTTATGCATGATTTCTGAACTCCATATGCACTGCATGCATCTGCATTTACGTAGAATTTACTGAGCCCGTTAGCTCATAGGTGTCTGTATGGTGTAGGTGACGTTATAGGTGACATTGAGCCAGGTGAGGACGACGTTCCTCCTCCGGACGTATGATGCAGTTGACGGAGAATGGCCCGTGGGAGTGTGCTGAGCAGTCGGCGCGTTTTGACCCGTGGGGATGTCTGCGAAAGTGTTTTGGGAGATTTAATGGATGTATAGATGAACAGATTAGGATGTTGGATCTGACTAGATGTTAGGTTTATGTTTGATGTTTTAAACGTTTTTGGAAATCTGTTTATAATCTGTGTTATGATAGTTTTTACTGGAACTGCTTGGAATTTGAAACAGGAGGATTAGACAGCTTTTAAACGTATCCATGCAGTTCGTTTTTACGAAAGTTTAACGTATGTTTAGGTTGTTTAATTCGTTGATTGAGGACATGAAAAAGAGATGAGTTTTAGGTGGAAAAAGTAAGGTGGAAACTCTCTGTGATTAATGGTTAGCTCTCTGGAATCTCGGATTCCAGAGAGGAGTTTTGGTCGCTGCAAGTGCAGCGACTGGTCTCTGCAATATGCAGCGACTGGTCGCTGCAAAATGCAGCGATCGGGCGCTGCATTGTGCAGCGCCTACAGCGACTGATCGCTGCCTTTCTTTTCCTCTGTTTTCCTGTTTTACCCTCCACCGATCGATAAGTGTTTTAATTGTTTTATTAATTGTTTTTAAATAGTTTAAGTTTATATATGTTTTTGTTTTAAGTGATTTACAACGTAGACTTCAATTCCGATTTAATTTCCGCTCAAAGTGTAAAATGAAATGAAAAATTTATACGGGTAAAATGGGTACAGTATTAGGGGTGTTACAAAACGTGTATGCATGAACATTTATAGACAGGCAACAGAATAACAAGCAGGATATAAAACAAAACACACTTAATCTAAAACATAACCTATGGTTTAACTACCCAACAGAAATCCCGACAACATAAAACTTAGTACCTCCGTATTGTAGGGTCTTAAGGGCCAAACCTATACTCATGAACTTACCTGTTGCTGCAGAGTTTATAATCCTGAACGTCTCGGAAATGCTCGAACCTGTACATACACGTTCATAAAATAAACAAGCTGCAAATGCTAACAAATAAGTTAGAAGAATTTGTTCCAAACTCAATCAAACCTTAGAATACAAATCGGTGTGTTTTCATCCAAAAATAGTGAGTTTTACCAAAGTATCAAAATCCTTCACTCCAACCAAAACTCACTTTAAACTTGTCCAAACTTGTTAGCATTTAAAAGATACTTACCCTAGTAGAAAAATAGAAAGGAGCCGAGGAGATCGAAGTAGCTTCGATGGCTGATTGTCGACTGGAAGAGAGAGTGCCAAGAAGAGAATGGAGAGGGAGCAGAGAAGTGAAATGAAGAGGGTTTCACGCAGGAGGAGGAACTTAACTTACTTCTTCACCAAGTCGCCAGACGTCACTCAACCATTGGCTATCTCCCACCAACCTTAATTTCTCCCCAATTTACCCTTCCATGCAATTTAAACTTAGTGTTTAGTTTAGTTGCACGTTAGTTTGGTTCTCCCTGCACTAAATGCTCCAACATTTTACAACGAAGTTGTTATTGTATTTATGGCAATTTAAATCCATACAATAATTCAACAGATTATTACAAGGCAAAAATGCCGGGTGTTACATTCCACCCACCTTAACAGAAATTTTGTCCAAAAATTTGCCTAAGCAAAGAGGTTCGGATATTGGGCCCTGACATCCGCTTGTCTTTCCCATGTGGCTTCCTCTACATTATGATTGCGCCATAAAACTTTCACCAACAGGACCACACGATTGCGTAACACTTTAAGTGACATATCCAATATCTGTATAGGCCTTTCTTCATAGATCAGCGTCGGCATGATATCAAAGTCCACCTGTTCTACTATCTGAGTTGGATCTCGTACACATTTTCTCAGCATCGAAACATGGAAGACATTGTGAACTCCATCCATTGACGCTGCCAACTGTAGTTTGTAAGCCATATTTCCCACATGCTTCAGGATGGGAAAATGCCCAATGAACCGTGGGCTGAGCTTTCCTTTCTTACCGAATCTCATTACGCCCTTGAAAGGCGACACCTTCAAGAATACTTCATCGCCTTCGGCAAACTCTAAGTCCCTTATTCTGTGGTCTGCGTAGCTTTTCTGTCGACTCTGAGCAATTTTTATTCGTTGTTTGATAGCAGCTATCACCTCAGACATTTGCTGTAATATCTCAGGGCCGATCAGCTTGGTTTCTCCGACCTCATCCCAACACAATGGGGATCTACACTTCCTGCCATAAAGTGCTTCATATGGATCCATACCGATCGTAGCCTGATAGCTATTGTTGTAAGCAAACTCCACAAGTGGCAGATACCTACTCCAAGGGGCATGAAATTCCAGCACGCATGATCTTAGCATATCTTCCAATATCTGAATCGTTCTCTCAGATTGCCCGTCCGTCTGTGGATGGAATGTCGTTCTGAAGTCTAATCTAGTGCCCAAGGAGCTCTGCAAACTTTTCCAAAACCTAGAAGTGAATCTAGGATCCCGGTCCGAAACAATTTAAACCGGAATACCATGCAGCTTGACAATCTAACTAATATATAGCTCAGCATACTGATCCATGGAGAATGTCGTCTTCACATGTAGAAAATGGGCCGACTTCGTCAATCTGTCCACTATGACCCATATGCTATTGTGGCCTTTAGCTTTCCTTGGAAGGCCAACAACAAAGTCCATTGTGATGTTCTCCCACTTCCATTCGGGAATCGGAAGAGGCTGAAGCGTTCCACGTGGTCGTTGATGTTCAGCTTTGACTTGTTGACATACCATACAAGACTCCACATACTTGGCCACTTCATTCTTCATATTCAGCCACCGGAAGTGAAGTTTCAAGTCCTGATACATCTTTGTGCTTCCAGGATGCACAGAGAAAGAAGATGAATGGGCTTCCGATAAGATGTGCTTCCGTAGCTCTTCGTCTTTCGGAACATACCATCTGTTTTTGAACTTCAGAACTCCATCTCCCGAATAACTGAAATCGGAAGAAGCCATTGGTACTTTGCTCACCATATCAGCCATCTCCTTTGAATTGGTCTTCTGGGCTTCCTTAATGCGGTCCAGGACGGTGGGCCGTAGGGTTAATTCTGCTAGTATGGCCGATAGCCCAGAAACAATCTCCATATCAAACTTCTGTATCTCCGTCCTCAAAGGCATTGATACGGCCGACATAACTTGTTGCACAGTAGCTGGCATCCTGCTCAGTGCATCAGCTACCACATTAGCTTTACCAGGGTGGTACTTGATCTCAACATCGTAATCTTTCACAAATTCTAACCACCGCCTCTGCCTCATATTCAACTCTTTCTGAGTAAATAGGTACCTCAAACTCTTGTGATCAGAAAACACCTCACATTATTGCCCGTACAAATGGTGTCTCCATACTTTCAGCGCAAATACAACTGCCGCTAACTCAAGGTCGTGAGTAGGGTAGTTTTCTTCATGGCTCTTCAATTGTCGGGATGCGTATGCTACCACTTTCCCTTCTTGCATTAGTACACATCTCAAGCCAATCTTTGACGCATCACAGTATACGCTGAATTTACCGTCTTCAACTGGCAATACTGACAGAGGAGCAATGGTCAATTTTTGCTTAAGTGTTTGAAAACTTAACTCACAAGCTTCAGACCACCTGAACCTAATTTCCTTCCTCGTTAAGCTGGTCATCGGCTTCGCTATCACATAAAATCCCTTGATGAATTTCCTGCAATAACCAGCTAGTCCGATGAAACTCCATACCTCACTGGCATTCCTCGGTTTTGGCCATTCCTTCACTGCCAGAATTTTGGCAGGATCCACAGACACTCCTTCAGCAGACACCACGTGGCCAAGGAAATTAATCCTGCTCAGCCAGAATTCACACTTTGATAGCTTGGCATATAGTTGATGCTGCCTCAGAGTCGATAGCACAATTGCCAAGTGCTCTTCATGCTCGGCCTCACTCCTGGAATAAAATAGGATATCGTCGATGAAAACGATTACAAATTTATCCAAGACATCTTGGAATATCCTGTTCATCAGGTCCATAAACGCTGCCGGAACATTAGTTAATCCGAATGACATCACCAAGAACTCGTAGTGTCCGTATCGAGTCCTGAAGGCGATCTTTGGAATGTCCTCAGGTCTGACCTTCAACTGGTAATAACCGGAGCGTAAGTCAATCTTAGAAAATACCCGAGCCCCTTGTAGTTGGTCAAATAAATCATCGATTCTCGGCAACAAGTACTTATTCTTGATCGTTAACTTGTTCAGCTCACGGTAGTCAATACACATCCGT
Source organism: Begonia masoniana (assembly GCA_022432975.1). Classification (NCBI taxonomy): domain Eukaryota; kingdom Viridiplantae; phylum Streptophyta; class Magnoliopsida; order Cucurbitales; family Begoniaceae; genus Begonia; species Begonia masoniana. Next base: position 32,891,324 of record CM039503.1, on the reverse strand, counting down.
AGGGACCCATCCTTCTTCTTGACAAACAAGACGGGAGCACCCCACAGAGAGAAACTAGAGCATACAAAACCCTTATCCACCAATTCCTTTAGCTGACCCTTCAACTCCCTCAGCTCAATCGGTGCCATACGGTACGGATTCTTCGATACTTGTTCAGCACCAGGGTATACGTTAATCTCAAACTCAATTTTGCAATCAGGTGGCAATCCCGGTAGGTCATCTATGAAAACCTCTGGGAAGTCTCGGACTATCGGAATATCCTGAAGTCCAACCTCACTTCTCCTTTGAACATCCACTACGTGGGCAAGAAATCCGATGCATCCTGACCTCATTAGCCGTTGAGCTTTCAGGGAAGATATAACCGGCACACGGTGTTCCTTTGGTACTGCCTGATAGGAGAATTCTACCATGTTCGGGCATTTATACGACACAAGCCCGGACCTACAGTTGATGGTGGCGTGATGTCTAAACAGCCAGTCCATTCCCAGAATCACATTGTATCCTTTCATATCGACAACGATAAGACTGGCATACAACTTCTGGTCTCCTACTGACACTTTATCACCCCGTACAACCTGGTCGGAGTGCATAAACTCTCTGGACGATAGCATAATGCTGTAGGGTTGATCTGATGGCGTACAACAAAACTTCTGTCTAACTACGAAGTCTATTGCCACGAACGAATGTGTGGCCCCCGTGTCCCACAAGGTATAAGCAGGCAAATCACATATTATAGTTGTACCTGTAATTGCCGTGTGCTGATCAGCATCATCAACATCTTCCATCATTGCAAACACCCTTGGTACTGCAAGGTTTGGTCTCGTGTTCGGCATCGGGCAATCCCGAACATGATGGCCTCCTTTGCCACATCAGAAACACTGACCAGTAAAGAGCCTGCAGTCTCCCGTATGATTTCTCTGGCAGCGCGGGCATACGGGAAGCTGAGGAGCTCCCATAGGTCTTTTCCCTTTGTCTTGGTAAACAGCAACCTCATTTGGTCTTTTCACACCTCTGTGATGTTGCTGCCGTGGTTGCCCAAACTGTCCCTTTTGTTGTTGTTGTTGCTGCTGAGGGGCATCCAGCATGATTCTCTTTGATGTATATCTCTGAGACTTTGCCTCTAAGGCTTCCAACTGATAAGCCTTAGCTACCATCTTTGTGTATGGGGCCTCGTCAAATCCCCCGTATGTAATCCCTCGTAAGAGGTCCATCTTCAAACCCTGGATAAACTATTGCACCTTATTTTCATCAGTGGCCACTAGGTGGGGTGTATAACGGGATAGTAAATCGAACTTTTGAACATACTCGACCACCGTTCCAAACTGTCGTAGTCGAGAGAATTCCAGTAACTTCTCCTTCCTCATGCTGCGGTCAAAGTACTTCTCGTAGAAGAGTGTTTTAAATCCCTCCCAGCTTAATGCCACAGTGGTTGACTGCACTGTATCCCAAAAAAATTCTAGCAGTGTTGGTGAGATTAAACGAGGCACATATCACTTTCTTATTTTCCTCCACCTCTGCATAATTCAACATGCGTTCAATCTGCCGGATCCATTCCTCAGCATGAGTAGGGTCCATTGATAATCCATCAAATGCAGGCGGCTGGAGTCGCCGAAATCTTTCTCCACTAGAGTCACGTCAAGCATTTGCATGGTTATTATGATTCCCATTATCTTCTCTGGCCATCATGCGTTCCATCATTCGTGACTGAACGCCGACCAACTCGGTTAGACGATCGAGGGCGTCGCCTCTATCATTTGCATCACCCTGGTTTCCTCTAACCATTCTAGAAAATCCTATGAACAGAATAACTAAATTAAATAAATAGAACTTTTAGAGAAACTTAAACACTTACAGTTGGTGGAACGATCTCACGTGGCGGGTTGCGCAGTCAGACGTTTCACAGAATCGGTTTTAAAACCTTGTCTCTCTGATAGCATAACTGTGACGACCCGAAACCAGACCCGATCGGGATCCAGGATCGGAGCCATCACTCCGGGATAGTTAACAAAAAATGGGGACTATTTTTTTAAAAAACTTTATACTTTTAAAACATTTACAGAGGGGGAGAAAGTTCCCTGGATTCGAAATCAAACGAGAAAAACAGTTAACAGAATCGGAACGCAAAATGGATGATAGAAGGAAAGCAGGAAGTGATGAAAAAAAAAGTAAATAAACTGGCATAAGGCGTTGACGGAAGAAGTAGGCACCGAGTGGAATCTGTGCATGCAAGCAGAAACGACACCGGAAGATTTAGGCAGATGGCGTGGCCGGATGATGTGGATGACGTCATCGGCAGATACAGATAGTAAACATAATCGGCAGAAGGTGATGACGTCAGCCGGAAGATGGATGACGTCACCAGCAGATACAGATAGTAGACGTAATCGGCAGAAGGTGATGATGTCATCAGAAGATAGATGACATCATCGGCAGATATAGGCAGCAGATGGAATCGGAATGTGTGATGACATCATCAGAAGATGTGATGACATCATCAGAAGATGTGATGACGTCATCGGCAGATATAGGCAGTAAACGGCATCGGCAGGAGGGATAACCTATGACAGAACCACTGTTTGGCGGTGGATGGGAATAAGGCAAAACATGTACAGTATCTATCGGTAGATGAAGTTTAGACGTAGTTTTAAAGGCAAAATTTACAACTTTTGACAGGAAAACATATAGACAGAGAGCTTAAAACAGACATAGAAGTCCCAGATTTCTCGGACCACATCAAAACATGGACCTGGAACACAACAGAAAACATGACAGAAACTTAAGAAAGATCACACTACATGGATAGCTCTAAAACCAGAAACTATCCATGCACAAACTAACAGAAAATATTCCAAACAAATTTCAGAATACTTCAAAACATAATTCAACTGTATACAGAGGTTTTAAACATCAATATAGGTTCCATACATCGTTTTACAAACCACAAAGTAGTACAGAACTGGACCTACATTTAAAATGTTTTAAAACTTCGAAAGATGGTACAATAATGGACACAACTTCAGAAAACACATTCTCACAGGATTAACTCTTGTCTGATTGCAGCAGCCAAACCCCGTGAGCTCGATCCTCCAACTACATCAGCTCGTCATTTTGAAGCACAAGGTCCTCATCTGGAGTATCCGTACCTACAACAGGGAGTTCATCTATGAGCCTAGAGCTCAGTAAGAACATGGAATGCAGTGTGCATATGCTATGCATGAACATTTTCAAATACATGAACATTACATTACATTTCACTGGACAGGAAGGTATAAGTGGGAAGAGGAGCTGGCGCAACAGGAGTACATGCCACAAAAGGAGTACATACAGGATGCCAGTCCTCGTCCACACTTAACCATACATTTCATTACAGGTTTTATCTTACTTAACTTCAAACTGTGTGCAGAAAACATTTTTCATGACTTTCAGAGAAAAAAGTGTAAGCATGAACATTCATAGACAGGCAACAGAATAACAAGCAGGATATAAAACAGAACATACTTAACGTAAAACATAACCTATGGTTTAACTACCCAACAGAAATCCTGACAACATAAAACCTAGTACTTCCGTATTGTAGGGCCTTAAGAGCCAAACCTATACTCATGAACTTACCTGTTGCTGCAGAGTTGATAATCCTGAACGTCTTGGAAATGCTCGAACCTGTACTTGCACGTTCAGAAAATAAACAAGCTTCAAATGCTAACAAATAAGTTAGAAGAATTTGTTCCAAACTCAATCAAACCCTTAGAAAACAAATCGATGTGTTTTCATCCAAAAACAGTGAGTTTTACCAAAGTATCAAAATCCTTCACTCCAACCAAAACTAACTTTAAACTTGTCCAAACTTGTTAGCATTTAAAAGATGCTTACCCTAGTAGAAAAACAGAAAGGAGCCGAGGAGATCGAAGTAGCTTTGATGGCTGATTGTCGACTGGAAGAGAGAGTGCCGAGAAGAGAATGGAGAGGGAGCAAAGAAGTGAAATGAAGAGGGTTTCACGCAGGAGGAGGAACTTAACTTCTTCACCAAGTCGCCAGACATCACTCAACCATTGGCTATCTCCCACCAACCTTAATTTCTCCCCAATTTACCCTTCCATGCAATTTAAACTTAGTGTTTAGTTTAGTTCCACGTTAGTTTGGTTCTCCCTTCACTAAATGCTCCAACATTTTACAACGAAGTTGTTATCGTATTTATGGCAATTTAAATCCATACAATAATTCAACAGATTATTACACGGCAAAAATGTCGGGTGTTAAAGGATTTGAATTAGATTTGAAGAATCTCATCAGATGAGATTAGATCTTCAAAGTTAAAGTGGTTATAGAACAAACTATCAAATCAGATTTTTGAAATTTGAATAAAAGCAGATCTGAAAAATCTGATCAAATTAGATTTGATCTACAATTGACTTATAGTTTGTTTACTATTTAAAAGTAGATCTAAAGAATCTCATAAAATGAGATTATTTTGAAAAGTAATTTTCATAAATATATTCTAAAAACTGTTTTTAGATTATATGATTAATTGATAAATTGATTTATTAGATAAATCAACTTCTAATCAAATTAGATTTGATTAGATACGATTTATTTTAAAAATTAGTTCTTATAAAATAAATCTAAAAATTAATTTTAAAACAGATCTATAAAATTGTCAAATGTGATTTGACAGAAAATAACGAAGAACAACTCAGAGAGCAAATCCCTAGAGAGAAAAGGTATGACCTTTCCGTATTCTATTTTAGAAAAATGTTTTCTAAGATCGAAGAGAGACGTCTCATGTGTTGAGAACACGTCTTTCCAAAAATATAAGAGTGTATTGTTCTTGTAAGAGAGACGACCACACGTCAGGAAATTTAAAGTGTAAAGATCTTCAGAGAAGACTCGACGGTTTCAAAGTCTTCGGGAATAACACCTGATCATGAGTTAAGGCTGTTAAGATCAGACGGGAGTACCTGAGTAAAAGCGTTGCTCCATAAAGGTATTTCCTTTTATTATTTCTCAATCTAAATTCTAATATTTTTTCTCAATGTAAATTGTTTACATTTTGAAAAATTACATATTTATCAAAAATAATTTTTTTTAGACTAACGATCCAATTTATGGTTTTTTGTGATGATTTTAAAGTCACAGGGTAACTCATGTCACTATTATTATGAGTAATAGTGAATTCTGCCATGTGTAGGAGCCTCGAAAACCAACGAATGGTATCAGAGCCATTGGTTTTATTAGTCTAAAAATATTTTTGATGATACAATTTAATGTAAATTGTGATATGTGTTACAATTAGATTTTATGCATTACATATATTTATGAATATATATTGTGAATGAATGGTTCGCATGGCATGAAATAGTGATCGAAATTAAGTCGGTTATTTGCGTTAGGATTTATTTAAATTATGCATTTTTATCATATTTGTAATCTTGCAATGGAGATCTGAGACTTCAAGGCCATGGATGGAGTTTTCGTCAAAGATTTGATCTATTGACGAAAACTTATGATGTTGCCCAATCGGATACGAATTCACAAATTTGATTTGTGAATTTTTGAAGCTGATCATTTGGATGAGGCGGTTACGAAAAGACGAAGATTAGGAATCTTAGTTTTATTTTTTTAATTTTGGGCTTGTAATTTTAGAAATACCCAAAGGTCAACCCGGTCACTATTTCATTTATTTTATATGTTGATATAACTTGTTATATTGTCATGCATTCACATGTCATATAGATTATGCATGTTTAGGTTTATTTTAAATTTCTCACATGTCATGCATTTTATTTTATTTAAATTGCATATTGATAAAGAGTTTATTAAATAAATTAGTTTTAATTTGATTAAAACTAATATTAATTCATTTTGTTGAATGATGTGAGAATGAAAAATAAAATAATTTTTAATTTGTTAAAAATTTATTTTATTTTAGAAAATTTAAATAATTTGATTATTTGAAATTATTATTTTTATAATATGATTATAAGATTAATAATTAAGTATTGATAAATTAATATGATTAATTTATCGATATAAGGGAATATTTGATATTCTTATAATCACTAATTCAAAATAATGAGTGGGAGCGGGAAGTTAGGCGTAACATCCCATGGTCTCCACTGTTGGCACAACACCGTGAGATCTAAGTGGGGCTCCGAGATGACTTTGATTTTCATCCTCCCTACGGAGAGTGTTCACTTAGGTCAATACCAAGGTTGGTCTCCTAGAGATAGGATACATGAAATGTATTTTATAGTTGTTCGACCCTACGGCGGCGACTATAAGTTAAGTTTCATAAATCCAAAACAGTGGGTCACACTCATGAAAATATAACTAAACGTGTTAGTTATATTTTGACCTAAATTTTTGGTAAGTTTATAAATTTCGGAAATATGAGATATTTTAAGTAAATTTATTAATTGATCATATTTCTACCCTAAGGTGATTTATTATGTTATCGAGGCTATAGTAGCATTTACTGTAACACCCGGCCTTTTTGTATGTAATTATTTTCCCGAACCATTTCTCGGGATTAATTTAATATAAATGCAATATGTGTTTTGTTGGAAAACCAAACTAATGTTTAACTACGCATTACACTAAGTTAAAATGCATGGAAGGGTAAATTGGAGAGAAATTAAGGTTGGTGGGAGAAAACCAATGGTTGAGTGACATCTGGCAGCTTGTTGAAAAAGTTAAGTTCTTCCCCCTACGTGAAACCCTCTTCACTTCTCTTCTCTGCTCTCTCTTCTTTCTCCTCTCTGCATTCTCTCTTCCTGTCGACAAACAACCATCGAAGTTACTTCCATCTTCTCCGATTCCTTTCTGCTCCTCCGCTAAGGTAAACATCTTCTAATGCTAACACATTTGGACAAGCAAAAACTATGGGTTATGCTGAAGTTTTAGGTTAAGATAGTTGGAGAAAACTCTCGGTTTTTGTTATGGAAACACATTCGTGTTTTCTATAAGTCTGAATGGAGTTTACTGCATAATCTTCCAAGTTATTTGTTAGCATTTGCAACTTGTTTAATTTCTCTACATTGCAGCAACAGATCCGAGCGTTCCAGGGACATTCGAACATTCTTGTGACAGCCCGAAACCGAAACCCCGATCGGAGCCATCACTTGGGGACAGTTGACAGAAAACGAGGACTATTTTTTTTTTAACATAATACTTTTAAACTAGGGGCAGACAGAATTACAGAAACAGAAAGACAAAAAACATTAACAACTGAACTTTTAAAACTTTAACAGAAAACAGAATCGAATGACAGAAAACATGCACTGTCAATGCAAACCCTAAAACGTAGCTTTACAGAGAGGGAGAAAATATAGTGAGTAACAGAAAATATTTACAGGGGGAGAGTGAGCTCTCGGGTGAAGCAGAAAACATAAATGAACTTAAATGTAGAAGTGGAATAAAACCGAAATTTCAAGCGGATGACATGAGCAGAATATACAAATAAACAGAATAAACAGGAAATAAAGCAGAAAAACAAAGGCATAAGGTTTGCGGGGAACTTAGTTTAAAAGACTTCACCGGTAGATTCCGATAAAACGAAATAGCTGACGTCAGTTGGTAGATGCAATTTATAAAGACAGAAACAAAGATGACGTCAGACGGTAGGAGCTGAGTAAAATTGAGTGGAAAGATAAAAGCTATCGGTGGATGCAGATACGACAAAAGATGCACAGTGTCAATCGGTGGATGTGAACTTCAAACAGAATTGAGTTCACCGGTGGATTGAATAAGACATAACAAGTGACGTCAGTCGGTAGATGCTAAGTAAAACTGAATGGGATGTGTGATGACATCATCGGAAGATGTGATGATGTCATCGGTAGATATAGGCAGCAGATGGAATCGGAATTTGTGATGACGTCATCGGAAGACGTGATGACATCATCGGAAGATACAGATAGTAAACATAATCGGCAGAAGGTGATGACGTCAGCCGGAAGATGTTCTGACGTCATCGGAAGATGCAGATAGCAATTGAAATCAGAAGATGAAAACCTAAGGCAGTAACACTGTTTGGCGGTAGATGCGAATAGGACAAAATGTGAACAGTGACTATCGGTGGATATACACTTAAAACAGCAGTGAACATGACCGGAAGATGCAGTTTAAAAGGGGCAGGAATTTGGCAACTTTTGACATAATCACTTAAAACAAAAGTCGTTTAAACAGAGAATTTGCAAACTTCACACTTCAAGAAAACAAAACACTTGACAGCATGATTTGGAACGTATCAGAAAACACAACAGAAAACATGACAGAAGTTTTAAAGAATTTCTCTCTACATAGAAAGCTCTAAAAACCAGAGGCCATTCGTGTACAGACTACAAAGAATGTTCCAAACCATTTCAGAACATTTAGAACAAGAATTCAACTGTCAAATACAGTAGTTTTTAAAACTTAGACATCAAAATCTGTACATTGTTTTAAAAATCTAGGATCAGTACAGAACCTAACATATATTTGCAGAATTTTCTCAAAACAGAAGTTTTTACAACAAAACCAAGATTTCCAGAAAACTTTACAGATATAGACTATACTTTAAAAATTTAAACCTCGGGACAGAATTTGTCTGGCTGCAGCAACCACCCCCGAGAGTTCGAGCCACCAGCCATCTACTCGTCAGATTGAGGCACAAAGTCCTCATGTTCGGGTTCAGTACCTACATCAGAGAGTTCACCTATGAGTCTAAAACTCAGTAAGAACATAATAGATATGCAGTGATGCAAAATGCTATGCATGCAGTTTTCAGAATACAGTGACAGAACAGAACTTTACATTTCAGTGGCAGAAGAATTAAGTGGGGCTTATAGGGGAACTGGTTCAGTAAGTGCACTATCAGGCACGGCAGTTTTCAGATTCCCAGGGAGGGATAAAACCAGAGGGTCCTTGCCAGGGACAATATTTTCAGATTCCCGGGGAGGGATAAAACCAGAGGGGCCAGTCCCTGTCCCACACTTAACCTGGTACATTTCAGTCTGATTTTATTCTTATTAATTTCAAACACTGAACAGAAATCGGTTTGCATGAATTTTCAGGAAAACAGTGTATGCATGAACGGTGCCTGAACTTTAACTAGCAGATAATAGAATAAAATAGTAGACAGCAGAAAATAAAGCAAAGCCAGACATTTCAGAACATAACTCTAACTCTTCTACCCAAAACAACCTGACAGAACAGTAAACATAGTACCACCTTGATGTAGGGCCTTAAGGGCCGGATCTAAACTTATGAACTTACCTGTTTGCTGCAGTGTCGGAAGTCTTGAACGTCTTGGTGATACACGAACCTAACGTGCATGTAACATTACTTACCTGACGTCCTCAGCAAATTTATCTCAACTTGTACTCAATTGTATTCTTGTCTGCAGAACGTGGAAACCTAAACATCATAACTTCATTCATAAGAACATAACCAAGTTAGGTCCACATATTTTCAGCTAACATTAAGCTAAATTTTAAAATCAACAAACTAATCCGAACATTGACTATCCAACTTCCAAAATCATTAAAAGCACTATCTACTTGAAACCAATTTCAAGATAAAAATCCAACTTCAACAAATCATACTAAACATTCCGAAATTTCAACCAAATAGCTTATACAACTCCACATCTATGACAATTATTTTAACCTAACTTAGTGTAAGCCTCAACAAATCAAAACTCATTCGATTCCCCCAAGGATCTATTTTCACGTGTTAAAAATCCATTTAAAAATCCACAGTTCAGTCAAAAGCTATAAAACCAGAACTTGTTCTGTTTTACCCCTATTTTTCTTCGGTTTTCTTCAAAAACTCAACCAACAAACAAATCTTTTCCAATTTAACAACCAACATAATAATTAACATGCTTAAATATCAAACCACAGGAGAAACTCCAGCAAAACATCACCATTTTCACGCATCACATTCGTCAATATTAAGCTCTCCCTTTTTCCTAATCAAAACTCAACATCAATCTAAACAAACTCATCCTCATCCTTAAACCAAATCAACCCAAGAGAAAGTCGAATATCAATCCAATAAAACCCTAACCAAACAACATCCAACTTCTCACATTTGAAGTTTCAAAATCGCCAAGAAGAGGATGGCTACGGCTGTTCTTCGTGGGAGAAAGAAACAGAAAAGGGGAGAGGGAGTTGTTTGCCCTGTCGTGAGAAGGAATACCAGAGAAGGGAATGGGAAAAGAGAAGGGAGTTTGCTCCTTCGTGGGAAAAAAGGAAACAGAGAAAGAAAAGTGGGAGGGAGAGTGCTGTTATGGGATGAGGAGGGAGGGAAAAGTAGGTGGGGTGTGTTTGGTTGCAAGTTTAGTAGCGGCTTCATGAAGAAGCCATACATTTTTCTTCTAATTAAATTTTAACCCTATATACAAATTCGTAAAAGTAAACATTTTAATCTCCCCGTAATTTCATCTTTAAATTCCACGTTATTACTTCTCCATTCTTTCTATTCCATTTGGAAATTTTTCCAAGATCCTATGCGGATTCGGTACACTTGGCGGGAATATTCGGAGGGAAATTTCCTGGGTGTTACATTCTACCCACCTTAAAATAAATTTTGTCCTCAAAATTTGCTTAGTCTTAAGGGTCTCTCAATCTATTAATCCATTTAAGTACTATCTAATTTCTACACTTCCACATTCATTCATTCTAAACTGCATATTCTAGTACCTGGTTATTAGACTCTGTTCCCTAATGATCTCCCTCATTATCTCCTCGAATGTAATTCTTTTTTTTTTTTTTATTTACACATGCTGTGCTCGATTGGTCCAACTTAAATTCTATTAACTCTAAACACAGTCAAATCTCTAACTTTAGCCATTGATTCGCTCTAAACCGTTACTCTAATCTTAAATCTTCATGTATTCATCGGCCACAACTTCATTAAGTACGAGCGAACCTTTGAGATCTCCTGACTTAGCTTCACATCCAAATCCTCGCTCTCCTTATTCGATATCCTCAATTCATGTAACACTAAATATTTAACCCTCTATTAATCCAACTAATCCCTTCACTTATCCTTAACACTTCTTATCATTCCTCCCAATCATTCTCCAAACTTCAGTACTTAACATCAAAATCATATCACTCAAGGAATGCTCCAAAGTTTACTAACTAGTCTACACTCTTTAGTCTACCCTCTTTTGTTCGCAAACTTGTTGTAGATAAATCTACACCATTACTCCAAACCTCCTAAACTTTCTAAGTCCTCAAGTCTACTTCATTCCATTACTAGGTAACATCCTTGAACTCCTAAACTAATTCACATAACACACGCTGTTATTCATTACCTATATATTTCAGAATTAAAATGTACCCGTAACTACTGTGTGCTGCACTGCATCCTCTGCATCTGTGAGGGTGGAGACTCTAGGTGCTCTCACGCAGGTCCTTTATTTAGCATTGGGCAGTCCTTGATAAGGTGACCTGTCTTGTTGCAGTTAAAACATCGGCCTCTATTTTTCTTCGGACAGTCCCTGAGGAGGTGACCCCTTTCACTACAGTTGAAACAGCGGCCCCAACCCACTTTACACTCACCAGCATGAAATTTATTACACTTCGGGCATTGGGGAAACTGAACATATCCTTGTGCACGCTTTTCATTTCCTTGCCCAATCCTATCATCACTCGTCCTTTTAACACCCCCGCAGTTGTTGCCCTTTATTGTTCAGCTGAGGAAAATGTCCTTGAAAATTTCCCCCAGAGGTTCTTCCTGTCCATCGAACCTCATCTCCATTGCTTCTAACTGTAAAGCCTTTGCTACTACCTTGTATACGGTGTTTCGTCAATCCTCCGGTCGTAATCCCTCGTAAAAGGTCCATCTTCAAACTCTGGATGAACTGGTGTACCTTGTTCTCGTCAATGGCCACAAAATGTGTTGCATAGCGGGACCATGACTCAATCTTCTAAATGTATTAAGCCACTGATCCGTATTGTCGAAGCCGAGAGAATTCAACCAACTTCTCCTTCCTCACACCGCGGTCGAAATACTTCTCGTAAAAGATATTCTTGAATCCCTCCTAGCTTAATGCTACAGTAGTTGACCGCACTGTGTCCCACCAAAATCCAGCACTTTCGGCGAGATAGAATGTGGCGCAATTAACCTTCTTGTTGTCTTCTACTTCTGCATAACTGAACATTTTCTCCATCGTGTGAATCCAAGTTTCTGCGTGGGTCGGGTCTGTAGACAGTCCATCAAATGAAGGCGGCTGGAGTCGCCGGAATCTCTCTCCGCTAAAGTCACGTGGAGCATTTGCATGGTTATTATGTTTCCATTATCTTCTCTGGCCATCATGCGTTCCATCATTCGTGACTGAACGCCGACCAACTCGGTTAGACGATCAATGGTTCTGGCGCTGTCACTTGCTTTGTCTTGGTGTCCTCTTACCATTTCTAAAATAATCCTATGAACAAAATAACTAAATTTAACAAACAGAACAGTTACGGAAACCTAAACACTTACAGTTGGTGGAGGACCTCACGTGGCAGGTTGCGCAGTCAGACATTTCATAGAATCGGTTTTTTAAAACCTTGTCTCTCTGATACCACAACTGTGACAGCCCGAAACCGAAACCCTGATCGGAGTTCGAGATCGGAGCCATCAATCCGGGACAGTCTGACAGAAAACGAGGACTATTTTTTTTTTTTAACATAATACTTTTAAACTAGGGGCCGACAGAATTACAGAAACAGAAAGACAGAAAACATTAACGACTGAACTTTTAAAACTTTAACAGAAAACAGAATCGAATGACAGAAAACATGCACTGTCAATGCAAACCCTTAACGTAGCTTTACAGAGAGGGAGAAAATACAGTGAGTAACAGAAAATATTTACAGGGGGAGAGTGAGCTCTCGGGTGAAGCAGAAAACAGAATGAACTTAATGTAGAAGTGGAATAAAACCAAAATTTCAGTCGGTTGACATGAGCAGAATATACAAATAAACAGAATAAACAGAACATAAAGCAGAAAAACTTAGGCATAAGGTTGGCGGGGAACTTAGTTTAAAAGACTTCACCGGTAGATTCAGATAAAACGAAATAGCTGACGTCAGTCGGTAGATGCAATTTGTAAAGACAGAAACAAAGATGACGTCAGACGGTAGGAGCTGAGTAAAATTGAGTGGAAAGATAAAAGCTATCGGTGGATGCAGATACGACAAAAGATGCACAGTGTCAATCGGTGGATGTGAACTTCGAACAGAATTGAGTTCACCGGTGGATTGAATAAGACATAACAAGTGACGTCAGTCGGTAGATGCTAAGTAAAACTGAATCGGATGTGTGATGACGTCATCAGAAGATGTGATAATGTCATCGGTAGATTTAGACAGCAGATGGAATCGGAATGTGTGATGACGTCATCGGAAGACGTGATGACGTCATCAGAAGATACAGATAGTAAAACATAATCGGCAGAAGGTGATGACGTCAGCCGGAAGATGTTCTGACGTCATCGGAAGATGCAGATAGCAATTGAAATCAGAAGATGAAAACCTAAGGCATGTAACACTGTTTGGCGTAGATGCGAATAGGACAAATTGAACAGTGACTATCGGTGGAGATACACTTAAAACAGCAGTGAACATGACCGGAAGGTGCAGTTTAAAGGGGCAGGAATTTTGGCAACTATTTGACATAATCACTTAAAACAAAAAGTCGTTTTTAAACAGAGAATTTGCAAAACTTCACACTTCAAGAAACAAAACACTTCACAGCATGATTTGGACACGTATCAGAAAACACAACAGAAAACATGACAGAAGTTTTAAAGAATTTCTCTCTACATATAAAGCTCTGAAAACCAGAGGCCATTCGTGTACAGACTACAGATGAATGTCCAAACCATTTCAGAACATTTAGAACAAGAATTCAACTGTCAAATACAGTAGTTTTTAAAACTTAGACATCAAATCTGTACATTGTTTTAAAAATCTAGGATCAGTACAGAACCTAACATATATTTGCAGAATTTTCCCAAAACAGAAGTTTTTTACAACAAAACCAAGATTTCCAGAAAACTTTACAGATATAGACTATACTTTAAAAATTTAAACCTCGGGACAGAATTTGTCTGGCTGCAGCAACCACCCCGAGAGTTCGAGCCACCAGCCATCTACTCGTCGATTGAGGCACAAAGTCCTCATGTTCGGGTTCAGTACCTACATCAGAGAGTTCACCTATGAGTCTAAAACTAAGTAAGAACTAATAGATATGCAGTGATGCAAAATGCTATGCATGCAGTTTCAGAATACAGTGACAGAACAGAACTTTACATTTCAGTGGCAGGAAGACTTAAGTGGGGCTTATAGGGGAACTGGTTTCAGTAAGTGCACTATCAGGCACGACAGTTTTTCAGATTCCCAGGGAGGGATTAAAACCAGAGGGTCCTTGCCAGGGACAGTATTTTCAGATTCCCAGGGAGGGATAAAACAGAGGGGCCAGTCCCCGGTCCCACACTTAACCTGGTACATTTCAGTCGGATTTTATTCTTATTAATTTCAACACAGTGTACAGAAATCGGTGTGCATGAATTTTCAGGAAACAATGTATGCATGAACGGTGCCTGAACTTTAACTAGCAGATAACAAAATAAAACAGTAGACAGCAGAAAGTAAGCAAAGCCAGACATTTCAGCAACATAACTCTAACTCTTCTCACCCCAAACAACCCGACAGACACAGTAAACCTAGTACCTCCTTGATGTAGGGCCTTAAGGGCCGGATCTAAATTATGAACTTACCTGTTTCGCTGCAAGTGTCGGAAGTCTTGAACGTCTGGTGATACACGAACCTAACGTGCATGTAACATACTTACCTGACGTCCTCAGCAAATTTATCTCAACTTGTACTCAATTGTATTCTTGTCGCAGACGTGGAACCTAAACATCATAACCTTCAATCATAAGAACATAACCAAGTTACGTCCACAGATTTTCAGCTAACATTAAGCTAATATTCACCAATCAACAAACTAATCCAAACATTGACTATCCAACTTCAAAATCATTAAAAGCACTATCTACTTGAAACCCAATTTCAAGATAAAAATCCAACTTCCACAAATCATCCTAACATTCTGAAATTTCAACCAAATAGCTTATACAACTCCACATCTATGGACAATTATTTTAACTAACTTAGTGTAAGCCTCAACAAATCAAACTCATTTGATTCCCCAAGGATCAATTTTCACGTGTTTAAAAATCCATTTAAAATCCACAGCTCAGTCAAAAGCTATAAAAACCAGAACTTGTTCGTTTTACCCCTATTTTTCTTCGGTTTTCTTCAAAAACTCAACCAACAAACAAATCTTTTCCAATTTAACAACCAACATAATAATTAACATGATTAAATATCAAACCACAGGAGAAACTCAGCAAAAACATCACCATTTCACGCATAACATTCATCAATATTAAGCTCTCCCTTTTTACTAATCAAAACTCAACATCAATCTAAACAAAACTCATCTCATCCTTAAACCAAATCAACCCCAAGACAAGTCGAATATCAATCAATTAAAAGCCTAACCAAACAACATCCAATTCTCACATTTGAAGTTTCAAACGCCAAGAAGAGGATGGCTATGGCTGTCTTCGTGGGAGAAAGAAACAGAAAGGGGAGAGGGAGTGTTTGCCCTGTCGTGAGAAGGAATACCAGAGAAGGAAGGGGAAAAGAGAAGGGAGTTTGCTCCTTCGTGGGGAAAATAAGGCAAACAGAGAGAAAGAAAAGTGGGAGGGAGGTGCTGTTATGGGATGAGGAGGGAGGGAAAAGTAGGTGGGTGTGTGTTTGGTTGCAAGTTTAGTAGTGGCTTCATGAAGAAGCCATACATTTTTCCTTCTAATTAAAGTTTTTAACCCTATATACAAAATTCGTAAACGTAAACGTTGTTAATCTCACTGTAATTTCATCTTTAACTTCTACGGTTACTACTTCTCCATTTCCTTTCTATTCCATTTGGAATTTTTTCCAAGATCCTATGCGGATCGGTTACACTTGGCGGGAATATTCGGAGGGAATTCCTGGGTGTTACATTCTACCCACCTTAAATAATTTTGTCCTCACAAATTTGCTTAGTCTTAAGGGTCTCTCATCTATTAATCCATTTTAAGTACTATCTTATGTAACGACCCGGGGAGGATCGTCACGTGTCATGGACTTTTTTTTTCTGAACTTATCCGTGATTTATACCTCTTGGGTAATGTTAGTTACCCGTTTTTT
>CM039503.1:32857839-32874989 GCA_022432975.1 Begonia masoniana | reverse complement strand
TCGCTTTTCACCCAAAATGTACCTGTGATTGTTGTGTGCAGATCAGCTCATCATCAACACGCCGCCCCATTTCAACACTCTTGGCACGGCTTGACCTGTCCTGGTGTCAGGCATTGGGCAATCCCGAACAAGATGGCCTACTTTGCCGCATCGGAAACACTGGCCAGTTAGCAAGTCTGCATTCTCCTTTGTGAGGCTTCTGGACCGTGGGCATAATAAAGGTGAGGAGCCCCCATTGGTCTCTTTCCTTTGTCTTGATAGAGGATGGCTTCATTGGGCCTTTTAACTGCCCTGTTTTGTTGCTGTATAGGTTGTAAATTCTGGCCCCTTGCGGTGTGCTGTGTTGTGAACATTTCTCATAATCCCTCTTGGTGGATCTCTCTATCTCTAGGACTTCATTTCTAAGGCCTCTAACTGATAATGTAACACCCCTAATACCGTACCCATTTTACCCGTATAAATTTTTCATTTTTATATTTTACATTTTTAAAATAGAACTTTAAAACCTAACGTTAAAGCGGAATTGAAATCGAAACCGAAACCGAATCGAAATCGAAATTCGTTTGGTAAATCATTAAAATAAACTAAAACTATTAATAAACTTAAATCATTTAAACATTTAATAACATTAAATACAGAGGGGCAGAATCGGAATTTGGCTGCCAAAAGAGGCAGCGATCGATTTCTGTAAAATACAGAAATCGATCGCTGCATGGAGCAAGGCTGCTCCTACATCAGGAGGAGGAATATCATCCTCACCTGGGTCAACGTAACCTAGAACGTCACCTACACCATACAGACACATATGAGATATTGAAATCTCAGTAAGCTACGTAAATGCAGATGCATGCGTGCGTATGCCATTCAGAAATCATGCTCAGATTCAGATTACAGATACAGAATTACAGATTACAGATTACAGATTCAGTAAGTCCCGAATCTGTACTGGTACGATGGCTGCACGAACCGGAACCCGGATGGCGGTACGTCCGCGCGGGCGAGCCGGAAGGTGACAGGTCGTAAAGAGGGGGTCGTCACAATCCCACAGCGCTTGGGGAAGTATGTGGAAATTAAACATATGTAAGAGATCCCTCCCTAGATAGCAAGACGCGTTTTGGAGCACAATTGACAACGGATCCCATAAGAACTCCGAAGTTAAAAGTTCTTCGGCGAGAGCAATTTCAGGTTGGGTGACCTTCCGGGAAATTCTCGCCAAACAAAGCCGTGAGGGGAGGATATTGGGCTGCGGCCCAATCCCCAGAGCGGACAATATCTTGCTGGGGAAATGGGTCGTTACAAATTATATTTTAAATGATTTACCAAACGAATTTCGATTTCGATTCCGGTTTCGGTTTCGATTTCAATTCCGCTTTAACGTTAGGTTTTAAAGTTCTATTTTAAAAATGTAAAATATAAAAATGAAAAATTTATACGGGTAAAATGGGTACGGTATTAGGGGTGTTACATTAATGGTATCAGAGCCTGTACCCAACCGGAATTGTGGCTAACGAGGACGTTGGGCCCCCAAGGGGGGTGATTGTGATGACCCGAATCTGTAAGTCCCGAATCTGTACTGGTACGATGGCTGCACGAACCGGAACCCGGATGGCGGTACGTCCGCGCGGGCGAGCCGGAAGGTGACAGGTCGTAAAGAGGGGGTCGTCACAATCCCACAGCGCTTGGGGAAGTATGTGGAAATGAAACATATGTAAGAGATCCCTCCCTAGATAGCAAGACGCGTTTTGGAGCACAATTGACAACGGATCCCATAAGAACTCCGAAGTTAAAAGTGCTTCGGCGAGAGCAATTTCAGGTTGGGTGACCTTCCGGGAAATTCTCGCCAAACAAAGCCGTGAGGGGAGGATATTGGGCTGCGGCCCAATCCCCAGAGCGGACAATATCTTGCTGGGGAAATGGGTCGTTACAGATAAGCCTTGGCCACCACCTTCACATATGGTGCCTCATCGAACCCTCCTGTTGTGATCCCTCGCAGAAGGTCCATCTTTAAACCTTGAATAAACTGGTGCACCTTGCTCTCATCAGTGGCCACCATGTGTGTTGCATATCTGGATAAGGACTCAAACTTCTAAACATATTCAGCCACTGACCCATATTGTCGCAGCCGAGAGAATTCAAGCAACTTTTCCTTCCTCACTCCCCGGTCAAAATACTTCTCGTAGATGATTTTCGTGAATCCCTCCCAGCTTAAAGCCACGGTAGTGGACTGCACTGTGTCCCACCAGAATCCAGCACTTTCAGTGAGATAAAACGTGGCACAAATAACTTTCTTGTTATCTTCTACTTCTGCATAACTGAACATCTTCTCCATTGTTCGAATCCAGGTTTCAGCATGAGTCGGGTCTGTAGACAGTCCATCGAATGAAGGCGGCTGGAGTCACCGGAACCTATCTCCACTGTTGTCACGTGGGGCATTAGCATGATTGTTGTTTCCGTGGTTATTGTTTCTATCATCTTCTCTGGCCATCATGCGTTCAACCATGCGTGATTGTGCACCCACCAACTCGGTTAGTCGGTCAATGGCTCGAGAGCTTTCGGTTGACTCTTCTTGATGTCCCCTCACCATAACTAAGAAATCCTATAAACATAATAACCTAAGTTTAATAAACAGAACAGTTACAGTAGCCTAAATACTTACAGTTGGTGGAGCGATCTCACGTGGCGGGTTGCGCAGTCAGACATTTCACAGAATCGGTTTTAAAACCGTGTCTCTCTGATACCACAACTGTGACAGCCCGAAACCGGAATCCGATCAGGGTCCGGGATCGGAGCCATCACTCGGGGACAGGTAACAGAAAACGGTGACTATTTTTTTTTTGACGAGAATGCAGGGAACGGAACGTTTAGAACCAGTCTGGACAATTACAAAACTTTGATACTTCACCGAGAGAGAGTTCTCTGGATTGGTAAGCAAAATAAACATAAAGCTGGCGGAAGACTTAACTAAAACAAATAAAATATTGTTGGGCGGAAGATTAAATTTTAAGGGCTGCGGCATATGTAAATCAACAAAGGACATATAACAATGGGGCAGCAGGCAGCGGTAAATGTGAACTAAACTTGGCGGTAGATGTCGAATAAGACAAAACAGATGACGTCAGACGGTAGGAGCTATTCTCAAAACGGGGTGGAGAGATTAAAGCTATCGGTGGATGCAGATACGACAAAAGATGTACAGTGAAAATCGGTGGATGCAAGCAGAAATGATACCGGAAGATTTAGGCAGATGACGTGGCCGGAAGAAGCAGATAGCAAACGAAATCGGAAGAGGCGATGACGTCAGACGGAAGGTGTTTTGACGTCATCGGAAGATGCAGACAGCAGAGGGAATCGGAAGATATGATGACGTCAGACGGAGGAGGTTATGACGTCATCGGTAGATGAAGTTTAAAACAGACAAATTTCGCATCTCTCACCGGTGAATTAAATAAAACAAAATAGATGACGTCATCGGAAGATATAGGCAGCAGGTGGAAATCGGACTGTATGATGACATCATCGGAAGATGGGATGACGTCAACTGGCAGATGCAGACAACAACGAACCCGGCAGAAGAAAATTTTTAAAGGGAATGGAAGATGCAGTTTCTGAGATAAAACTTGACAATTTTTAACAGAAAGACATACAGACAGGGAGCATCAGAACAGAAGGCATAAAGGCTTCAAACCCTCAGACCCGATTCTAAACACAGTTTTAAAGCATGTATGGGAACATGACAGAAGTTAAAAAAAGAAACCTATTAGAAGATCAAGAAGACAACTACATGGATTATTCCAAAACCAGAGACAATCCATGCACAGATTATCAGAGATTACCCCAAACGAATTCCCGAATACTCTAGAATACAAACTTAACTGTCAAATACAGTGGTTTTAAACATTGACACAAAAGCTATGCATTGTTTTAGAGTTTCAGAGAAAGTACAGAATTTAATATGTGATTACATAACTTTCCAAAACAGAAGTTTATACAACAAAAACCAGAATTTTCCAGAAAACTTAAACCTCGGGTCAGAATTTGTCTAACTGCAGCAATGTAACACCCCTAATACTGTACCCGTATTTCCCGTATAATTTTTCATTTTATACTTTTTACTTTTCTATGCTTTAAATAAAACTTAATGCAGAATCTAAACCGAAGTTGAAATCGGAATTAAAACTGAACTTTAAAAGCATTTAAAACAAAACCTTTAATAAATAATTTAAAACTAAAACATTTAATAAAACTTTTATAAACAATAAAAGAAGGGAGGGCAGAATCGGAATTCTGCCCTCAAAATGCAGCAGCGACCGGGCGCTGCCAATTGCAGCGCACGGTCGCCGTGTGCGCTGCGTGATGCAGCGCACGATCGCTGCAAATGCAGCGATCAGGCGCTGCATGCGCTGCACAATGCAGCGCACGATCGCTGCATTGTGCGACGCCTGATCGCTGCACTGCAGCGATCATTTGCTGCTGCAGCGATCCCCCACGGCGCCCAGTCGCCGAGCTCTCTTTCAGCGATCGCTGGCAGCGATCAGCGCACAGCGCCTGATCGCTGAAGCTCCTCACTTCTTCCTTACTTCGTTCTTTTCTTTTCTACACTTAGGCTCTCTGGAATCTCGAAATCCAGAGAGCAAATCCCTCGACATCCCTCTCTGGAATCCGATTCCAGAGAGCACTTTTCTCTTTCTTTTCTTAATCAATTTCTCACCTTTATCACAAAGGTTTACAACTTACATCAACCGACTCGCGGCGGACTTTACGAAGTCCAACTGCGTAGATAGCTCTAAAAACCGAGCTATCCGTAACAACCTACAAACAACATTTCAAAACATTTTCATTTAACTTAAACATTTAAACCAAAGCGTTTTTACATACAATTACCAAAACGTTATCTAACCTCTATCCAGATCCAAACAACCTAAATATGTTATATACAGTTCATCATCAATCCAAAATATCACGAAGAACCCCCAAAACCTTTACATACACCCACCACGGGTCAAAACGCATCTCGACTGCTCAGCGCACTCCCACGGCCATCATCCATCAGCTGCTCCTACGTCAGGAGGAGGAATAACATCCTCACCTGGGTCAACGTAACCTAGAACGTCACCTACACCATACAGACACATATGAGATATGGAAATCTCAGTAAGCTACGTAAATGCAGATGCATGCGTGTCGTGCATATGAAGTTCAGAAAACATGCTCATCAGACATATCAGATCATTTCATACATATTGCCACCGAGATATCAGCCCTCTAAATGGAAAGGATACATCCCGCGGTCGGACTACCACTTTCGACCTAGAGGAGGGGGGTACATGCTCATAAACCCTACAGCCATGCCTGAGCCCCATCTCGCGTAACCAGATGATGTGGTATTGGTCAGACCCGGAAATAGTCCACCAATAGATCAAAGTCCCCCCGTACGGGCCACATAGATTTTTCTTTGAAAACATCGTGTAGAATTCGTTTTCATGTCATTTGAAATACGTGATGCATGAACAGATAATGAACAGAAAGTAAACAATCAACATATATACCATCAAGACCGAAATAGAATAACCTATAAACCATTTAAACCTAACTACCCAACCGAAAGCGATTAAAGCAAACAAGTCCTCAGGAATCCTCGATACGACGTCGAAGTATGGTGTAGACCGATTGGTCAGAGTAAGTCACGAAGACTTACCTCGAGCGCGCTGAATCTCGAGCTTCGTCCACGAGAGTCGCTACCTAAGGAAATTTCACCAATTGACGTTAATACGAGCTTAAACTCTTAAATGTCCGAAACTAATAAAATCCTTAACTTAGCTAATCGAAGTTTTACATAACGACTTAATGCTCGAAAATCTTGAAATCCATATTACGAGTTATTCTCGAAAACTCGAAAACTTAACAATTTATAACTTTTTTGCAATTTGATTTCTCTTCGTCCAATAACGTCCAATACGTTCAATCTATACTTAATCACGGCTAACCTATTAATTAGGAGCCCTAAATCGCGTTTCTCGTCGAAACCCTAATTGAAACCCTAACCCTAAATCGAACCGAGAACTTGAAATAAACGCTCAGAGATTGTAGGTACATACCGAGGATAGCGAGAGGATGAGAAACCGTGAAGAAATCGGAACGAACGGAGGTCGGACGGAGGTCGGAAATGGTGAAGGTCGCCGGCGGCCGAGAGAGAAGGAAGCTCTCTGTCGTGCGATCCAGAGAAGAAAAGAGAGAAAGTGAGGTAGAGAAAGAGATTTGTGTTATTTTATAAAAATTGATTTGCAAATTACCATTTTGCCCTTATTTGATTTTTTCTATTAGTTTCGTCCTTCGTTTCGTTAATCGTCTAACGATTCGGATACTTGAAAACTTCATATTTTGCCAATAACTCCTATTCATTACCAGGGCTTTATTAAAACTGTCCGTTCACAATTGGACCTCGTTTGCTATTTTTACGAGAATGTCTTTTACTTTATGATAATAGTAATTACTCGGAATATAGCGTCACTATTCCGAAAATTCCCAAAATTTCCTTAAAATTCTAATTAATCGCTAGGATCGTAATGACGCTTTCTTTTTGTAAATCGGACCTGATTTGACATAATTACAAAAATGCCAATAACAATATAATAATAATATAATAAAAGGTCCGTACAAACCGGATATTACATTCCACCCTCCTTATTCAGAATTTTGTCCACAAAATTAAATTATGCAAATAGATCAGGATATCCAGTCATCATATCCTGCTGTCGTTCCCACGTAGCTTCCTCCACCTCGTGGTTCCGCCATAGGACTTTGACTAGCAGAATCTCTTTGTTGCGCAAGACTTTGGTAGAGTACTCCAGAATACGTACCGGCTTCACCTCGTAAGTCAAGGTAGACTGTACCTCGATCTCTGTAGTCTCCACGGCATGAGATGGATCACGTAAACATCTCCGAAGCATAGATACGTGGAACACATCATGAATGCCCTCCATAGAAGCCGGAAGCTGCAGCCTATACGCCAACTTCCCGATCCTCTTCAGAACAGGAAAGGGCCCCACGTACCGAGGGGTTCAGCTTACCCCTCCTTCCAAATCTCGCGACGCCTTTGAATGGAGAAACCTTCAAATAAACCTCGTCTCCTTCCTCAAACTCTAGCTCTCGCCGTCTCGTGTCGGCATAACTCTTCTGTCGGCTCTAGCTACCTCGATTCGCTGTCGGATAACGGCAATCTTATCTGCCGTTTGCTGTAAGATCTCAGGACCAACGATGCTGGCCTCGCCAACCTCGTCCCAGTATAATGGAGACCTACACTTTCGACCATATAAAGCCTCATACGGAGCCATGCCGATAGTAGCCTGGAAGCTGTTGTTATACGAGAACTCAACCAGAGGTAAATATCGGCTCCACGAGCCCTGAAACTCCAGCACACACGCTCTGAGCATATCCTCCAAAATCTGATTCGTCCTCTCTGTCTGACCATCAGTCTGAGGATGAAACGCTGTGCTGAAATTTAGCTGAGTCCCCATAGCTCGATGTAAACTCTTCCAGAACTTTGACGTGAATCTAGGATCTCTGTCGGAGACAATAGAAACTGGAACTCCGTGCAGTCTAACGATCTCCTGCACATATAGGTCGGCGAGCTGATCCATGGACGATGTCATCTTCACAGATAAAAAGTGGGCCGACTTTGTCAATCGATCCACAATAACCCATATGCCGTCATGGCCCTTCGTCGTCCTCGGGAGCCCCACAATAAAATCCATAGAGATCTGCTCCCACTTCCACTCCGGAATCGGCAGTGGCAATAACGTCCCGGACGGTCTCTGGTGCTCGGCCTTCACCTGCTGATAGACTAAACAGGTCTCAACATACTTGGCCACCTCCCTCTTCAGGTTCGGCCACCAGAAGTGTTGCTTCAAATCCCGGTACATCTTAGTACTTCCCGGGTGCACTGAATAAGCTGAAGAATGTGCCTCAGCCAAAATATCCTTCTTCAGACTCTCATCGTTAGGCACGTACCACCTGTGCCTGAATCTCAGAATACCATCTGCAGATAAATGAAAATCCGACGAATCATCTAACAACATGCTCGATCGAAGCTCAATACATTCCGCATCATTCTGCTGAGCGTCGCGTATACGATCCAGAATGGTCGGCCTGAGAGAAATGTTGGTGAGCATACTGGACAACTCTGCCACTATCTCCACGTCGAATCTCTCAATCTCAGACCGCAGCGTAACTGACATCGCTGCCAATAAAGGCTGACTCGCAGAAGGCACTCTACTCAGAGCATCAGCAACCTTGTTTGCCTTTCCTGGGTGGTACTTGATATCAAAATCATAGTCTTTGACGAACTCAAGCCACCTGCGTTGCCGCATATTCAGCTCCTTCTGCGTAAATAAGTACTTCAAGCTCTTGTGGTCGGAAAATATCTCGCACTGCTGCCCATACAAATAATGTCGCCATATCTTCAGTGCGAAAACCACGGCTGCTAACTCAAGGTCGTGCGTAGGGTAATTCTGCTCATACGGCTTCAACTGCCGAGAAGCATAAGCGATAACTCTCCCCTCCTGCATCAGCACACAACCGAGTCCAACTCCAGACGCATCACAATAAACACTGAACCTGTCACCTCAACAGGTAGCGCCAATACTGGAGCGGTGGTCAGTCTCTGCTTTAATTTCATGAAACTGTCATCACAAGCAGTCGACCATACAAACTTCTCGTTCTTCCGAGTCAATCGCGTAAGAGGAAGTGCGATCTTTGAGAATCCCTCTATAAACTTCCGATAATAGCCGGCCAACCCGAGAAATCCACGCACCTCACGTACGTTCTTCGGCTGTGGCCAATCTCTGACCACCTGAATCTTGCTCGGATCCACAGAAACCCCGTCTTGTGATATATATGGCCAAGGAAGCTCACTCTGTCCAGCCAGAACTCGCACTTCGAAAACTTCGGATACAGCTGGCGCTCACATAGAACACTCAGAACAATCCTCAGATGCTCCTCATGTTCCTCCTTCTTCTTGGAGTAAATCAGAATATCGTCGATGAAACCACCACGAACCTGTCCAGATACTCCTTGAAAACACGGTTCATCAAGTCCATGAACGCTGCAGGAGCATTAGTGAGCCCGAATGACATAACAAGGAACTCATAATGCCCATACCTCGTTCGGAACGCCGTCTTCGGTATGTCATCCCTCCGGACCTTTAGCTGATAATAACCCGAGCGTAGGTCGATCCTAGAAAACACTCGGGCACCCTGTAGCTGGTCAAACAAGTCGTCAATACGAGGCAATGGATACTTATTCTTCACTGTGAGCTTATTCAGCTCCCTGTAATCAATGCACATCCTGAGGGTCCCGTCTTTCTTCTTGACAAACAGAACAGGCGCACCCCAAGGTGATACACTGGGTCGAATAAAACCCTTCTCTAGCAACTCATCAAGCTGAGTCCTCAACTCTCTCAACTCAGCTAATGCCAACCGGTACGGGTTCTTGAACCTTGGCGCGGAGTTTGGATAGACATCAATAGTGAACTCAATCTCCCGGTCTGGTGGTAAACCGGGAAGATCATCGAGGAATATGCCAGAGAACTCTCTAACAATAGGAATGTCGCTCGGCTTCACTCCGCT
Source organism: Begonia masoniana (assembly GCA_022432975.1). NCBI lineage: Eukaryota > Viridiplantae > Streptophyta > Magnoliopsida > Cucurbitales > Begoniaceae > Begonia > Begonia masoniana. The sequence continues at coordinate 32,865,366 of CM039503.1, read as the reverse complement.
GAGCAACTGAATATCAAAAACTGAGGCCAAATAAATAGAGCACGCACCTTTGAACTGCTCGTTGACCATCATGGAATAAGAAATAGGCGAGCTACTCAGTCGGTTCATCGCCTGATACGAAAACTCGGCTCTGTCTGGGGGTCGGAATGTCACCATCCCGGAGCGACAATCGATGGTGGCGAAGTGCTGTGCTAGCCAGTCCATCCCCAAAATAAGGTCGTACCGCTCTATGCCCATAACGATCAGACGTGCGTAGAGGGTAACGCTCCCAACTGAAATAATATTCCCCTGAATAACATGACTGGACTGCATACGCTCTCCTGAGGGCAGCATCACACTATACTCGTACTCTGCCGACTCAGACTCTAACCCCAATCTAGCCATACATGCAGTCGATACGAAGGAGTGCGTAGCTCCGGTATCCATCAAAGTAAATATAGTAGCGCCCATAAGCAAAATAGTACCTGCAATCACGGCTGGCTGAGCATCGTCATCAACATCCTCAGGCTCGATGAAGGCGAAAATCCTGGGCATAACCTTCCTCTGATCTCCGCCCAACTGATCTCGACTCGGATGGGGGCAGTCTCTAACAAAATGGCCGACTCCACCACATCTGTAGCATTTGTTAGAGCCCACACGACACTTTCCACTATGCTCTCTCTGGCACAAGGGGCACCATGGCACCTGAGAAGCCCCCTGTATCTGCTTCCCCTTACCCCGATCATTACCTCCCTCGAGAGGTCTCTTCACACCCCGCTGCTGTGGCTGGGGCGGTGCTCTGGGCTGCCAACCTCGGCTCTGCGTCTGAGGTCGAATCTCACGAAAGAAGCCCTTAGCTGGCTCCCTCGGTCTAATACAAGTGGCTCTGGCAGCCTCAATATCCAGAGCTCTGGCTGTAATATCAGAAAAGGGTACATCAATAATACCTGAGACAACCACGTGCATCCGGATCTCCGGATTAAGTCCCTCCATAAACTGGTGCACCTTCTCCTCATTATCGCTGACAAGGCGAGGTGCGAATCGTGATAAAGACTCAAATCTCCGAATATAATCTGCAACTGAACCAGTCTGCTTCAGCTGCATAAACTCGTTCCTCTTGGCCACTCTCACCGTGCGGCTGAAATACTTATCGTAGAATAAAACTTGAATCGATCCCAAGTCATAACTGATACATCTGTGGTGGACTTGATCGAGTCCCACCAGAAACGAGCGTCCAAAGCTAAGTGAAATGTAGCATAAGCGACCCTGCTCCCGTTGGCAACCTCTGCGTAATTCAACATGTCCTCCATAACCCTAATCCACTCCTTGGCACGTGTCGGGTCCGATGACTGGCCCTCGAATACTGGAGGCCGAAGGCTTTGAAACCTCTGCATACCCTGATTACTGGGGACTACCAACTCCTGAGTCCTCTGATTCTCTCGCTGGTTCTCTCGGTTCACTAAGTCCGAAATTTGTTGCGCTTGCCGGTCCATATGCTGCGACTGGCGGTCTATCAAGTCTGTAAGACGATCCATCGCGTCGTCTCTAGGATCCCTTCCTCGAGTCATAGCGTATAAAACTCCTATAAAATTTAAAACAAATAATCTCTAAGAAATAAAATAAAACAAGCTATAAACAGACTTACAGTTGATGAAGGTTGTCCGCGTAGTGGCTGTGCAGCGAGCAGTCTACAGAATCGGTTTTAAAACCGGGGCTCTGATACCATAACTGTAACACCCCTAATACTGTATCCGTATTTCCCGTATAATTTTTCATTTTATACTTTTTACTTTTCTATGCTTTAAATAAAACTTAATGCGGAATCTAAACCGAAGTTGAAATCAGAATTAAAACTGAACTTTAAAAGCATTTAAAACAAACCTTTAATAAATAATTTAAAACTAAAACATTTAATAAAACTTTTATAAACAATAAAGAAGGGAGGGCAGAATCGGAATTCTGCCCTCAAAATGCAGCAGCGACCGGGCGCTGCCAATTGCAGCGCACGGTCGCCGTGTGCGCTGCGTTGATGCAGCGCACGATCGCTGCAAATGCAGCGATCAGGCGCTGCATGCGCTGCACAATGCAGCGCACGATCGCTGCATTGTGCGACGCCTGATCGCTGCACTGCAGCGATCATTTGCTGCTGCAGCGATCCCCCACGGCGCCCAGTCGCCGAGCTCTCTTCAGCGATCGCTGGCAGCGATCAGCGCACAGCGCCCGATCGCTGCAGCTCCTCACTTCTTCCTTACTTCGTTCTTTTCTTTTCTACACTTAGGCTCTCTGGAATCTCGAACTCCAGAGAGCAAATCCCTCGACATCCCTCTCTGGAATCCGATTCCAGAGAGCACTTTTCTCTTTCTTTTCTAATCAATTTCTCACCTTTATCACAAAGGTTTACAACTTACATCAACCGACTCGCGGCGGACTTTACGAAGTCCAACTGCGTGGATAGCTCTAAAAACCGAGCTATCCGTAACAACCTACAAACAACATTTCAAAATATTTTCATTTAACTTAAACATTTAAACCAAAGCGTTTTACATACAATTACCAAAACGTTATCTAACCCCTATCCAGATCCAAACACCTAATATGTTCTATACAGTTCATCATTAATCCAAAATATCACGAAGAACCCCCAAACCTTTACATACACCCACCACGGGTCAAAACGCACCTCGACTGCTCAGCGCACTCCCACGGCCATCATCCATCAGCTGCTCCTACATCAGGAGGAGGAATATCATCCTCACCTGGGTCAACGTAACCTAGAACGTCACCTACACCATACAGACACATATGAGATATGGAAATCTCAGTAAGCTACGTAAATGCAGATGCATGCGTGTCGTGCATATGAAGTTCAGAAAACATGCTCATCAGACATATCAGATCATTTCATACATATTGCCACCGAGATATCAGCCCTCTAAATGGAAAGGATACATCCCGCGGTCGGACTACCACTTTCGACCTAGAGGAGGGGGGTACATGCTCATAAACCCTACAGCCATGCCTGAGCCCCATCTCGCGTAACCAGATGATGTGGTATTGGTCAGACCCGGAAATAGTCCACCAATAGATCAAAGTCCCCCCGTACGGGCCACATAGATTTTTCTTTGAAAACATCGTGTAGAATTCGTTTTCATGTCATTTGAAATACGTGATGCATGAACAGATAATGAACAGAAAGTAAACAATCAACATATATACCATCAAGACCGAAATAGAATAACCTATAAACCATTTAAACCTAACTACCCAACCGAAAGCGATTTAAAGCAAACAAGTCCTCAGGAATCCTCGATACGACGTCGAAGTATGGTGTAGACCGATTGGTCAGAGTAAGTCACGAAGACTTACCTCGAGCGCGCTGAATCTCGAGCTTCGTCCACGAGAGTCGCTACCTAAGGAAATTTCACCAATTGACGTTAATACGAGCTTAAACTCTTAAATGTCCGAAACTAATAAAATCCTTAACTTAGCTAATCGAAGTTTTACATAACGACTTAATGCTCGAAAATCTTGAAATCCATATTACGAGTTATTCTCGAAAACTCGAAAACTTAACAATTTATAACTTTTTTGCAATTTGATTTCTCTTCGTCCAATAACGTCCAATACGTTCAATCTATACTTAATCACGGCTAACCTATTAATTAGGAGCCCTAAATCGCGTTTCTCGTCGAAACCCTAATTGAAACCCTAACCCTAAATCGAACCGAGAACTCGAAATAAACGCTCAGAGATTGTAGGTACATACTGAGGATAGCGAGAGGATGAGAAACCGTGAAGAAATCGGAACGAACGGAGGTCGGACGGAGGTCGGAAATGGTGAAGGTCGCCGGCGGCCGAGAGAGAAGGAAGCTCTCTGTCGTGCGATCCAGAGAAGAAAAGAGAGAAAGTGAGGGAGAGAAAGAGATTTGTGTTATTTTATAAAAATTGATTTGCAAATTACCATTTTGCCCTTATTTGATTTTTTATATTAGTTTCGTCCTTCGTTTCGTTAATCGTCTAACAATTCGGATACTTGAAAACTTCATATTTTGCCAATAACTCCTATTCATTACCAGGGCTTTATTAAAACTGTCCGTTCACAATTTGGACCTCGTTTGCTATTTTTACGAGAATGTCTTTTACTTTATGATAATAGTAATTACTCGGAATATAGCGTCACTATTCCGAAAATTCCCAAAATTTCCTTAAAATTCTAATTAATCGCTAGGATCGTAATGACACTTTTTTTTTCGTAAATCGGACTTGATTTGACATAATTACAAAAATGCCAATAACAATATAATAATAATATAATAAAAGGTCCGTACAAACCGGATATTACAAGCAACTACCCCGAGAGCTCGAGCCATCAACTACATCAGATCATCAGATTGAGGCACACAGTCCTCAGATTCGGGTTCAGTACCTACATCAGAGAGTTCACCTATGAGTCTAAAACTCAGTAAGAACATAAATCAGTATGCAGTGATGCAAAATGCTATGCATGCAGTTTTCAGAATACAGTGACAGAACAGAACTTTACATTTCAGTGGCAGAAGAATTAAGTGGGGCTTATAGGGGAACTGGTTCAGTGAGTGCACTATTAGGCACGGCAGTTTTCAGATTCCCATGGAGGGATAAAACCAGAGGGTCCTTGCCAGGGATATTATTTTCAGATTCCCAGGGAGGGATTAAACCAGAGGGGCCAGTCCCCGTCCCACACTTAACCTGATACATTTCAGTCGGATTTTATCTTACTAATTTCAAACAGTGTACAGAAGTCAGTTTTGCATGGATTTTCAGTAAAACGTGTATGCATGACATTCTCAGTGCCTGAACCTATAACAACAGACATCAGAAATAGCAGGGCATATTGTGAGGTAGAAAACAGACAACTCGGGACATAAGCTGAACAGACAATACAAAACACAAACTGAACAGAAGCTATAACATTTCTACCCAAAACTACCCGACAGAATTGGGACCCTAGTACCTCTGTGATGTAGGGCCATGAGGGCCAACCTACTGTTATGAACTTACCTGTTTTCTGGAGGGTTGAAAACTTGGATGTCTCTGGAAAGAAAAAACTCGGACCTGTAGCATGCATGTACAGAATTTAAACACGCTACAAATGCTAACTAAAACCATGTAGAATATGCAGCAAACACATTTCAACTCTTTAGAAAACACACCAATGTGTTTTCATCCAAAAAAAACAAGGGGTTTTCACCAAATACCGAAACCCTAAACTTCGGTAAAAACTCACATTAAACTCATCCAAATTTGTTAGCATTAAAAGATGCTCACCTTTTCTGAAAAAGACGGGAAAATACAGGAGAAACAAAGCGTGGAAGTTTTGTTTCAATCGCCTGGAAGAGAGAAAGCCGAGAGAGATGGGAGGAAGCAGAGAAGTGAGTGAAAATTCACGTAGGAGGATGAACTTAGCTTCCTCAACAAGTTGCCACTTGGCAATCATCCATTGGCTTACTCCCACCAACCTTAATTTCTTCCCAATTTACCCCTCCATCCATTACCAACTAGCTTGTTTGTTTAGTTACCCCCTTTGTTTGGTTTTTATCTCATTATCCAATTCAATATAAACTCATTCGTTTTGGTTTCCAACTAAACATACTTTGTATTAACATTGAATTAATCCCACTTAATAGTTCGGGAAAATAATTACATAGGTAAAATGCCGGGTGTTACATGTTAAGATCAGACGGGAGTACCTGAGTAAAAGCGTTGCTCCATAAAGGTATTTCCATTTATTATTTCTCAATCTAAATTCAAATATTTTTTCTCAATGTAAATTGTTTACATTTTGAAAAATTACATATTTATCAAAAATAATTTTTTTTAGACTAACGATCCAATTTAAGATTTTTTGTGATGATTTTAAAATAGTTTTAAAGTTACAGGGTAACGTATGTCACTATTATTATGAATAATAGTGAATTCCGCCATGCGTAGGAACATCGAAAACCAACACCAGGTTCACCTCAAGATTCTGACAGAGTCTTCAAAGCACATTAGGATCGAAGTTATCTTTTAGCACTGCTTTTCACCCACAAACCGATGGACAATCTGAGCGGACAATTCAGATGCTCGAGGATATGTTGAGAGCATGTGTGCTAGACTTCCAGGCATCTTGGAGTCGACATTTGCCTTTAATTGAATTCTCCTACAACAATAGCAACAAGTCCACTATTGGTATGGCACCCTACGAGGCATTGTATGGTAGGAAATGTAGATCAACCTTATACTGGGATGAAGTTGGTGAAGCAAAACTCCTTGGACCCGAGATTTTACAGTAGATGTCAGATAAGATTGCCATTATTAGGAGGAGAATGACGACTGCACAAAGCCGACAGAAGAGTTATGCAGACCAAAGAAGGAGAGACCTTGAGTTTGCCGTTGGAGATGAAGTTTTTCTAAAGATTTCACCCTTTAAGGGAGTTTTAAGATTTGGTAAGAAGGGAAAGCTTAATCCACAGTTTATTGGACCATTCCCCGTCTTAGCTAGGATTGGCAGTACAACTTACAAACTGCAATTGCCTCCATCACTGGAAAAGGTACATAATGTCTTTCATGTGTCAATGTTAAGGAAATGCATACGTGATCCAGCACATGTTGTTGAACCAACTGGAATCCAAATCGAGTCGACCCTGGAGTATGAAGAGAAACCAGTAAGGATTATGGAATCTGCGGTAAAGACTCTTCAAAATAAAGAAATTCCACTGGTCAAAGTCTTATGGAGGAATCATGGTATGAAAAGCCACTTGGGAGCGATAGAGGAACATGTGGAGGAGATCTAGAACTCTTTACTGAACAATTTTGGCGACGAAAATTTAGTTAAGAGGTGTGGATGTAACACCCGACAATCTTCTCCAGGTGATTTTCTTACCGGCATAAAAAAAAAAAAAAAAAAAAACAAAACAAAAAAAAAAATCTGTCACCTTTATATTCATACTTGAATTTAATTTTAATGCCAAAAGTTATTTTGTGTTTATGTTGATGACTAAAAAGAGCAGTCGTTTAGCTTTGGCATTAGGTTCCATTGGCTCATGTGATTGGTTGCAGATGGGGAGATGGTTCGATGTGGACAGGTCGACACTAAGATTGGAAGTAGTGACAAAGAGGGTTGTAGCTAGTCACCTCATTTTTGGTCATTGTATCAATCATAAAAAAGTTTATTTTATTATGTTCCGCCTGATTGATATTTCATAGATCACTTTCATCGATCTTTTGGGTTGAAAATTAAAGCAAACAAGATATGAAAAAATTTATTATTAAAGTTGTTGATTTGAGTAGTTTTTCGAAGCTTCCAATGTGTAATCATTTATTTTAATTTGGACCCAATTTTCTTATTACTTACAAAACTAAAAAAATGAGACTTGTATAGCAGGTGAAAAGATAAACTGAACAGTGCTATAACAACAGCACATTGAAAGTGATAAATAAGTAGCTCTATATTTTAGTGTCATCGCCTACTGTAAAGATTGAGATACAATAGAAAAAACAATAAAACTATGCAAGATTAAAGCCATT
>CM039503.1:32723447-32857739 GCA_022432975.1 Begonia masoniana | reverse complement strand
GGTGTATAACCGAACTATGCACAATTCGAAATGAATAACGCAGAGAAGAAATGGCCGAAGAAAATAATTAAACAGAATGGACAGGAAAGGAAACCATAAATCAAGCATAGAAGCCGGACGCTGTTTGGCAAGGCGTATGACTCATCGAAGAAAAGATGACGTCAACCGGAGACAAAATTAAAACGGGCGAAGATTATTCTGACGTCAACCGGAAGACAAAAATTAAAACTGCGGGACTTCTGCGACGTCCACCAGAAAACAAAATTTTAAACTGGGCGGAAGACTTATGCTGACGTCATCGAAGAAAAAATATAAACTGGGGGCGGAAGACCTTATGCTGACGTCACCGGAAGACAAAAGTTAAAACTGGGCGTAAACTTAATGTGACGTCACCGGAGCAAAAACCTATACATAAACCGCAGAAGGTGATGACGTCAGCACTGGAAGTGATCGATAGACGTCGCAGATCTCTGTGTCTAAGATAAACACTTTACATATCAGCAAGTGAACGTGATCGGAATTAATATTTCGCATTTTTGAGCATAACTTGGCAAATTTTAAACATAAAGACCTTACAGGCAGTGAACTCAAACAGGAGGCATGAGCTTCAGACCCTCAACCCTATTTCAAAACAAAGTTTTTGATTCCTACTCTACAAATGACTGAGTTCGAGCAACAACTGCAATGGATAGCTCTAAATTCGGACGAACCATGCATGACCTGAAAAGGGAGACCAAGCAGTTCCAGAATGTTTTCCAAAAACATGTAAATATATGGATACAATCTGTCAAATACGGAGTTTTAAAATACAGCAACAACAGGACTTATACAGTTCAAATTTCCAACAAAACTTCAAACAATACACAGACTTACACGATTTTTTTTTTTTAAAACATAACAACAAACATCCAAATAGGAAAAACATTTCTCAGTGCGGAACTATAAAACGACATCAGAAATAGCAGGGCATATTGTGAGGCAGTAGAAAAACAGACAACTCGGGACCATAAGCTGAACAGACAATACAAAACACAAACTGAACAGAAGCTATAACATTTCTACCCAAAACTACCCGACAGAATTGGGACCCTAGTACCTCTGTGATGTAGGCCATGAGGGCCAACCTACTGTTATGAACTTACCTGTTTTATGGAGGGTTGAAAACTTGGATGTCTCTGGAAAGAAAAAACTCGGACCTGTAGCATGCATGTACAGAATTTAAACACGCTAGAAATGCTAACTAAAATCATGTAGAATATGCAGCAAACACATTTCAACTCTTTAGAAAACACACCAACGTGTTTTCATCCAAAAAAAACAAGGAGTTTTCACCAAATACCGAAACCCTAAACTTCGGTAAAAACTCACATTAAACTCATCCAAATTTGTTAGCATTAAAAGATGCTCACCTTTTCTAAAAAAGACGGGAAAATACAGGAGAAACAAAGCGTGGAAGTTTTGTTTCAATCGCCTGGAAGAGAGAAAGCCGAGAGAGATGGGAGGAAGCAGAGAAGTGAGTGAAAATTCACGTAGGAGGATGAACTTAGCTTCCTCAACAAGTTGCCACTTGGCAATCATCCATTGGCTTACTCCCACCAACCTTAATTTCTTCCTAATTTACCCCTCCATCCATTACCAACTAGCTTGTTTGTTTAGTTACCCCCTTTGTTTTGTTTTTATCTCATTATCCAATTCAATATAAACTCATTCGTTTTGGTTTCCAACTAAACATACTTTGTATTAACATTGAATTAATCCCACTTAATAGTTCGGGAAAATAATTACATAGGTAAAATGCCGGGTGTTACATGTTAAGATCAAACGGGAGTACTTGAGTAAAAGCGTTGCTCCATAAAGGTATTTCCATTTATTAATTCTCAATCTAAAATCTAATATTTTTTCTCAATGTAAATTGTTTACATTTTGAAAAATTACATATTTATCAAAAATAATTTTTTTTAGACTAAGGATCCAATTTAAGATTTTTGTGATGATTTTAAAATAGTTTTAAAGTTACAGGGTAACGTATGTCACTATTATTATGAATAATAGTGAATTCCGCCATGCGTAGGAACCTCGAAAACCAACACCAGGTTCACCTCAAGATTCTGGCAGAGTGTTCAAAGCACATTAGGATCGAAGTTATCTTTCAGCACTGCTTTTCACCCACAAACCGATGGACAATCCGAGCGGACAATTCAGATGCTCGAGGATATGTTGAGAGCATGTGTGCTAGACTTCCAGGCATCTTGGAGTCGACATTTGCCTTTAATTGAATTCTCCTACAACAATAGCAACCAGTCCACTATTGGTATGGCACCCTACGAGGCATTGTATGGTAGGAAATGTAAATCAACCTTATACTGGGATGAAGTTGGTGAAGCAAAACTCCTTGGACCCGAGATTTTACAGTAGATGTCAGATAAGATTGCCATTATTAGGAAGAGAATGACGACTGCACAAAGCCGACAGAAGAGTTATGCAGACCAAAGAAGGAGAGACCTTGAGTTTGCCGTTGGAGATGAAGTTTTTCTAAAGATTTCACCCTTTAAGGGAGTTTTAAGATTTGGTAAGAAGGAAAAGCTTAATCCACAGTTTATTGGACCATTCCCCGTCTTAGCTAGGATTGGCAGTACAACTTACAAACTGCAATTGCCTCCATCACTGGAAAAAGTACATAATGTCTTTCATGTGTCAATGTTAAGGAAATGCATACGTGATCCAGCACATGTTGTTGAACCAACTGGAATCGAAATCGAGTCGACCCTGGAGTATGAAGAGAAACCAGTAAGGATTATGGAATCTGCAGTAAAGACTCTTCGAAATAAAGAAATTCCCCTGGTCAAAGTCTTATGGAGGAATCATGGTATTGAAAAAGCCACTTGGGAGCGATAGCAGAACATGTTGGACAAGTATCCAGAACTCTTTACTTGAACAATTTTTGGGGACGAAAATTTAGTTTAAGGAGGGGTGGATGTATGTAACGCCCTGAGTCATCTGAACCCGGTTTGCTACCCATAACACTGAACCGAGCCATGACGACTTGATGCTAAATTTAAAAAAAAAGAAATTTCGCTCGACAGTCAAAATTTGACTTTTTTCTAAAAATTTAAAATATTTAAAACTTGCAGCGGAAATAATTCTAAACAGCAATGTAGTAAAACAAAACTATAAATCATGGTTTGAAATGTTAAGAGACAATCGGTAGTTTGGAATTAAAGTTTAAAACTGTGGAATACTAGGAGAAATCGCGGAAATCCAACGTATCTGCCGATGAGCAAAGCCAACGGAAGGAGCAAAAAAAAATGAAAACAAAAAGGCTTCTACCGATGACGTGCACAAACAACGCATTACCATCTGCCGATGACGTCAACGCAACACCATCTGCCGATGAAGTCAACATAACTTCATCTGCCGATGAAGTCAACATAACTTCATACACAACTTCATCTGCCGATGAAGTCAACACAAATTCATCTGCCGGCAGATTTCTATCTTCCGATAGACAAACGCGCGACATCTACCGATGACGTCAGCCGGATGATTCCTTCATCCAACATCTGCCGATCGCTAGACGACAAAAACCTACACAACATCTTCCGATAGACAACTTAACCATGACTCAACATCTACCGATAGACATCATCTACCGATAGAGAACAAAACAACATTTCATCAACTCCTCGTTATAAAACACTACTCCAACTACAGAAAAGGATTTACTTACTCTACTGAAATCATTCAAAAACGATTCAACCATTGCATTACTCAAAATTCAGCAAGTACTAACATCTAGACCCAACAAGATACGGTTATCAGGAAGGAAAACTCAAAACATGTTCAAAACTTTGAAATCAATTCTGTCATGAAAACTCAACATACTCAGACTGAATCTTTAACTACTAGTCCTCCACACTGACAGACATCAGTTAAACCGCCCCATCAGCTGCCAGAACATTGAATAGGTGCACTCCTCCAACCCGACTAGTCCTCAGTGAACTCAGTAAACACACCTGCTGTCACTTCTTCACCTACATCACAAAACTCATCTATTAGCCTAATGCTAAGTAAGTAATGCAAAATGAAATGAATTACTAAAACATAAACTCCTAATCATGCAGTTTCTACTTTCTCATCTCAGTTGCTCATTCATCGTTTCTGATTCAGATCCCCCTGTGAAATTGGGAGTTGGATCGACTCTCCCAAAGTATATATCCACTGACTCATTAAGGGGCGGATTATTTCCCTTAACAGTAAATCTGATTCACATGTTTAGATCCCCCTGTGAAATTGGAAGTTGGATCAGCTCTTCCAAAGTATATTTATATCCACTGTCTCATTAAGGGGCGGATTAATTCCCTTAACAGTAAGTCTGATTCACTTTGCTATTTCATCACATTCAATCCTCTCCATACCAATATGTATTCAAATTCATTTTCGTATACATTTTGAAAACATGATGCATGGCATACAAACACATCCAAGTAAATACAAACCTAACGTTTTGTGATGTAGGCCCGAAGGCACAAGCAAACATTACTTACCTGATCTCCTGGAAATCACTCGTTTTCAACTACTCTGGAAGCCTTGCCCACCTAGTTTCATAAGCAGAATACCGATTAGATTACCACTAACTGTATCCTACATCACTCAGAAACCTAAGGAGCTAGTTTGGAAGTTCTGGTCATCATACACTCTCAGCTCAGTACTAAATCCCGAACTCCATTCATTCACAATATCGACATAACACACACACATTGCGCTCCCTCTGCTATCTAACCACTGAAATCTCAAGTGAACGAAAGGAAAACTTACCTAGTTGAGGAATGAGGATCGGTAAGGAGAATCGCCTGGAGTTCTGCTGAGCCTGAGCTGAATACCGAGAAAGGAGAAATGAAGGAATAGTGGCGGCTAAACCTCATTAAACCCTTCCTTAAATACATTTTCCACTTTTCAAAATGCTAATTACTCTTTTGCCCTTGCATAGTTATTTATTAACCTAATCATCATTTTCTCCCAAATCCTCACATTATAAATGGTTAGTTAAATTCGGTTCAATAGAACCGGGTGCTACAATCTACCCTCCTTAAAAGAATTTTGTCCTCAAAATTCAGTACCTGAATAATTCCGGATGTTGGTCCATCATGTCTTGCTGGCGCTCCCAAGTTGTTTCCTCTATGTTCTGGTTGTGCCAAAGGACTTTCACTAATGGAACCTCTTTGTTGCGCAATACCTTCACCGCATAGTCCAAGATCCTTACAGGTTTCTCTTCATATGCCAGAGTGGGGAGAACTTCGATACTCTGCTGTTCCACAATCTGTGATGGATCTCTAACACACTTCTTTAGCATAGACACATGGAACACACTGTGTATTCCATCTATAGAAGCCCGCAGCTGTAACTGATAGGCTGCTCTCCCAACTCTCTTCAAAATGGTGAATGGTCCAATAAATCTGGGGTTTAACTTTCCTCTCTTTCCAAACCTCACAACTCCCTTAAAAGGTGACACTTTAAGAAAAACTTCATTACCAACATCAAATTCCAGTTCCCTTCGTCTTTTGTCGGCATAGTTTTTCTGTCGGCTTTGAGCTGTCAGGGTTCTTTGACGGATAAGAGCAATCTTCTCTACTGTCTGTTGCATAATTTCAGGACCAATCAGTTGTGCTTCCCCAACTTCATCCCAATACAATGGTGATCTGCACTTCCGTCCATACAATGCCTCGTATGGTGCCATACCTATGGTTGCCTGAAAACTGTTGTTGTAAGAGAATTCTACTAAGGGTAGGTATTTGCTCCAAGAACCTTGAAAATCCAAAACACATGCCCGGAGCATATCCTCTAATGTTTGAATGGTTCTTTCCGATTGTCCATCAGTTTGAGGGTGGAAAGCTGTGCTAAAGTTTAGTTGCGTTCCCATAGCCTTGTGCAGACTTTTCCAAAACTTAGATGTAAATCTTGAGTCTCGGTCTGAAACTATAGTGCTTGGAACTCCATGCAGTCTAACTACTTCGTGCACATACAACTCTGCCAGTTGATCCATCGAGTATGTTATCTTTATCGGCAGAAAGTGAGCAGATTTGGTTAAACGATAGACTATTACCCAGATTGCGTCATGTCCCTTTGCTGTTCTAGGTAATCCTATAACAAAATCCATAGCTATTTGTTCCCATTTCCATTCGGGAACTGGTAAGGGTTGCAACATTCCTGAGGGTCTCTGATGCTCGGCTTTAATCTGTTGACAACACAAACATGATCCTACATATTCTGCCACACTTCGTTTCATACCAGGCCACCAGTAGTGATGTTTAAGGTCTCTGTACATCTTTGTACTCCCCGGGTGGACAGAAAACCTGGAAGAGTGTGCTTCAGAAAGAATCTCGTCACGAAGCTTCTTAATGGTAGGAACAAACCATCTATTTCTATACCTAAGGATCCCATCGGTAGAATAGTTAAAATCTGACTTGTCCATAGAATCCATGCTTGACTTGTACTTGTTACACTCATCATCGTTCGCCTGAGCTTCCTTTATTTTCTCAAGAATAGTAGGCCTTAAAGTTATGGTTGAAAGTATAGCTGATACATTGGTTACCGCTTCTAGATTAAACGTTTGGAATTCTGTCTCTAAAGCTATTGGTATGTCTAGAGTCAATGCAGAGACGGAATGAGTCACTCTACTCAAGGCATCAGCCACTACATTGGCCTTACCAGGGTGGTATTTAATCTCGAAATCATAATCTTTGACAAATTCTAACCACCTACGCTGCCTCATATTCAGTTCCTTTTGCGTGAAAATGTATTTCAGGCTCTTATGATCTGAAAATATCTCACAAGATTGTCCATACAGGTAATGCCTCCAAATCTTAAGTGCAAATACAACTGCAGCTAATTCTAAGTCATGTGTAGGGTAATTTTTCTCATGGACCTTCAACTATCTAGAGGCATAAGCTATCACTTTCCCATCCTGCATTAACACACAACCTAGACCGATATTGGAAGCATCACAATAAATGCTAAACTTACCATCCTCGACAGGGAGGGTCAGAATTGGAGCATTGGTCAGCTTCTGCTTCAAAGTTTGAAAACTATGCTCACAATCCTCAGTCCACACGTATTTTACGTTCTTCCTAGTTAATCGGGTAAGGGATGTCGCAATCTTTGAGAATCCTTCGATAAACTTCCTGTAATACCCAGCCAATCCAAGGAAACTTCTGACATCCGTAGCATTCCTCGGTTGGGGCCATTCCTTAACTGCCTGGACCTTAGCTGGATCCACAGATATGCCATCTCCAGAGATGACATGTCCTAAAAAGTGAACTTGGTCCAACCAAAATTCACACTTGGAAAACTTGGCATAAAGTTGGTGCCTTCTCAGTACTTCTAACACTAAACTCAAATGTTTTGCATGCTCGTCTTTATTGCTAGAATAGATTAGAATGTCATCTATGAATACAATGACAAACTTGTCCAAATACTCGTGAAACACCCTATTCATGAGATCCATGAAGGCTGCTGGTGCATTTGTCAGACCAAAAGACATAACCAAAAACTCATAATGTCCATACCTCGTGCGAAAGGCAGTCTTTGGGATATCCTCAGATTTAACCTTCAGCTGATAATAACCGGATCTAAGGTCAATCTTAGAGAAAACTCTTGCACCCCTAAGCTGGTCAAACAAGTCATCAATTCTCGGCAAAGGGTATTTATTCTTAACAGTTAACTTATTTAATTCTCTATAATCAATGCACATGCGCATAGATCCATCTTTCTTTTTGACAAAAAGGACCGGTGCACCCCATGGTGAAAAGCTAGGGCGTATGAACCCTTTCTCCAACAGATCCTCCAATTGTTTCTTTAACTCTTTGAGTTCTGTTGGTGCTAGTCTATATGGATTTTTAGACACAGGTTCGGCTCCGGGGTAAACATCCACAACAAATTCAATTTCCTTATCTGGTGGCAAGCCTGGAAGGTCATCTAGGAATACTTCTCTACTAGTTGTATGTGTAAAACACTAGCTAAGAAGCACAAATACTCTCTGCATAGGGAGGGTCTACAATTGACCGAAGTCATTACAGTCATTTCCTTACTCTTTTCTGAGCCTTGAAAGGTATGCCTCAAACTACCAGGGGGTTGGAAACTAACTATTCCAGTCCTACAGTCAATCGTGGCATAATGCTTAAACAGCCAATCCATTCCCATAATTACATCAAATCCCATTATATCCATAATGATGAGGTCAGCAGGTAGACTCACGCTTCCTACTAACACATCACTGTCAAGCATCACTCGGTTAGAGTGCATGCGTTCACCAGAGGGTAAGGTAACATTAAACACATGCATGGAAGGGGTAAACTGTACATTTAATTTAACAGCAAATGTAGATGCTATAAACAAATGCGTTGCACCAGAATCTATCAAAGTAAAAGCAGGCACAGAGTTGATCAATATAGTACCTGACACTACAGCAGGCTGTTCCTCACCCGACTCCGTCATGGAGAATATTCTTGGTTTAATCATAGCAGGACCACTCTTAGGAACTGGACAGTCTCTGCTAATATGGCCGACTTTGTTACAATTATAGCATCTGGTGACTCTAGGCTTCGAACACTCTTTGAACGTATGTCCAACCTCCTCACAGTTGAAGCACTTTCCCAAGCCCAGTCTACATTCTCCCGGGTGGTTCTTCAGGCACTTTGGACATTGGGGAAATTTCCTGACATTTTGCACCTTTCCCCCTGATCCTTGGCTATTTTGGCCCTCACTTGGCCTCTTCGTTCCCCTTTGCGGGGCCTCCTTTAGTCCAGCACACTTCCTTTCAGCCTCTTCCACTTCCAGAGCAGTGGACACAACTTCGCTGAACGTTAAACCTTTAATGCCACAGAATTTGACTCCCCGATAAATCTCCGGCTTCAGTCCATGCACAAATTTGAACACCTTATCCTCGTCCTTATGAGCAAAGTGTCCAGCAAACCTGGACAAGGACTCAAATTGCCTACTGTACTCTGCCACCGACCCTGTCTGCTTCAAATTCAGAAATTCCAACTTCTTTGCGGTCTGGACCGTGCTGTTAAAATATTTCTCATAGAAGATGTCCTTAAACTGTGACCAAGTCATTGTCAGAATGTCAGTGGTGGTTTCAACTGTTTCCCACCAGAGTTGAGCTTCGCCAGCCAAGTGAAATGTTGCTAACGTGACCTTATCTCCTTCTCCTATGCTGGCGCACCTAAACATGCTCTCTATCTTCCTAAGCCACCCTTCAGCCACAACAGGATCAGACGACTGACCATCAAACGTGGGTGGTCTTAGCCTCCGGAATCTATCCCCGGAATGCTCGTTGCTAGAACCCGAGTTGGCACTTCCTTGCACCTCTCGGTTCAGCAGTACTCCTAGTTGCTCGGATTGTTGGCGCATTAATTCTGCCTGCTGTCGCACTAGATCTGTCAACTGTCCGATTACACTAGAATCTTCTGCGCTTCCCGGAGTTGGTGTCTCTCTTCGCACCCTTGGCCTTCCTGGTCGTCGGGACATTTTGCTATATTCTTGCGCAGGGTTAACTATTTTATAAACATCTAATTACTAAGGCTAACATAAACACGTACAGTTGTTGGAGTACTCCCATGCAACGATCGGCACTGATGAGTAATCTTTTGAACGGTTTAACTGAATGTCTCTGATACCAACTTGTAATGCCCCGAGTCATCTGAACCCGGTTTGCTACCCATAACACTGAACCGAACCATGACGACTTGATGCTAAATTTAAAAAAAAGAAATTTCGCTCGACAGTCAAATTTGACTTTTTTCTAAAAATTTAAAATATTTAAAACTTGCAGCGGAAATAATTCTAAACAGCAATGTAGTAAAACAAAACTATAAATCATGGTTTGAAATGTTAAGAGACAATCGGTAGTTTGGAATTAAAGTTTAAAACTGTGGAATACTAGGAGAAATCGCGGAAATCCAACGTATCTGCCGATGAGCAAAGCCAACGGAAGGAGCAAAAAAAAATGAAAACAAAAAGGCTTCTACCGATGACGTGCACAAACAACGCATTACCATCTGCCGATGACGTCAACGCAACACCATCTGCCGATGAAGTCAACATAACTTCATCTGCCGATGAAGTCAACATAACTTCATACACACACTTCATCTGCCGATGAAGTCAACACAAATTCATCTGCCGGCAGATTTCTATCTTCTGATAGACAAACGCGGGACATCTACCGATGACGTCAGCCGGATGATTCCTTCATCCAACATTTGCCGATCGCTAGACGACAAAAACCTACACAACATCTTCCGATAGACAACTTAACCATGACTCAACATCTACCGATAGAGAACAAAACAACATTTCATCAACTCCTCGTTATAAAACACTACTCCAACTACAGAAAAGGATTTATGTAATATCCGGCTTGTACGGATTTTTTGGATATATTATGTTATATTGTTATTTTATTCGTAATGGCATTTTTGGTAAATATGTCAAACCAGGTCCGTTTCACAAAAAGAAAACGTCATTACGATTCTATCGAATAATAAGAATTTTAATGAATTTACGGGAATTTTCAGAGATCAAACACGATATTCCGAGTAAATACACTTTTCGTAATGTAAAAGACGTTCTCGTAAAAATAGTAAACGAGGTCCAAATTGCGAACGGACGGTTTTAATATGTCTCAAATAATAAGTTGGATATATTGGTGAAATATGGAGACTTGGTGAATCCAGATCGTTGGACGATTAACGAAACGAAAGACGAAACAAGAGCTAAGGGCAATTTGGTAATTTGCCAAATCAATTTATAAAAATCAAAAGCTAACTTCTTCTTCTTCATTTTCTCTTCTGTTGCGTGAGAAACAGAGAGCAGCTCTCATTCTCTCCCACGGCCGATTCCATTCCGACATCCGATCCGACCTCCGTTCGACTTCCGTTCTTCGCGATTCTTCCTCCTCTCGCTATCCTAGGTATGCATCTACGTTCTTAGAGCTTTTATTTCGACGTTTACTGTGTTTTAGGTAATTAGGGTTTCGATCGATTTTGATTAAAAATGAGATTTAGGGTTCGTAATTAATAGGTTAGCCATGATTAAGTATATATTGGACGTATTTGACGTTATCGGACGAAGATAAATCGAATTGTGAAAAAGTTTAAAAATCCGAGAATTTTAGGGTTTTCGGAAAAAGTTCGATTGCTCGATGAATTAGCTTAATAAATCGAATTAAAGCATTAGGAAATATTTTAGTTAAGGTTTTGTTAATTTGGACGTTTAATAGCTTAATTCGGTTTTAACGGCAAATATCGTGTTTTACCTCAGACACGCGACTCCAGTGGACGAAGCTTGAGATTCAGCGCGCTCAAGGTAAGTTCTCGTGACTTGCTTGACCGAAAGGTCTACACCATACCTCGTCGTTGTATCAAGGATCCTTGAGGGTTCCTTGGTTTACGTTGTTTAGGTTGGGTAGTAGGTTAGTTGTTTATAGGTTATGTTGTATTGTCTTGTTGATATGTATGTTGTTTGTTTACTTTCCGCTGATTAACTGTTCATGCATCACGTATTTCAAATGTCATAGAAAATGAATTTCCGCACGTGTTTTAAGGAAAGAAATGAACCTCTGTAATTAATGTACGTAATCTGTATCTGTATCTGGTTACGCGAGGTGGGGCTCAGGCATGGCTGTAGGGTTTGTGAGCATGTACCCCCCTCCTCTAGGTGGAAAGTGGTAGTTCGACCGCGGAATGTATCCTTTCCATTTAGAGGGCTGATATCTCGGTAACAATCTGTCTGTGACGTAATGAAAAGAATGAAAATGTATCTGAATATGAATCTGTAATCTGCACGTTTTATGAATGGCATACGCACGCATGCATCTGCATTTACGTAGCTTACTGAGATTTCAATATCTCATATGTGTCTGTATGGTGTAGGTGACGTTCTAGGTTACGTTGACCCAGGTGAGGATGATATTCCTTCTCCTGACGTAGGAGCAGCTAATGGATGATGGCCGTGGGAGTGCGCTGAGCAGTCGAGGCGCTTTTGACCCGTGGGGATCGTCTGTGTATGTATTCTGGAGGATATTTGGTTAATACGAATGTATAGAACATATTAGGTTGTTTGGATCTGGTTAGGGGTCAGATAACCTTTTGATGCTTTAAATGTTTTGGGCAATTGTATGTAAAACGTCTTTATTTAAACTGTTTTGATAAACGTTATGAAATGTTTTGGTTTAAATGTTTAAGTTGAATGAAAATGTTTTGAAATGTTGTTTGTAGGTTGTTACGGATAGCTCGGTTTTTAGAGCTATCCACGCAGTTGGACTTCGCAAAGTCCAAAGCGAGTCGATTGAGTTTAGGTTATGTTTTAATCGGTTGAGTGCATGTGTGAGTTTTGGTGATTACTGGTGAAAGGAAGAAGGTGATTTGCTCTCTGGAGATCGGATTCCAAAGAACAAATAAATGTGTTTGAAGCTGAAAATTTTGAAGTGTTAAAGTCTCGAAGGAAAAGGAGGATCGCTGCATAGTGTGCAGCGATCGATCTCTGCTTTTCAGCAGAGATCGATTGCTTGCTGCATGCAAGCATGCATCGATCGATCTCTGTAAACTACAGAGATCGATTGCTTGCTGCCAATATGCAAGCAGCGATCGATCTCTGTAGTTTACAGAGATCGATCGCCCCCCTCCTTTTGGCAGCTAGTTCCGATTCTACCCCTGCTTTAGTTGTCATTAAATACTTAAATGTTTTAAGTTTAATTAAATTGTTTTAGTTATGTTTTAAATGATTTACCCAAACGAACTTCAAATTCGATTCCGGTTTCGGTTTTGATTTCAATTCTGGTTAATATTAGATTTACAGTTTATAAAATGTAAAGTAAAATGAAAAATTTATACGGAGAAAATGGGGTACAGTATTAGGGGTGTTACATTTATGGTATCAGAGCCCCCGGGTTTTAAAATCGATTCTGTAGACTGCTCGACTGCACAGCCACTACGCGGACATCCTTCATCAACTGTAAGTCTGTTTACACCTTTATTCGATTTTGTTTCTTAGAGATTACTTGGTTGAATTTTATAGGAGTTTTATAAATATGGTTCGAGGAAGAGATCCTAGAGATGACGCGATGGATCGACTTACGGAGTTGATTGATAGCCAGTCTCAGCATATGGACCGGCAAGCGCAACAAATTACAGACCTAGTGAATCGAGAGAACCAGCGAGAGAATCAGAGGGGTCAGGAGTTGGTAGTCCCCAGTAATCAGGGTATGCAGAGGTTTCAAAGCCTTCGGCCTCCTGTGTTCGAGGGCCAATCATCGGATCCGACGCGTGCCGAGGAGTGGATCCGAGTGATGGAGGATATGTTAGGATATGCGGAGGTTGGTAACGGGAGCAAGGTAGCTTATGCCACCTTTCACTTGGCATTGGATGCTCGCTTTTGGTGGGATTCGATCAAGGCCACGACGGACGTATCAGTTATGACTTGGGATCGGTTCAAGTTTTTATTCTACGATAAGTATTTCAGCCGCACGGTGAGAGTGGCCAAGAGGAACGAGTTTATGCAGCTGAAGCAGACTGGTTCAGTTGCAGATTATATCCGGAGATTTGAGGCTTTGTCACGATTCGCACCCCGCCTTGTCAGCGATATTGAGGAGAAGGTGCACCACTTTATGGAGGGACTTAATCCGGAGATTCGGATGCACGTGGTAGTCTCAGGTATTATTGATGCGCCATATTCTGATATTACAGCCAGAGCTCTGGATATTGAGGCTGCCAGAGCCACTTGTATTAGGCCGAGGGAGCCAGCTAAGGGCTTCTTCCGCGAGATACGACCTCAGTCGCAGAGCCGAGGTTGGCAGCCCAGAGCACCGCCCCAGCCACAGCAGCGGGGTGTGAAGAGACCTCTCGAGGGAGGTAATGATCGGGGTAAGGGGAAGCAGATACACGGGGCTTCTCAGATGCCATGGTGCCCCTTGTGCCAGAAAGAACATAGTGGCGAGTGCCGTGTTGGCTCTAATAAATGCTACAGATGTGGTGGAGTCGGCCATTTTGTTAGAGATTGCCCGCATCCGGGTCGAGATCTACCAGGCAATGATCAGAGGAGGGTTATGCCCAGGGTTTTTGCGTTGATCGGGCCTGACGATGTTGATGACGAGGCTCAGCCTGCCGTGATTGCAGGTACTATTTTTCTTATGGGCGCTACTGTGTTTACTTTGATGGATACTGGAGCTACGCACTCCTTCGTATCGACTGCATGTATGGCTAGATTGGGGTTAGAGTCTGGGCCGTCAGAGTATGAGTACAGTGTGATGCTGCCTTCGGGAGAGCATATGCGTTCAGATCGTATTCTCCAGGGCAATATCGTCTCGGTGGGGAGTATTACCCTTTATGCTCGTTTGATAGTTATGAGCATAGAGCGGTATGATCTTATTTTGGGGATGGACTGGCTAGCACAGCACTTCGCCACCATCGATTGTCACTCCGGGATTGTGACCTTCCGACCCCCGGATAGAGCCGAGTTTTCCTATCAGGCGAGGAACCGATTGACTGGATCGCCTATCTCTTATTCTATGGAGGTCAACGAGCAGTTCGAAGGTGCGTGCTCTATTTATTTGGCCTCTGTCTTTGATTGTCGGTTGCTCAGCGGATTGAAGCCGAGCGATATTCCTATAGTCAGAGAGTTTTCTGGCATCTTTCTCGATGATCTTCCCGGACTACCACCGGACCGGGAGATTGAGTTCACTATTGACGTATATCCTAACTCTGCACCGAGGTTTAAGAACCCATACCGGTTGGCACCAGCCGAGTTGAGAGAGTTGAGGACTCAGCTTGATGAGTTATTGGAGAAAGGTTTCATTCGACCCAGTGTTTCACCCTGGGGTGCGCCTGTTCTATTCGTCAAGAAGAAAGACGGGACCCTCAGGATGTGCACTGATTACAGGGAGCTGAATAAGCTCACAGTGAATAATAAGTATCCACTGCCCCGGATTGACGACTTATTTGATCAGCTACAGGGTGCCCGAGTATTTTCCAGAATTGATCTCCGCTCGGGTTACAATCAGCTGAAGGTCCGTAGGGATGATATACCGAAGACAGCCTTCCGAACGAGGTATGGGCATTATGAGTTCCTTGTCATGTCTTTTGGACTTACTAATGCCCCTGCAGCGTTTATGGACCTGATGAACCGTGTCTTCAACGAGTATCTGGACAAGTTCGTGGTGGTTTTCATCGACGACATATTGATCTACTCTAAAACGAAGGAAGAACACGAGGAGCATTTGAGGATTGTTCTAAGGACCCTATGTCAGCACTATCTGTATCCAAAGTTTTCGAAGTGCGAGTTCTGGCTTGACAGGGTGAGCTTCCTTGGCCATATTATATCACAGGACGGAGTTTCTGTGGATACGAGCAAGATTCAGGTGGTCAGAGATTGGCCACAGCCGAAGAACGTACGTGAGGTGCGTGGATTTCTCGGGTTGGCCGGTTATTATCGGAAGTTTATAGAGGGATTCTCGAGGATCGCACTTCCTCTTACACGATTGACTCGGAAGAACGAGAGATTTTACATGGTCGGCTGCTTGTGATGATAGTTTTATGGAGTTAAAGCAGAGATTGACCACCGCTCCAGTACTGGCATTACCTGATGAAGGTATCAGATACAGTGTTTATTGTGATGCATCGAGAGTGGGACTCGGTTGTGTATTGATGCAGGAGGGGAGAGTTATTTCTTATGCTTCTCGGCAGTTGAAGCCGTACGAGCAGAATTACCCCACGCACGACCTCGAGTTAACAGCTGTGGTCTTCGCACTGAAGATATGGAGGCATTATTTATATGGGCAGCAGTGCGAGGTATTTTCCGACCACAAGAGCTTGAAGTACTTATTTACGCAGAAAGAGCTGAATATGTGACAGAGGCGATGGCTTGAGTTCATCAACGATTACGATTTTGATATCAAGTACCACCCAGGAAAGGCGAACAAGGTAGCTGATGCATTGAGTAGAGTGCCTTCTGCGAGTCAGCCATCATTAGCAGCGATGTCAGTTACGCTGCGGTCTGAGATTGAGAGATTCGACGTGGAGATAGTGGCAGAGTTGTCCTATATGCTTGCCAACATTTCTCTCAGGCCAACTATTCTTGATCGTATACGCGAGGCTCAGCAGAGTGATACGGAGTGTATGGAGCTTCGATCGAGCATGACATTGGGAGACTCGTCAGATTTCCATTTATCAGAGGATGGTATTCTTAAGTTCAGGCATAGGTGGTACGTGCCTAGTGACGAGGATCTAAAGAAGGAGATATTGACCGAGGCACATTCTTCGGCATATTCTGTGCACCCGGGGAGTACCAAGATGTACCGGGATTTGAGACAGCACTTCTGGTGGCCGAACATGAAGAGGGAGGTTGCCAAGTACGTTGAGACCTGCCTAGTATGTCAGCAGGTAAAGGCTGAGCACCAGAGACCCGCTGGAACACTGTTACCACTGCCGATTCCGGAGTGGAAGTGGGAGCAGATCTCCATGGATTTCATTGTGGGGCTCCCGAGGACTACGAGAGGCCATGACGGCATTTGGGTTATTGTGGACCGATTGACAAAGTCGGCTCACTTTTTGCCTGTGAAGATGGCGTCTTCTATGGATCAGCTCGCAGGGCTCTATGTACAGGAGATTGTGAAGTTGCACGGAGTGCCGGTTTCTATTGTCTCGGATCGAGATCCGAGGTTTACATCGAAGTTCTGGAGGAGTCTGCACAAAGCTATGGGGACTCAGCTTAACTTCAGCACAGCGTTTCATCCTCAGACTGATGGTCAGACAGAGAGGACAAATCAGATTTTGGAGGATATGCTCAGAGCGTGTGTGCTTGAGTTTCAGGGATCGTGGAGCAGGTATTTGCCACTGATCGAGTTCTCGTACAACAACAGCTTCCAGGCTACTATCGGCATGGCTCCGTATGAAGCCTTATATGGTCGAAAGTGTAGGTCTCCGTTATATTGGGACGAGGTTGGCGAGGCCAGCATCGTTGGTCCAGAGATTATACAGCAGACGGCAGAGAAGATTGCCATTATCCGACAGCGCATTGAGGTAGCTCAGAGCAGACAGAAGAGCTATGCTGACACGAGACGGAGAGAGTTAGAGTTCGAGGAAGGTGACGAGGTTTACCTTGAAGTTTCTCCGTTCAAAGGCGTTGCGAGATTCGGAAGGAGGGGTAAGTTGGACCCTCGTTATGTGGGGCCCTTTCCTATTCTGAAGAGGATCGGGAAGTTGGCTTATCGATTACAGCTTCCGGCTTCTATGGGGGGTATCCACGACGTATTTCATGTATCTATGCTTCGGAAATGTTTGCGCGATCCGTCGCATATTATGGAGGCTTCAGAGATTGAGGTACAGCCTACCTTGAGCTACGAGGTGAGGCCGATACGTATTTTGGAGCATTCCATCAAGGTTCTACGCAACAAAGAAATTCCGCTAGTCAAAGTTCTATGGCAGAATCACGAGGTGGAAGAGGCGACGTGGGAACGACAGCAGGATATGATGACTAAGTATCCTGATTTGTTTGCGTGATTTAATTTTGTGGACAAAATTCTGAATAAGGAGGGTAGAATGTAATATCCGGCTTGTAAGGATTTTTTGGATATATTATGTTATATTGTTATTTTATTCGTAATGGCATTTTTGGTAAATATGTCAAACCAGGTCCGTTTCACAAAAAGAAAACGTCATTACGATTCTATCGAATAATAAGAATTTTAATGAATTTACGGGAATTTTCAGAGATCAAACACGATATTCCGAGTAAATACACTTTTCGTAATGTAAAAGACGTTCTCGTAAAAATAGTAAACGAGGTCTGAATTGCGAACGGACGGTTTTAGTAAGTCTCAAATAATAAGTTGGATATATTGGTGAAATATGGAGACTTGGTGAATCCAGATCGTTGGACGATTAACGAAACGAAAGACGAAACAAGAGCTAAGGGCAATTTGGTAATTTGCCAAATCAATTTATAAAAATCAAAACCTAACTTCTTCTTCTTCATTTTCTCTTCTGCTGCGTGAGAAACAGAGAGCAGCTCTCATTCTCTCCCACGGCCGATTCCATTCCGACATCCGATCCGACCTCCGTTCGACTTCCGTTCTTCGCGATTCTTCCTCCTCTCGCTATCCTAGGTATGCATCTACGTTCTTAGAGCTTTTATTTCGACGTTTACTGCGTTTTAGGTAATTAGGGTTTTGATCGATTTTGATTAAAAATGAGATTTAGGGTTCGTAATTAATAGGTTAGCCATGATTAAGTATATATTGGACGTATTTGACGTTATCGGACGAAGATAAATCGAATTGTGAAAAAGTTTAAAAATTCGAGAATTTTAGGGTTTTCGGAAAAAGTTCGATTGCTCGATGAATTAGCTTAATAAATCGAATTAAAGCATTAGGAAATATTTTTAGTTAAGGTTTTGTTAATTTGGACGTTTAATAGCTTAATTCGGTTTTAACGGCAAATATCGTGTTTTACCTCAGACACGCGACTCCAGTGGACGAAGCTTGAGATTCAGCGCGCTCAAGGTAAGTTCTCGTGACTTGCTTGACCGAAAGGTCTACACCATACCTCGTCGTTGTATCAAGGATCCTTGAGGGTTCCTTGGTTTACGTTGTTTAGGTTGGGTAGTAGGTTAGTTGTTTATAGGTTATGTTGTATTGTCTTGTTGATATGTATGTTGTTTGTTTACTTTCCGCTGATTAACTGTTCATGCATCACGTATTTCAAATGTCATAGAAAATGAATTTCCGCACGTGTTTTAAGGAAAGAAATGAACCTCTGTAATTAATGTACGTAATCTGTATCTGTATCTGGTTACGCGAGGTGGGGCTCAGGCATGGCTGTAGGGTTTGTGAGCATGTACCCCCCTCCTCTAGGTGGAAAGTGGTAGTTCGACCGCGGAATATATCCTTTCCATTTAGAAGGCTGATATCTCGGTAACAATCTGTCTGTGACGTAATGAAAAGAATGAAAATGTATCTGAATATGAATCTGTAATCTGCACGTTTTATGAATGGCATACGCACGCATGCATCTGCATTTACGTAGCTTACTGAGATTTCAATATCTCATATGTGTCTGTATGGTGTAGGTGACGTTCTAGGTTACGTTGACCCAGGTGAGGATGATATTCCTCCTCCTGACGTAGGAGCAGCTGATGGATGATGGCCGTGGGAGTGCGCTGAGCAGTCGAGGCGCTTTTGACTCGTGGGGATCGTCTGTGTATGTATTCTGGAGGATATTTGGTTAATACGAATGTATAGAACATATTAGGTTGTTTGGATCTGGTTAGGGGTCAGATAACCTTTTGATGCTTTAAATGTTTTGGGCAATTGTATGTAAAACGTCTTTGTTTAAACTGTTTTGATAAACGTTATGAAATGTTTTGGTTTAAATGTTTAAGTTGAATGAAAATGTTTTGAAATGTTGTTTGTAGGTTGTTACGGATAGCTCGGTTTTTAGAGCTATCCACGCAGTTGGACTTCGCAAAGTCCAAAGCGAGTCGATTGAGTTTAGGTTATGTTTTAATCGGTTGAGTGCATGTGTGAGTTTTGGTGATTACTGGTGAAAGGAAGAAGGTGATTTGCTCTCTGGAGATCGGATTCCAGAGAACAAATAAATGTGTTTGAAGCTGAAAATTTTGAAGTGTTAAAGTCTCGAAGGAAAAGGAGGATCGCTGCATAGTGTGCAGCGATCGATCTCTGCTTTTCAGCAGAGATCGATCGCTGCCCTTGATGTAGGCAGCAGCGATCGATCTCTGTAAACTACAGAGATCGATCGCTTGCTGCCAATATGCAAGCAGCGATCGATCTCTGTAGTTTACAGAGATCGATCGCCCCCCTCCTTTTGGCAGCTAGTTCCGATTCTACCCCTGCTTTAGTTGTCATTAAATACTTAAATGTTTGAAGTTTAATTAAATTGTTTTAGTTATGTTTTAAATGATTTACCCAAACGAACTTCAAATTCGATTCCGGTTTCTGTTTCGATTTCAATTCTGGTTAATATTAGATTTACAGTTTATAAAATGTAAAGTAAAATGAAAAATTTATACGGAGAAAATGGGGTACAGTATTAGGGGTGTTACAATTTACTTACTCTACTGAAATCATTCAAAAACGATTCAACCATTGCATTACTCAAAATTCAGTAAGTACTAACATCTAGACCCAACAAGATACGGTTATCAGGAAGGAAAACTCAAAACATGTTCAAAACTTTGAAATCAATTCTGTCATGAAAACTCATCATACTCAGACTGAATCTTTAACTACTAGTCCTCCACACTGACAGACATCAGTTAAACCGCCCCATCAGCTGCCAGAACATTGAATAGGTGCACTCCTCCAACCCAACTAGTCCTCAGTGAACTCAGTAAACACACCTGCTGTCACTTCTTCACCTACATCACAAAACTCATCTATTAGCCTAATGCTAAGTAAGTAATGCAAAATGAAATGAATTACTGAAACATAAACTCCTAATCATGCAGTTTCTACTTTCTCATCTCAGTTGCTCATTCATCGTTTCTGATTCAGATCCCCCTGTGAAATTGGGAGTTGGATCGACTCTCCCAAAGTATATATCCACTGACTCATTAAGGGGTGGATTATTTCCCTTAACAGTAAATCTGATTCACATGTTCAGATCCCCCTGTGAAATTGGAAGTTGGATCAGCTCTTCCAAAGTATATTTATATCCACTGTCTCATTAAAGGGCGGATTAATTCCCTTAACAGTAAGTCTGATTCACTTTGCTGTTTCATCACATTCAATCCTCTCCATACCAATATGTATTCAAATTCATTTTCGTATACATTTTGAAAACATAATGCATGGAATACAAACACATCCAAGTAAATACAAACCTAACGTTTTGTGATGTAGGCCCGAAGGCACAAGCAAACATTACTTACCTGATCTCCTGGAAATCACTCGTTTTCAACTACTCTGGAAGCCTTGCCCAACTAGTTTCATAAGCAGAATACCGATTAGATTACCACTAACTGTATCCTACATCACTCAGAAACCTAAGGAGCTAGTTTGGAAGTTCTTGTCATCATACACTCTCAGCTCAGTACTAAATCCCGAACTCCATTCATTCACAATATCGACATAACACACACACATTGCGCTCCCTCTGCTATCTAACCACTGAAATCTCAAGTGAACGAAAGGAAAACTTACCTAGTTGAGGAATGAGGATCGGTAAGGAGAATCGCCTGGAGTTCTACTGAGCCTGAGCTGAATACCGAGAAAGGAGAAATGAGGGAATAGTGGCGGCTAAACCTCATTAAACCCTTCCTTAAATACATTTTCCACTTTTCAAAATGCTAATTACTCTTTTGCCCTTGCATAGTTATTTATTAACCTAATCATCATTTTCTCCCAAATCCTCACATTATAAATGGTTAGTTAAATTCGGTTCAATAGAACCGGGTGCTACAATGTAACACCCGACAATCTCTGCCAGGTGATTTTCTTAACGGAATTAACTGTCACTTTTATTATTAATACTTGAATTTAATTTTAATGCTAAAGTTTATTTGATTTCTAATTTTGGGGTGCCAAAATGGTGATTAAGAAGAATCTTATTAATATAAAGAAAATAAAAACCTTAAACCTCACTTAAACCCCACTGTAGCCGACTTTCTCTCTCGGCGATTCCCGTGCTTCCAGAGCTTTTCTCTGCCGGCAAT
The DNA here is from genome assembly GCA_022432975.1 of Begonia masoniana. NCBI lineage: Eukaryota > Viridiplantae > Streptophyta > Magnoliopsida > Cucurbitales > Begoniaceae > Begonia > Begonia masoniana. Next base: position 32,836,016 of record CM039503.1, on the reverse strand, counting down.
TCCCTTTTTGGCGATCGATTTCTCCAGCCTCCACTCCGATAACCAACATCCGAGGTAAGATTTAGTGAATGTAGTTGCTGTGTAGTTGTTTGGAACTCTGTTTTCAACTAGAATCCAATGTTTCAAGATTCTTCAATGGTCGGATAATAGGAACATTTTATCGATGTTGGGTAATGGCATTTTCGAATTGATTCTGGACATTTAATATAACCGACCCTGATTAATCGTTAGTTGAACCTAGCTATTTTGGTTTTGGATTTCAGACTGCACAAAGAGAACTAGACTAAGAGATTCGGGAATGACTTTAGTTATTAGACTCTAGGATGATTTGCGATTAGGACTTTTAGGAATTTTATTTTAACTACTACAATGTAATGTTTTAGGTGAAGAAGTCTGAAGAAAAGGAGCTCAAATTGCTAAGGAAACCAGGTAAGTGAATGTGTAGGATTCTCGACCATTAGGGCCCTACATCATAAGGATGCTAGGTAGAAACTGATACGATGATTAGAAGTTATTTAAGCTACTATCTGTTACTTATGTTGGTGTTTGTTTTAAGTTAGTAAGATGGTTTGTATTTGGATGACTACGGATGTTTGAGAACTATGTTATGTGATGTTCTGTTAGAGTCTATGAAGTTAACTGTCTAGTATGATAATTTCCATAGTCTGATTATTTAAGAGCATTCATGTCATGCATCATGATTTACTCCTCAAGCATATGAAAATGATTTATGAGCATGTTTTCTCTATGAACAAGATATGAGAATGAATATGAAACGATCCCATACAACATGATTAAGTGAGGGTTGGGGCCGGGTTGACGCATGCCACAGTCCAAAGAGGGACCATGAATACGACCCGAAAGGGAATATGATCAAAATCACTGTCAACCCCCCTTTTACGGCACAAATCCTCCCTTAATCCATATGATGAAAACGATGAACAGAAACAAGAATGATTAATGATCATGAACATGTTTTCTCTCAATTATACATTCATGAATACATGTTAGTTTGCATTCCTTACTAAGCATTAGACTTATAGTTAAAACCTCATGATGTAGGTGATGAGTTTTCAGGTGAGGATCTCAAAGTTAATGAAGATGTCTAAGTTTGGTTGCTAGAAGGTGTTCAGGGAGCAATTCTGTGGCTGGATGGCGAACAAGACCCCCCCTGGTTAATGCTCTTACGATTTTAGTGATGATTATGATTATGGAAGCATAAGTAGGATGAGAATATATTTTAATATTGAGCTTTTGAAACTGTTTGGTTTAACTACTGAATCTGGGAATGATTATAAGAATATGGAAAGAGTTATTTTAACTAAGTCTTCCGCTATAAGAATTTTGGATGGGTCTCTGATTTTCATTTATATGAGTGTTGCGTCAATGAGGTTTGAAGCCTGTGTGTGTTTGCATCCATCGATAGATGTTCCCTGTCAGAAGATGTTAAGAGTTTGCATCCACCGATAGATGATTTCTATCGGAGGATGTATTAAATAAACACGTGGATGGCTTATGTCTATCGGTAGATGTAAGGTATTTCAAATATCGGATAATATAAGTGCTGTTTTGTCGTCTAGCGATTGGAAGATGTAGTGTGTCTTAAATACCGGATGATATAAATGTTGTTTTGTCGTCTAACGATCGATAGATGTAGTGTGTTTCAAATATCGGATGATATAAGTGCTGTTTTGTCGTCTAGCGATCGGTTGATGTAGTGTGTCTTAAATACCGGATGATATAAATGTTGTTTTGTCGTCTAGCGATCGGTAGATGTAGTGTGTTTCAAATACCGGATGATATAATTGATGTAGATTATCACTACCGGCAGAAGCGAACTTCGTGCTTGTCGTTTAGCGGCCGGTAGGAGCAAGTGAATAAGTAATGAGTTCTGTTGTATTACGATCGGCAGATATGGGTTTATTTCTTTGCTGGTAGATGCAGTTTAAGAGTTGAAGTTTCCGATCATCGGCTGAAGCATTTTGCACTGCTCGCCGGCAGATGTGTAATGTATTTCATTGCTGAGTTATGTCTTGAGCCAAGTTATGTTTTAATAAAAAAAATATAAAGGAGTATAACTTAAATAAAATTATTAAGGATATATGGATAAGCCTAAAAGAGTCATGGTTTAGTCTCGGACCCACTGGGGTCGTTACAATTATGATATCAAAGCAAAACCGGGTTCTAAAATCGATTTTGCAGACTGCCTCCCAGCAAAGATTGCAACCTGAGTACACTCCAAAAACTGTAAGTGTTTATGATTTTAGTAATGTCATTACGTTAAGATATGTTATGATTATTTTTTTAGGAATCCCAAAATAGTAAGGGGGCAACAGAGATAAGATAATGTGGATAGTACCACTATTGCTCAGCTAACGGAGTTGGTTATACGCCAATCACGCCAAATCGAACAGCTTATGACCACCAGGGAAGAGCATGGGAACTCTAGCTCTAATGCAAACCATGATCATGGTGGCGAGCGCTTCCATAGACTTAGACCCCCAACATTTAATGGCCAAGTTTCGGATCCTGTTTATGCTGAGGAATGATTCGGAAAATGGAGGACATGTTCAAGTACTCCAAGGTCGATGAAGGAGATAGGGTCACTTATGCTGTTTTTCATTTGGAACTGAATGCAAGGCATTGGTGGGACTCAATCCAGAGTACCATTAGTGCAGGAGCTATGACCTGAGAAATGTTTAAGGCTGCTTTCTTTGATAAATATTTCAATAGGACCATTCGGGCCAGCAAGAAGAAGGAGTTCATGAATTTGCGTCAAACTGGCTCTGTGGCGGATTACATATGTAAGTTTGAGGCTTTATCACAGTTTGCTCCCCGATTGGTTGAGGATGATGAGGACAAGATCCATCAGTTCGTTCAGGGATTGAAGCCGAGTTTGTATATGAGAGTAAAGACTGCTGGAATACATGATACACCATTTGGTGAGGTGACGGCTAAGGCCTTGGAACTAGAAGAAGCCGAGATAACAACATATGCACAGCGAAATCAGCCAAGGAAGTTCATTAAGGAGGCTCAGCCGCCACCACGTCATAACAAAGGATGGCAACCGCAACAGAACAGAGGACCACAACAGCAACAGCAAGGTATAAAGAGACCCTTCAATCCAAATGATGATCAAGGAAAAGGAAAACGTTCATTAGCCCCTCTATGCTCCAACTGCCAGAAGAACCACCATGGCGAGTGCAAGCTACACTCTGGCCGTTGCTACAGATGTGACAAGGTCGGACATGTAGTCAGAGACTGCCCCATGCCACCAGACCCCAATCGAGCAAGAATAGCACCCAGAGTCTTTGCTATGATGGAGGACGAAGATGCTGTGTAGCATACGATCATAACAGGTACAATTATGATCTGTGGTATTTCTGCTTACACACTTATAGACACGGGGGCCACCCACTCATTTATAGCAACCCTGTTTGTCTGTAGGCATAAGTTAGGATACTTACCAGCTGATAGGCCTTATAGTGTCATGTTACCGTCAGGGAAATCCTTACATTCTGAACAGATAGTGAAGGGTGACGTTGTGTCCTTAGGAGATAAGGAGTTATATGTAGAACTGATTGTAATTGACATGAAGTGATATGAAGTCATATTCGGAATGGATTGGCTATCTAGACACTATGCCTGTAACACCCCATATACCCTACCCGTATTTCCGTAATAAAATTTTTCATTTTAATCTTTTAAACTTATTCTTAAGCGGAAACTAAATCAGAATTGAAATCGGAATTAAAATTGAACTTTTAAAGCATTTAAAACAAAACGTTTATTAACTAAATAAAACTTAAAATATTTAAGTAAAGTATTTAAAATTCATTCAGAAAAGTGGGAGGGCAGAATTGGGATTCTGCCCTCGAAATGCATTTCCAAGTTGGGTCTCTGCCTTAGGCAGAGACCGATCGCCGATCGCTGAAGGTGGCCAAACAGCGATCGATCTCTGCATCAAGCAGAGATCGATCGCTGCATGTAGCTGCCAAGGCAGCAAGCAGAGCAGCGATCGATCTCTGCTTGCTGCAGAGATCGATCGCTGCACACCATGCAGCGATCGCCCAGCGATCAGACTTCCCCTTTTCTCTTTCTTCTGTTTTCGTTCAATACATAGCTCTCTGGAATTCCAGAGAGCAGAACACAAACTTAGCTCTCTGGAATCCGATTCCAGAGAGCAATTCACTTCACTTCTCCTTCAACATTTTCACATTTCATTCATTACATTCATCAACATTATCAACCAATTCATAGCTTCAATCCCACTCAAACGTATTCTAAACTCAATCGTATTACGGCGGACTTGGCGAAGTCCAACTGCGTGGATAGCTCCAAAAACCGAGCATACCCGTAACCATTTAAAATCATTCAAAACTCTTCGATAACACTAATAACAAACGTTTTAAATACATTTACCAAACAGTTATAAAACAGGTTTCAAAACGTCAAAACATTAACCTATTAACTAACCAAATCCAAGCATCCTAATATAATTCAGCTATACAATTCATATCACGTTCCCAAAACATATACCTACGTCCCCACGGGTCAAAACGTGCCTCGACTACTCAGCACACTCCCGCGGGCCATCTTTCTTCAACCGATCATGCCTCGGGTGGAGGGATCTCATCCTCACCTGTGTAGAGGTCACCTACACCATAAAAATAAGTCGTGAGCTTAAGGCTCAGTAAGTCTACGTGAATGCAATGCATGCTATGCGTGCCATTCGTAAAAAAAACATGCTTCCTACCTTTTCGCTATTCATTTCATTTCATTTCATTTCACAAACGTCACCGGGGCTTCACTCTCGCTAGATAGGAGCGGCACATCCGGCGATTGGATAGCCCCTCGTATCTAACCGGCGGGAAGAACATGCTCCCCTTGCAGCCATGTCTGAACCACCGCCACCGCTCATGACCAGACAGATTACAGATTACAGATTACAGACATTCATTACTTTTCATTATCCTTTTCCTTTTTATGAAAACATGCATACAAATTCCTTTTTCATGCTTTTCAGAAACCATGATGCGTGAACATGTGCAATACTATAACATGAGCAGAGTATAAGCAAACAACGTATGTACCATCAAGACGGTAAACAAGCAACCTATAAAACGAATAACCTAACTACCCAACCAAAGCAATTTAAACAACAATTCACCAATTTCCTCGAACAACCTAAAATCATATGGTGTAGGCCAATCGGCCAAACAAGACGCGAAGACTTACCTGACGTCCGTAGCACACTGAGTTCCGTCCACGAGCGTCGTTCGTCTGGGCAAAACACAACATTCATAGTTAAAAACCAATTCGAGCTTCTAACGTCCAAATTTCAAACCTTAACTAAAGAATTCTCCTAATTCCTCAAACTTAGCTAATTAAAGCATTTAGAATGTCGACTAATGCTCGATAATCCAAAAATCCTCCATTTACGAGTTTTTCCCAAAAACCCGAAAATCTACTAATTTTAACTTTTTCACAAATTGATTTTTCTTCGTCCAATAACGTCCAATACGTTCGATATATACTTAATCAAGGCTAACCTATTAATTACGAACCCTAATTCGCATTTTTCGTCGAAACCCTAATTGAAACCCTAACCCTAAATCGAACCGAAAACTCAAAATAAACGCTCAGAGATTGGAGCTACATACCGAGAGTAGCGAGAGGGGAAGAAACCGTGAAGGATCGGAGTTGATCGGAGGTCGGACGAAGCTCGGATCTTCGAAAATCGCCGGCGGCCGTGAGGAGGGAGAGCTCCCTGTTCGTGCGATCCAGAGGAGGAGAGGAGAGAAAGTGAGGGAGAGAAAATGATTTGTGATGTTTTATAAAATAGATTTGCAAATTACCATTTTGCCCTTCTTACTTAAATCTATTTGTTTCGTCCTTCGATTCGTTAATCGTCCAACGATTTGGATTTCCCCAAACTTCCATACTTCGCCAATAAGTCCAATTCACCGATAGGGTTTATTCAAAATTGTCTGTTCGCAATTCGGACCTCGTTTACTATTTTTACTAAAACGTCAATTACTTTACGAAAGACGTAATTACTCGGAATATAACGTTTAAACTCCGAAAATTCTCATAATTTCCTTAAAATTATTATTATCTGTTAGGGTCATAATGACGCTTTCTTTTCGTGAAATGGACCTTATTTGACATATTTACAAAAATGTCATCTAATAATATAATATATCAATATAATATATTAAATCCAAAAATTCGTACAAGCCGGATATTACAATGCCACAATAAGTTGTAGGTCAGGATTAGTTGAGTTTCGACCCCGAAATGGAGATCGGTATACCTTCCAAGCTATCCCAAAAATAAGTAAAATACCGATTATATTCTCAATGGAGACTCAACGGATATTGAAAGATGGCTGTGAAAGTTACCTAGCTAGTATAATAGATATTCGGGTGAAGAATAAGATAGAATTACAAGATATTCCAATAGTCCGAGAGTTCCCTGAAGCATTCTTGGATGATTTGCCAGGATTACCACCTGATAGAGAAATAGAGTTTGTGATTGATACATATCCCGAGGCATTACCTGTATCTAAGAATCCTTACCGTATGGCACCTGTTGAGTTAAAGGAATTAAAAGTCCAACTACAGGAATTAGTAGACAAGGGATTTATACGCCATAGTAGTTCTCCCTGGGGTGCACCTGTTTTATTCGTTAAGAAGAAAGATGGTTCTCGTAGAATGTGCATTGACTACAGAGAGCTAAATAAGTTGACAATTAAGAATAAATATCTTTTACCCCGAATTGATGATTTGTTTGACCAATTACAAGGAGCTAAGGTATTTTCAAATATTGACTTACGCTCAGGTTACTACCAACTGAAGGTTAAGGAGAGTGATATACCAAAGACAGCCTTCAGGACCCGCTATGGACATTATGAATTTCTTGTAATATCGTTTGGTTTGACAAATGTACCCGCAGCTTTTATGGACTTGATGAATCGAGTGTTTCGTGAGTACTTGGACAAGTTTGTAATTGTGTTTATAGATGACATCCTTATATACTCACGTACTGAGGCTGACCATGCAGAACATCTAAGAATAGTTTTGACGACATTAAAACAGCAACAACTTTATGCCAAGTTGTCTAAGTGTGAGTTTTGGCTGGATAAGGTCAACTTTTTAGGTCATGTCATTTCTGCTGAGGGCATATCAGTAGATCCGAACAAGATTCAGGCTGTTAAGGACTGGCCACAACCAAAGAATGTCAGTGAAGTCCGTAGTTTCCTTGGTTTGGCAGGTTATTATAGAAAGTTCATTAAGGGATTCTCTATGATAGCTAAGCCTTTAACCAATTTAACAAAAAAGGACACCAAGTACTCTTGAACTGAAGCTTGTGAAGAAGGCTTCCAAACACTTAAGCTGAAGTTGACGACAGCCCCGCTACTGACTCTACCAACCGAAGAGGGAAAGTTTAGTGTTTACTGTGATACATCCAAAGTTGGACTGGGGTGCATTTTGATGCAAGAAGGAAAGGTCGTGGCGTAGCCTCTAGGCAGCTGAAGAGTTATGAACAGAATTACCCCACTCATGATTTAGAGTTAGCCGCAGTTGTTTTTGCACTAAAGATTTGGAGACACTATTTATATGGTCAGCAGTGTGAGGTGTTTAATGACCATAAGAGCCTAAAGTACATATTCACCCAAAAGGAATTAAACATGAGGCAAAGACGTTGGTTGGAATTTGTTAAGGATTATGACTTCGAAATCAAGTATCACCCGGGTACGGCTAATGATGTAGCCGATGCTTTAAGCAGAATGTAGACAACAATGCAACCTACGTTATCAACCATGTCAGTACCCTTGAGGTCGAGGTTCAGAAATTGGAATTGGAAATGGTTTCTGAGTTTTCGGCCTTACTTGCCAACGTTACAATTAGACCAACTATTTTGGACAAGATCAAGGAGACACAACAAAAGGATTCGGAGAAAAATAATAGCATGATGAGTAAGTTGCAGGACGCCTCCTCTGAATTCAGTCTCTCCTCTGATGGTATTTTGAAACTTAGGAACCGATGGTACGTTCCAAGTGACAAGGAGTTGCGTGAGTTGATCTTGGCTGAGGATCACTCATCTTCTTTCTCTGTACACCCTGGTAACACCAAGATGTATCGGGATTTAAGGTTACATTATTGCTGGCCAAATATGAAGAGGGATGTTGCCAAGTATATGGAGTCATGTCTTGTATGCCAACAAGTTAAAGCAGAGCACCAACGCCCAGGAGGTACCCTTCAACCCTTACCGATCCCCGAATGGAAATGGGAAAACATTGCTACGGATTTTGTTGTTGGTCTACCTAAGACAACTAAAGGTCATGACAGCATCTGGGTTGTGGTTGACAGATTGACGAAGTCAGCTCACTTCCTACCCGTGAAGACAACATACACGATGGACCAGCTTGTTGATCTTTATGTTCAGGAAATTATCATATTGCATGGGATTCCGATATCTATAGTCTCTGACCGTGATCCCAGGTTCACCTCAAGATTCTGGCAGAGTCTTCAGAGCACATTAGGATCGAAATTAACTTTCAGCACTGCTTTTCACCCACAAACCGATGGACAATCTGAGCGTACAATTCAGATACTCGAGGATATGTTGAGAGCATGTGTGCTAGACTTCCAGGCATCTTGGAGTCGACATTTGCCTTTAATTGAATTCTCCTACAACAATAGCTACCAGTCCACTATTGGTATGGCACCCTACGAGGCGTTGTATGGTAGGAAATGTAGATCACCCTTATACTGGGTTGAAGTATGTGAAGCAAAACTCCTTGGACCCGAGATTTTATAGTAGATGTTAGATAAGATTGCCATTATTAGGAGGAGAATGACGACTGCACAAAGCCGACAGAAGAGTTACGCAGACCAAAGAAGGAGAGACCTTGAGTTTGCCGTTGGAGATGAAGTTTTTCTAAAGATTTCACCCTTTAAGGGAGTTTTAAGATTTGGTAAGAAGGGAAAGCTTAATCCACGGTTTATTGGACCATTCCCTGTCTTAGCTAGGATTGGCAGTACAGCTTACAAACTACAATTGCCTCCATCACTGGAAAAGGTACATAATGTCTTTCATGTGTCAATGTTAAGGAAATGCATACGTGATCCAGCACATGTTGTTGAACAAACTGGAATAGAAATCGAGCCGACCCTGGAGTATGAAGAGAAACCAGTAAGGATTATGGAATCTGCGGTAAAGACTCTTCGAAATAAAGAAATTCCACTGGTGAAAGTCTTATGGAGGAATCATGGTATTGAAGAAGTCACTTGGGAGCGACAGCAGGACATGTTGGACAAGTATCCAGAACTCTTTACTTGATCAATTTTCGGGGACGAAAATTTAGTTTAAGGAGGGGTGGATGTAACACACGACAATCTCTGCCAGGTGATTTTCTTAACGGAATTAATTGTGACCTTTATTATTAATACTTGAATTTAATTTTAATGCCAAAGTTTATTTGATTTTTAATTTTGGGGTGGCAAAATGGTAATTAGGAAGAATCTTATTAATATAAATAGAAAATGGAAACCTTAAACCTCACTTAAACCCCACTGTAGCCGACTTTCTCTCTCGGCGATTCCCGTGCTTCTAGAGCTTTTCTCTACTGGCAATTCCCTCTTTGGCGATCGATTTCTCCAGCCTCCACTCCGATAACCAACATCCGAGGTAAGATTTAGTCAATGTAGTTGCCGTGTAGTTGTTTGGAACTCTGTTTTCAACTAGAACCCAATGTTTCAAGATTATTCAATGGCCAGATAATAGGAACATTTTATTGATGTTAGGTAATGGGATTTCCGAATCGATTCTGGACATTTTATATAACCGACCCTGATTAATCGTTAGTTCAACCTAGCTGTTTTGGTTTTGGATTACATACTGCACCCAAAGAACTAGACTAAGGGATTCAGGAATGACTTTAGTTATTAGACTCTAGGATGATTTGTGATTTGGACTATTAGGAATTTTATTTTAACTACTACAATGCAATGTTTTAGGTGAAGAAGTCCGAAGAAAAGGAGCTCAAATTGCTAAGGAAACCAGGTAAGTGAATGTGTAGGATTCCCGGCCATTAGGGCCCTGCATCATAAGGACGCTAGGTAGAAACTGATACGATGATTTGAAGTTATTTAAGCTATTGTCTGTTACTTATGTTGGTGTTTGTTTTAAGTTAGTAAGATGGTTTGTATTTGGATGACTACGGATGTTTGAGAACTATGTTATGTGATGTTCTGTTAGAGTCTACGAAGTTAACTGTCTAGTATGATAATTTCCATAGTCTGATGATTTAAGAGCATTCATGTCATGCATCATGATTTACTCTTCAAGCATATGAAAATGATTTATGAGCATCTTTTCTCTATGAGCAAGATATGAGAATGAATATGAAACGATCCTATATAACATGATTAAGTGAGTGTAACACCCGACTTTACGGGATTTAATTTATTCCAATATAAACGGTATTTTTGTAAATACGTCAGATTAAGTCCGTTTTGCGAAAGGAAAGTTTTAACGAAGCCGTATTAATAAATTGAAATTTATGGTGAAATATGAAAAATTAGAGAAAACGAATCATTAGTTAAATAACGAGAATTGAGGCGGAATAAATAGAAAATGAGATAAGGGCAATTTGGTAAATTGCAAACTAAAAATATTTTAAAATCAACATTTCCCTCATTTTTTTCCCCTCACCCATGTAATTCTCCATTTTCCCTCTCCCTCACCGCGCGACTTTTCTTCCTCCTCTGGCGATTCTTCATTCCGACGGCGATTTCCTTTCTCCAGCGACTCGAGTCTTCACGTTTCTCTTCCGTCTTCGCTCTCTAGGTAAGGCTCTAAGCTTTTGGAACGTTAAATATCAATTTCTAGGGTTTAAAACGATTAGGATTCGTTAGGGTTTTCGTCAAAAATGTGAATCGATGTTTGAAATTGATAGGTTGACCTTAGTTATGCCTCTAATACACGTATTGATGATTATCGGAGCTTAGTTCATCGGTTTGTTGAGGTGTATTTGAGATTTGGTTAAGTTGGAGCTTGAAAACCTCCATTAATGGAGTTTTTGAAATGTCGAGCCCGGATTGCTAGACGAAATGCCTCAACGAACTAAAATAGAGTTTAGGAGATTTTTCTTTAGTTAGGAGTTAGCAATTTTTGGAGTTTGATGATTTAGACTCGATTTAATGTCGTATATTGTGAAATGTATAGGTAAACAAACGCTCGTGGACGGAGCTCGGTGTGCAACGACGCGAGGTAAGTCTCTGTGACTTGTTTGGCTATCTTGGCCTACACCGTATCAATTGAGTCGATCGAGGAAATTGGAGACGTGTTTGGGTAGTTTAAAACGGGTAGATAGAATTATGTTTTGTTAAGTTGTTAATTGTTAGCTTATTATTGTATGTTTCTGTTTGTATTATTTCGTTCATAGCACAATAATTGTTCACGCATCATAGTTTTCGAACGACATGAAAAATGAATTTCTATGCATATTTTCATGAAAAGGTTAACTAAAAGTAAATGAATGCAAAGATGGTCATGTCGGTGGCGGTGGTTCAGGCATGGCTGTCGGATGAAGCATGCTTTCCCCCCGGTTAGATCCGAGGGGTTATCCAATCGTCGGATGTGTCGCTCCTATCTAGCGAGAGTGAAGCCCCAGTGACATCAATGAAAAGAAATGAAAAAAAAATGATTTGTGAATCGAACATGCATAGCATTCATATAGATTTACTGAGCCTCTAGCTCACGTGTTTAATTCTACGATGTAGGTGATTTTGAGGCAGGTGAGGAAGATGTCCCTCTGCCTGATGTATGAGCACGTTGAAGAAAGATGGCCAGTGCGCTGGCAGTCGGAGCGTGATTTGACCCGTGGGGACATACATAGGTATTTGGATTATTTTGGATAGAAATTGTTAGAACATTATAGGATGTTGGGATCTGAATAGTTAATAGAAAGTATTTTTTTGGGAAATTGAATGTGTTTTATAATGTTTTACTGATTTTCAAAAACAGGAGGATATGTTAAACTTTTAAACAGAACCACGCGGTTCGTTTTTATGAAATTGGTTATATTTCAGTCGGGAAATGGGTGAGCGATAGTATGTGCGATGTATGGGTGTGATAGTGTTATTGTGTAGAAGTATGTTTTTTGAAATGTAATGGTGTGTGATGAAGGAAATGAGAATGTTGAAAGGTGTGTGTGCTGTGTTGTGAGTTGTGTACTGTGAGCGTGAAATGCAGGGTATGAGGAAACGAAGAAAGAAAGAAAGAAGGGAGGGAGGGAGCTGTGCTCTCTGGAAAATTCCAGAGAGCATGGCGATTGATCGCCACTTGGGGCGATCAATCGCCCCTCTTTGCCTGGCGATCGCTAGGCGATGGTGTGATCGCCTAAGGCATTTGCTAGCCATGAGCAATCGCCGGAGGGCGATTGATCGCCCACTTGGGGGCGATCAATCGCCACTTGTTCTGCCGTTTTGGCAGAACATAATAAAAAAAAATTTACTTTAATTTAAATGTTTTCTTTTAATATTTAATTGTTTAATTAATGGTTTTAAGTTTATTTTAGATAGTTTTCAAAGTGGTTTTCAAATGCCGTTAACAATTTTAATTCCGATTTTAAAAGTTTTATTTCCGCTCGAATGTCAGATTTAAAGTTTGTACGTATATAATGAAAAATTTATACATAAAAAATTAGAGTACGGGTAAGGGTCGTTACAGTGAGGGTTGGGGGCGGGTTGACGCATGCCACAGTCCAAAGAGGGACCATGAATACGACCCGAAAGGGAATATGATCAAAATCACTATCAACCCCCCTTTTACGGCACAAATTCTCCCTTAATCCATATGATGAAAACGATGAACAGAAACAAGAATGATAAATGATCATGAGCATGAACATGTTTTCTCTCAACTATACATTCATGAATACATGTTAGTTTGCATTCCTTACTAAGTATTAAGCTTATAGTTAAATCTTCATGATGTAGGTGACGAGTTTTCAGGTGAGGATCTCAAAGTTAATGAAGATGTCTAAGTTTGGTTGCTGGAAGGTGTTCAAGGAGCAATTCTGTGGCTGGATGGCGGACAAGACCCCCCTGGTTAATGCTCTTACGATTTTAGTGATGATTATGATTATGGAAGTATAAGTAGGATGGGAATATATTTTAACATTGAGCTTTTGAAATTGTCTGGTTTAACTACTGGATCTGGGAATGATTATAAGAATATGGAAAGAGTTATTTTAACTAAGTCTTCCGCTATAAGAATTTTTGATGGGTCTCTGATTTTCATTTATATGAGTGTTGCGTCAATGAGGTTTGAAGCCTGTGTGTGTTTGCATCCACCGATAGATGTTCCCTGTCGGAAGATGTTAAGAGTTTGCATCCACCGATAGATGATTTCTATCAGAGGATGTATTAAATAAACACGTGGATGGCACATGTCTATCGGTAGATGTAAGGTATTTCAAATATTGGATGATATAAGTGCTATTTTGTCGTCTAGTGATCGGAAGATGTAGTGTGTCTTAAATACCGGATGATATAAATGTTGTTTTGTCGTCTAGCGATCGTAGATGTAGTGTGTTTCAAATATCGGATGATATAAGTGCTATTTTGTCGTCTAGCGATCAGTTGATGTAGTGTGTCTTAAATACCGGATGATATAAATGTTGTTTTGTCGTCTAGCGATCGGTAGATGTAGTGTGTTTTAAATACCGGATGATATAATTGATGTAGATTATCACTACCGGCAGAAGCGAACTTCGTGCTTGTCGTTTAGCGGCCGGCAGGAGCAAGTGAATAAGTAATGAGTTCTGTCGTATTACGATCGGCAGATATTGGTTTATTTCTTTGCCGGTAGATGCAGTTTAAGAGTTGAAGTTTCCGCTCAACGACTGAAGCATTTTGCACTGCTCGCCGGCAGATGTGTAATGTATTTCATTGCTGAGTGATGTCTTGAGCCAAGTTATGTTTTAATAAAAAAAATATAAAGGAGTATAACTTAAATAAAATTAGTAAGGATATATGGATAATTCTAAAAGAGTCATGGTTTAGTCTCGGACCCACTGGGGTCGTTACAGAAGTTGGAAGAGTGATTCTTCCGACTGACGTCATCGGCTGAAGTTGGAAGAGTGATTCTTTCAGCTGACGTCATCGGTAGAAGTCCTCCGTTTTATTTCAGCCCATTTTTGTTGACTCTGATCAGCGGATGATGTGGTTGACTTTTATGATCTTCAAGCATTTCATACTTAAACTTTCATCTCTTCTGGCCGAATTATTTCTCAATATTTTAACCGATTATTTAAAAATTGTTTTATAGTTTGTTTAACTCTATTTTCGTTCAAAAAAAAAAAAATTCCGCTGCTAGTTTTAAAATTTTGAGACTTTAGCAAATGTCAAAATTTTGATTTTTGAGCAAAGTTTTTTTTTATAAATTAGTCAAATTTTTCTTAGTCATGTTGACAGAAAAAGGGGGAGGAAAACAGAACAAAATAAATGGATGAAACTTGCAACGGAGAATGTAGTAGAAATGACTCAAAAACAGAATGTGTAAAACCCTTGGCTGACCGAGAAGCTATCTCATATTATGCTTCTCGGTGCATGTCTTCCCGTGGAAAGGCAACAGCTGCTGGGCCCGGCTTCATCCTCAGCCTTTTAAACTCTGATAACAGAGAGGGAGGGAACAATAAGTGATCACAGCCGCCTTAGACTGATGATCAATGGAGGCACACTCCTCACGGTAGAACCGTGGCTTACCTTGGCGGTAACCAGAAATCCTTATGGATTTTCAGAGAGACAAAAGAGGTTTGTATTGATCAAAAAATTGCGTACAAACACTAAAAACGATGCTTAAATACCTATGGTGGCTAGGGTTGGAGATGCCGAGAGAAGAAAATAGCCGTTGGAAGGCTTCTGCCAGGCATTCACGAAATGGGAACTCAAGGCTGACGAGGCTGCTTGCTTGGAGCAAGGAAGGGCTTCGACTGGTCAGCTCGTCCAGGTGGGCAATCTGTGCGCTCGCGGAGTGATCACCGTCGATTTCTGAAGCTCATGGTCGCTCGCTGTGCGATCGTCTGAAGATCGCTTCTCGGCTGCTGAGTGCTCGCTGGACTGCTTTGTGAAGCTGAAGTGCAGGCTGCTTTAGTGTTTAAGTGTGCGTGGGCTAAGGCTAATGGGCTGGACTTTATGCCATAAGTTGTGTGGGCTTGAAGGTTATACCCAATGTTGCAACCCAACCTTAAAGCCACCACTAATCCTAACCACACAATCTACCCCTAAATGTCTAATTATGCATGACTAAATATAAGGACTAAATGTTTGTCCAAATTACATAAAAGGCCATTGTTTGCCAAACTAAAGTTAAACTAAAAATAATGCAATTAGCTTGGTTACACAATTGATGAAGGGAAGACAAAATCCCTCTTTAAAATTCCAAGCTTTAAGTAAACCTTTTTCCTACAAAATTCACAAACCAATTAGTAAATAAAATAGTCAAAATGCATACCTTGGTCTGTGCTTGACAATTCAGGATCGTAGGCACATCACATGTTATGTGTTATGTGTAACGAACTGAGTTCAGAAAAATTGGGGCGTTACAAAGGTAGATTGACATCTTGAAAGTGACATTAATAAAATAGATATTGTGGTAATATACAAGAGATTTTGCTCAAGGACACAGTATTAAGAACTTATTTAACTTTGCAAATGATTATTATGATACCTAGAAAATCACACTAGATATGTGCATAAATGATTAAGTTACACTCTATTGTTCTTTTCGTTGCATATACTTTGCTAAAAATTTAGGTATCTTAAGCTTTGAATTTTTATGAATGAACCATGAAACTTATTGCCACGACCCGGAGGCTGGCCTAACAGAACGTCGGGTTGGATAACCCAATTCTCTGAGAGGACATTATTGCTCAGCCCAAAGCTTGGTTCGTAGCAGAAGACTTGAACATAAATCAAAGCCCAAAATCTACACAGTGATTACAAATATAATAGTATGATAATGAAATAACAGTTCAATAAGGTCCAAATATTCAAATCCAAATAAGTTAATTTTATACGGACCCAAAGTAAGAGAAGTCTTTACCAAGAAACTCAATACTGCTGGAAAAAGAAATAAATAAAAGGGGCCGCTTCCACAGAGCTCTTGCTAATGCTCACTCTTATCCTTGCCTAGAAAGAGAAGGTGTGTTTAGGGCGAGTGACTAACTCAATAAAAAATTATACTAAATGAGATGCGTGTAAACTTCCTTTACCTTTCCTGTAACACACCCGAACCAGCCCCTGCTCGGTACGCTATTTTGCTAAGCTATCTCGCATTTAAAACAACGTTTAAAATAATTTTCGTAGATTTTTTGACTCGTTTTTTGGGTTTCTCGAACGTTGCAGGAAATTTCGGGTGTTACATTTCCTCTCAAAACATGATTAAGTATCAAATGGTTATCAAACATCGTTTTAAGAAAAACCATTTCAATCGTTGCAAAAAACGTTCTCCGTGAGCTATCGATGTGGCAAACATTGTTGTCTACATAGACAACTATACCAAAATAGGCCATCATCATATATTTCAAATAAAAATCATCTCAGTGAAAAAGGAGGGTCGTTTAAGGACCCGTCCGATACACTAGCATAGAAAGGTGGCGATCCGAAGATCCCTCAACACCTAATGTGCCATGAGGAAATGATCCATCAACGTTACCCTCGGTGGCTAGCGAACCAGTGAGCGATGACACCAACCATAACTGAAATATTTAAACATACCTTGATCAGGTTTAGAAATTTGAAACCCAAGTAACGCGTCATCACCACCTTATTACCCATTTTTGTAATGTTCAAACAAGACAACCTTCACGCATTAGAAGGTGTACTGGGATAGTCTTGTGACACTTTGACACTGAAACTGTAACACCCCGAGTCTTCAGGCCCTGTTTTTGTTACCCATGACATGAAACCGGTCTAAGAGAATTTATGGAAAATTTCCAATTTTCTCTCAGTGATGATAAATCTATCTTTAACACTCGAATAACTATCATTCATAAAATAGATAAAATAATAAACATTGGCTGAGAGAATTGAAACCCAATAGGCATCTACCGATCGCAAACGATAAAACAACACTACTCACATCATCCGGTCACAAACGACAAATCACTTTTGCTCACATCATCCGGTCACAAACGACAAATCACTTTTGCTCACATCATCCGGTCACAAACGACAAATCACTTTGCTCACATCATCCGGTCACAAACGACAAATCACTTTTGCTCACATCATCCGGTCACAAACGACAAATCACTTTTGCTCACATCATCCGATCACAAAGCGACAAATCACTTTTGCTCACATCATCCTGTCACAAACGACAAATCACTTTTGCTCACATCATCCGGTCACAAACGACAAATCACTTTGCTCACATCATCCGGTCACAAACGACAAATCACTTTTGCTCACATCATCCGGTCACAAACGACAAATCACTTTTGCTCACATCATCCGGTCACAAACGACAAATCACTTTTGCTCACATCATCCGGTCACAAACGACAAATCACTTTTGCTCACATCATCCGGTCACAAACGACAAATCACTTTTGCTCACATCATCCGGTCACAAACGACAAATCACTTTTGCTCACATCATCCGGTCACAAACGACAAATCACTTTTGCTCACATCATCCGGTCACAAACGACAAATCACTTTTGCTCACATCATCCGGTCACAAACGACAAATCACTTTGCTCACATCATCCGGTCACAAACGACAAATCACTTTTGCTCACATCATCCGGTCACAAACGACAAATCACTTTTGCTCACATCATCCGGTCACAAACGACAAATCACTTTTGCTCACATCATCCGGTCACAAACGACAAATCACTTTTGCTCACATCATCCGGTCACAAACGACAAATCACTTTTGCTCACATCATCCGGTCACAAACGACAAATCACTTTTGCTCACATCATCCGGTCACAAACGACAAATCACTTTGCTCACATCATCCGGTCACAAACGACAAATCACTTTTGCTCACATCATCCGGTCACAAACGACAAATCACTTTTGCTCACATCATCCGGTCACAAACGACAAATCACTTTTGCTCACATCATCCGGTCACAAACGACAAATCACTTTGCTCACATCATCCGGTCACAAACGACAAATCACTTTTGCTCACATCATCCGGTCACAAACGACAAATCACTTTTGCTCACATCATCCGGTCACAAACGACAAATCACTTTTGCTCACATCATCCGGTCACAAACGACAAATCACTTTTGCTCACATCATCCGGTCACAAACGACAAATCACTTTTGCTCACATCATCCGGTCACAAACGACAAATCACTTTTGCTCACATCATCCGGTCACAAACGACAAATCACTTTTGCTCACATCATCCGGTCACAAACGACAAATCACTTTTGCTCACATCATCCGGTCACAAACGACAAATCACTTTTGCTCACATCATCCGGTCACAAACGACAAATCACTTTTGCTCACATCATCCGGTCACAAACGACAAATCACTTTGCTCACATCATCCGGTCACAAACGACAAATCACTTTTGCTCACATCATCCGGTATCCGGTCACAAACGACAAATCACTTTTGCTCACATCATCCGGTCACAAACGACAAATCACTTTTGCTCACATCATCCGATCACAAAGCGACAAATCACTTTTGCTCACATCATCCTGTCACAAACGACAAAAAAAACTATACACACTTCATCCGAAAAACAAGATCTACATCTACCAATTGACATGTGCATCTCGCGTGTCTCATTAAAACTTCATCTGATCGCTAAACGACAGAACTTATACACACTTAATATGATAAAATAAGCAACATCATTCGATAGAAGACATCATCCGATGCAAGACATCATCCGATGGAAGACATCATCCGATAGAAGACATCATCCGACAGAAGACATCATCTGGTGGAAGACATTATCCGATCGACAAAAACCTTAACTTACCAACAGAAACATCCATCGACAGACATGAACCCCTGACTTTTACCTACAGAGGACATCCTGAATTTCTCAACTCCAACACGACTAACACAAACTTGTATAAACACAAACCATAGATGTAACACCCGAGTTTTTCGGGTTTCCGCTCCAAGGCTATTTTCGTAAATAAGTAAATTAGGTCCGTTTTGCGAGCGGATAGTTTTATTAGGACTCTAGAAATTTATGGGGATTTGTAGAGGAATAAGTGAAATTTTAGAAACCCAAATCGAGAAGAGTAATGCTAGAGTTCCCGTTTTACCCTTTTAGTACATCAATTTGTAAAAATAGCAAAATAAGTCCGTTTTGGGAACGGTGAGTTTTGTTAGAACTCTAAGATTAAATTGGAATATTTGGAGAAATAAGAAATTGCAGAGAGACCGAATCGATAGGCTAATTAAAGAAATAGTTTTAGTTTATTATAATTATTATAATTATTATTATTAATTTAATAAATAATAAAAATCAAACAACAGGGGAGACGGGAGACGGCGACTCTCCTCCGACGACGACGGCGATTTCTCGCCGTTTTCAGGCCAGACGACGGCGACGTGCGATCTCCGGCCATCTCCGCAGCGAAACCCGACCGGTATGGTTCGGTTTTCTCCTCTTTTCGGTTTGGCTTGGGGCTGTGCATGGCGAGCTCGATTGAGCTCCGATCGCTGGCCGTTTTTGGTCACCTCCGGCGAGGGTTTGCCGACCCTTGGTCCGATTTTCATCGCCTGGCCGTAATGGTTCTCGTTTGGGCGAATTTCAGTGAATGCCCGATTAGGGCAATTCAGGTTTGTGGTTGGAAACTTCGATTTTAGGTTAGTTTATTCTAATTGAGTGTTTATGTGATCGATGGGTGAAGAGATTGATGGAATGTGATGAAAAATTGAAAAAGGGAAAATTTCCGATTAAGGGCAGATTCGGGTTTCTGCTAAATTGACCTAGTTCCAGTCATTTGTTTTAAAATTCCTTTTGGCAGATTAAAATAGGTTATTAGAGGAGTACGTGGCCGCTAGAATCGTTCGATTCCAAAAATCGACGCAAAAGTTATGCACGTTTGAGTTTTGGGTCGATTTTTAACCAAACCCAAATTAGTGGTCGTTTAATTAGGTTTTAGTTAGAAATTGATGGTATTGTGCTTTTATGTTAATTAGTGAATACATTGGCCGTTATTTAGGTAGATTAAATGAATTGATGATTATTGGTGGATTTAGGTTAAAGTTTGGATATTGGAGATTATTGGAAAACCATTAATGGAGGTTAAGTAAATTGTGAGCACCACGTGCTCGATGAAATGCCCGAATGGAGAAAGTGAAAGTTTCAGGATAAATTGCTTTAGCTAGGAGCTTAGTTTAAGTTTGAGATTTGTTTATTTAGAATCGATTTTAATGTCCTTTATTTATGAAATGCTTTAGGTGAAGACGACTTTTGGACGGTGCTCGGCTAGCTACGGACGCCAGGTAAGTGGATGTTAGGTTTCCGGCCCTTAAGGCCCTACATTGTGACAACGTTAGGATTTTGTGTCTCCGATGATGATTTTCTGACTGTGGGTTTGATGAGTCGGGTAGCCTAGAATGTTAGTTATTAGTGGTTTGTTAAGTTTGTTATGAGTAAAGCTTGTCCATGTACGTTGTGAATGGTTGATGATATGTCTATGTATGTCTATGAACTCCTCATGCATCATGTTTTATAAAAGGTGCATACAAACTATTTACGAGCATGTTTTTAAGATGAATTGAACGATAATGATTTAAAGATGATATGTGAAACGTTGAAGTAAAAACGATCACGTGAATGATGTATGTTTCTCAAGTAAATGATGTATGTTTCTCAAGTGAATGATGTATGTTTCTCATGTGAATGATGTATGTTCTCACGGGGCAAGTCATGTATGTTATCACGGGGCAAGTTATGAATGTTATTACGGGGCAAGTTATGAATGTTATCATGGGGCAAGTTATGAATGTTATCACGGGGCAAGTTATGAATGTTTCCACGAGGCAAGTTATGAATGTTTCCACGGGGCAAGTTATGAATGTTACCACAGGGCAAGTTATGAATGTTACCACGGGCAAGTTACGACTTTCACGGGGCAAGAAAATGGTTTAACAAAACGAAACGAAATAAACATGTTTTATGAAAAGTCACGCATTCATGCATATTTCATCCATAGAGCATTCTCTTACTAAGCATTAGGCTTACTGTTTATGTTGTATGATGTAGGTGACAGGTGATGGTGAGAGTTCCTCATGATGACAAGGAATAGGTGGTTGATGGGTGGTGCTCGTGGCGACGGGGTGTGTTTTGGCTTGATGATCCGATGGCTTGAATGATGTATGTCGAATGATGTGAGTTAGTTTTGTTGGTTAGTAGGTCTACGTGTAGGTTTAATTTGTGAAAGTATCAAAGTGTTTAAGTATGTAGATTAGAGGTTTTGATAGAAAAATGTATGAACAGTCGAGTTTTGATGTATATGTAGTAGTAGTAGATTGTTTAGAATGTGGAGTTTAAATTTTAGAATTTTACTGGAACTGTTTGGGTATTTTGAACTGTTTAGTTATTTTAAAACAGGTAAGGATACGCTCGGTTTTTAGAGCGATCCACGCAATTTGTTTTCTTGAGTATAGGTTATATTAGTGTCGTGTTTTAATTGATCTTACTTTAATTGTTAATCGTTTTAAATTATTAATGGTTTTAGTCGTCTTAAATGTTTTAAAAGTCGAAATGTTTTACGCTCAAAATGTTTAAGTCGAAGTTAGACCCTAAAGGTTGTTAGAGGTGGGTCGATTGTCTAAGTATGTTTTCTTTTAAAGTGATAAGTAAAAATGAAAAAAAAATTTATGTGAGAACACGAGGGCTTAGGTAAAGGTTATGTCAATGTCACGGTCAGTCCGTGGCGGCCCTACGGGGTTGGGGTCGTCACAATAGACGTATTCTGAGTATGCATAGCGGAAGACTTAAATAAATAGATCATTAAGCACCCAGAAATCAGTCAGACAAGTTTACTAGTATTCAACATTTTTAAGAAAAATCCCTCCTACTTAAACTTCAATATTCATAAACCTTACTAATATCTTAAAGGTAGCAACCAGAGATCATAATCGCTTTTCCAGCCACACACTGTCACCCTGAGCACCATCCAGCAACTAGACTTAGGCATCTTCACTGAATTTGAAATCCTCACATGATTGTTCTTCACCTACATCATAAGGTTTAAACTATAAGCCTAATGCTTAGTAAGGAGTGCAATGCTAACATGTATGCATGAATGCACAAATTAAAGGAAACACATGTTCATGATCTTTTCGTGTTCTTGTTCTTGTTCATGTTCATGTTCATTGTTTTCATCATATGGATTAAGGGAGGATTTGTGCCGAAAAGGGGGTTGATAGTGAGAGTGTACATAGTCCCTTTCGGGTCGTATTCATGGTCCTCCTTTTGGACAGTGACATACGTCAAACCGCCCCCAACCCTCTCTTAATCCTTGTTGCATAAGTTTCATATTTATTTCTTGTTCATAGGGAAAATCATGCTTTTAAAACATTTTCATATGCATGAGAAAGATTCGTGATGCATGAGCATGAGCATTCTAAAATCATCAGGCTACAGAGCAAGTCATTCATTCGTTAAAGATCACAACATCAATTCGAGTAACATAACTAACCAGATATTAGCACAGATACATTTAACATCACAGACAACACCTCTACTTAGTACCCTTGAGGTGTAGGGCCCTAATGGCTGGAAACCTTACTTACTCACTTACCTAGTTTCCTTAGCAAAACTTGAGCACCTCTCTTCAAACTTCTTCACCTAGAAACATTTCACATTACAGTGTTAAATCAAAATCCTAAAAGTTCTAACCGAAAGTCATCCTAGATTCTAACTTATATATTTCTAAATCTTCCTAGTTGAGCGCCTAATGCGTACAGATTAAGCTTGCAAAAATATCTAAGTAACTAGATTCAACTTAGCAGATAAACACAGATTATAAATGTTACTACAATAACCCAACCATTGAAGAATCTGAAACCCCAAGTTCTAGCTGAAAACAGAGCCCTAAGAAACTATCTAGTAACTACATTGTCTAAGTCTTACCTAGAGCGTGGATTGTCGAAGAGAATACTGAAGAATCAATCGTTGGTGGAGGAGTAGCTGGCCGAGAGAGAGAGGAAGATCTTTGGAGAAAATGGAAAATCGTCAAGCGAGGAAATGTCAGTTACAGTAGGGTTTAATAAGGTTTGAGGATTTTCATTTTCTATATATATTAACTAAAATCCAACTTAATTACAAACTTGCCACCCAACCTAGTTTCACTCAACTTGTAATAAATATGTCTTGACATTAAATTTAAAATCATAAATGTAACACCCGAGATACGACTAGGTAATTTTCCTAACTGTATTAATGGTCATGAATATTTAATCTTCGCGGTTTAGAATTTTATGACAAGTTTAATTAATTACTTGTGGGTTTTAAACTAGGTTGAGTGGCAATATTGTAATATTGGAAGTCGAGATCAGTATATAAAGAAAAAGGAAAAGTTTTAAATTTCACTCAAGCCACTGTAGCCGACATCTTCTACTCTCGGCGATTTCTCTTTCCTCGAGCTCGCACCCCGCCTGCCAGCAATCTCCCTTCGACGATCGGTTTTCCCCGCCATTTCCTAGATACTCTACGCCTAAGGTATGAGTTTGTCAATGTAGTTATCTGTTAGTTGATTAGCCCTGCCTTCTGCTTGGCGTTGTAGCTTTGGACTTTTCCAATGGCCGACTAATAATAAGGATATCTAAAATTTGAGAGTTGTAGTGTTATTTCCCGTATCGATTCTGGACATTTTAGATTAATCAATAGTCGAATCTGTCGGTCTTGTTTTTGTGATTTCAAACTACACTGAGTATTAGACTAAGGAAACTCGGAAATGACTTTAACTAATAGATCCTAGGATGATTTATGAGTAGAGTTTTAGGATTTTGATTTAACTACTGTAATGCACATGTTTTAGGTGAAGAAGTTGAAGATAAAAGGTTCAGATTGCTAAGGAGACCAGGTAAGTGGATGTATTAGGATTTCTGGCCACTAGGGCCCTACACCATAAGGATACTAGGAGAAAAATTTTTGAAATGTTTAACTGATGATTTTGACTAGTAGTTTGCCATGATATGAAGTATTTGAGCAGGAAGGTGTTAAGTTACATAATGTTATACTCGTTCATACAGTATGATATTCCTCTGTGAAAATTCGTGTCCATGCATTATGTGCTCGTTTATGATTAAGTTAAGAATATGAAAAGAAAAAAAGCATGGCTCGTGAATTCTCCCACTGGTGGAGGCCGAGTTGATGATAAGCATGGCTCGTGAATTCTCCCACTGGTGGAGGCCGAGTTGATGATAAGCATGGCTCGTGAATTCTCCCACTGGTGGAGGCCGAGTTGATGATAAGCATGGCTCGTGAATTCTCCCACTGGTGGAGGCCGAGTTGATGATAAGCATGGCTCGTGAATTCTCCCACTGGTGGAGGCCGAGTTGATGATAAGCATGGCTCGTGAATTCTCCCACTGGTGGAGGCCGAGTTGATGATAAGCATGGCTCGTGAATTCTCCCACTGGTGGAGGCCGAGTTGATGATAAGCATGGCTCGTGAATTCTCCCACTGGTGGAGGCCGAGTTGATGATAAGCATGGCTCGTGAATTCTCCCACTGGTGGAGGCCGAGTTGATGATAAGCATGGCTCGTGAATTCTCCCACTGGTGGAGGCCGAGTTGATGATAAGCATGGCTCGTGAATTCTCCCACTGGTGGAGGCCGAGTTGATGATAAGCATGGCTCGTGAATTCTCCCACTGGTGGAGGCCGAGTTGATGATAAGCATGGCTCGTGAATTCTCCCACTGGTGGAGGCCGAGTTGATGATAAGCATGGCTCGTGAATTCTCCCACTGGTGGAGGCCGAGTTGATGATAAGCATGGCTCGTGAATTCTCCCACTGGTGGAGGCCGAGTTGATGATAAGCATGGCTCGTGAATTCTCCCACTGGTGGAGGCCGAGTTGATGATAAGCATGGCTCGTGAATTCTCCCACTGGTGGAGGCCGAGTTGATGATAAGCATGGCTCGTGAATTCTCCCACTGGTGGAGGCCGAGTTGATGATAAGCATGGCTCGTGAATTCTCCCACTGGTGGAGGCCGAGTTGATGATAAGCATGGCTCGTGAATTCTCCCACTGGTGGAGGCCGAGTTGATGATAAGCATGGCTCGTGAATTCTCCCACTGGTGGAGGCCGAGTTGATGATAAGCATGGCTCGTGAATTCTCCCACTGGTGGAGGCCGAGTTGATGATAAGCATGGCTCGTGAATTCTCCCACTGGTGGAGGCCGAGTTGATGATAAGCATGGCTCGTGAATTCTCCCACTGGTGGAGGCCGAGTTGATGATAAGCATGGCTCGTGAATTCTCCCACTGGTGGAGGCCGAGTTGATGATAAGCATGGCTCGTGAATTCTCCCACTGGTGGAGGCCGAGTTGATGATAAGCATGGCTCGTGAATTCTCCCACTGGTGGAGGCCGAGTTGATGATAAGCATGGCTCGTGAATTCTCCCACTGGTGGAGGCCGAGTTGATGATAAGCATGGCTCGTGAATTCTCCCACTGGTGGAGGCCGAGTTGATGATAAGCATGGCTCGTGAATTCTCCCACTGGTGGAGGCCGAGTTGATGATAAGCATGGCTCGTGAATTCTCCCACTGGTGGAGGCCGAGTTGATGATAAGCATGGCTCGTGAATTCTCCCACTGGTGGAGGCCGAGTTGATGGTGGAGGCCGATTGATATAGCTGGCTCGTGAATTCTCCCACTGGGGAGGCCGAGTTGATGATACATGGCTCGTGATTCCTCCCACTATTTGAGCCGAGATACATGATAAGTATGGCTCGTGAATTCTCCCACTGGGTGAGGCCGAGATAATGATAATATATGGCTCGCGAATCCTTCCACTGGTGGAGGCCGAGATGATGATAAGTATTGCTCGCGAATTCTCCCACTGGTGGAGGCCGAGCTAGTCGTTACTATGATTGCCCGGTTGGCAATGATCGTGTGCCCTGTCTTTCTCCCTCGTTCCCTCCCTTAATACATGCTATGTAAATGATGAAAATGAGCATGAATGAAGAAAGATTTACGAACTTATGTTTCTTTAATTTGTTCATTCATGCATGTCTGTCACCATGCATTCTTTACTAAGCATTAGGCTTATAGTTAAACCTTATGTTGTAGGCGAAGAGACTACAGGTGAAGATACTAATTTCAAAGAGGATATTTAAAGCTGGTTGCGGGAGGATGCTCAATGTGACAGTGCAGGACTGGAGAGGCGATGATGACCTCTGGTTATTGCTTCCTTATGTCAGTAAGAATACAAGAACTGGAATTATGTAGGATAGTGTTAGTATTGTCTGAGTCAACTTCTGAGTCTGGAATTAATTTTAAGGGATTATCGAACGGTCTGTTTTGCTTAAGTCTTCCGGTACGTTTATTCTGAACGAGTCTCTAATTTTCTATACGTATGAATGTTAAGTCATTGAAATTTGAAGTCTGTGAAGATTAAGTCTATCGGATGTTGTCGAGTGTTTTAGTCATCCGGTGATGTCGAGTGTTTTGCTCGCCGGATGATAAGGGTTAAGTCGTCTGTCGCATAGTCACCGGATGATGCGGGTATTTACAATACTGGGCGATGTGAGTGTTATTTTGTCGTCTAGCGCCCGGTGGATGAAGTGTATTTTCTTCACCGGATGATGTGAGTGTTTTCTTGTCGTCTAGTGACCGGATGATGTAGAGTATTTCTTCGCCGGAAGAGGAAAAATGTTATGTTGTCGTCTAGTGACCGGTGGAGGAAGTGTAGTTATTCACCGGATGATGTAGACGATGTTTGTCGTTTAGTGGCCGAATGTAATTTAATAAGTCATGTGCGATGCACGTGCTCACCGGATGATGTTTCTTATCTAGTGAGATTTTAATGAGTCACGTGTTTGACTCGTGTTCACCGGTGGATGTCCACTACTGGGCGATGTTTTAATTGAACATGTGAAACCCGCGTGCCTATCGGAAGATATCTTCTATTAGGCGATAATAAGTGATTCTCGTAGAGTACACGTGATAAATCGGATGGGGCACACCCTGCCAGCCGATGCATGCAAATCCATGCAAACCCGAGTAGAATCAGGTTAGGTGATTTAAGGGCATTTCTTCCCTATCCGATTATGCTTTGGAATTGACGATCGAGTTTAATCGACTGATTCTGTCGATGAATGAATTATTAGAAATATGAAGGAGTCAAGTTCATGTTCTGAGTTTAAAAAAAAAAAAGAAAGAATAGAGGAATACTAATAATGAACAGGTGTAGAAATTAAGAAGTAAATGATTACGATTGTCATGTTTACGTGGCAATCCCATCGGGGTCGTTACAATTATGGTATCAGAGCAAAATCGGGTTCTAAAACCGATTCCGCAGTGTAACACCCGACATTTCGGCCAGGTGATTTTCTGACCATTTTCATTGTCACCCTCTTATTTAACCTTTATGATTTAAAATTTAATGTTAAGATAAATTATTACAAGTTAAGTGAAACTAGGTTGGGTGGCAGTTTTGTAAATTAAAATCGATGGATTTAGTATAAATAGGAAATGGAAACCTTAAATCTCATTTTATTGTCACTGTAGCCGACATTCCCTCTCGGCGATTTCTTCTCTTCCAAGTTCTTGCTCTCGGCTACCAGAACTTTCCTCTGCCGACGACCGGTTTCGAGCTTGCTCTTCTCTGCAAATCCACACCCGAGGTATGAAATGGACAATGTAGTCATTCATTAGTAAATAGAGCTCTGTTTTCAGCTCGGCACTGAGTTCGGATATTTTTAGCAGTGGCCGAGTAGCTTTAGACTTTTTAAAATCTGAGAGTAGAAATGTCATCCCGAATCGATTCTGAGCATTTTAAGTAACCAACTCGGATTTAATCAATGGTAAAACCTGTCCACCTAGTTTCGGATTTCAGACTGCAGTGTGTCAACAGAGGAATCGGAATGACTTTAGCTGTTAGATCCTAGGATGGTTTATGATTAGGACTATTAGGACTTTGTTTTAACTACTGTAATGTACATGTTTTAGGTGAAGAAGTTTAAAGGAAAGAAGCTCGGATTGCTAAGGAATCCAGGTAAGTGAATGTGTTAAGATTTCCGGCCACTAGGGCCCTACACCGCAAGGGTATTAGGAAATCACTGAAATGTTAACTTGTTGACTATGATTTGTTATTTCCACGACATGAAGAAATTGTGTAAGTAAATGTAAAGTTACAGGATGTTCTACTTGTCCTTATGGTATGACTTTTCTCTGTGAACCTCATGTCTATGCATTATGCCCACGTTTATGATTAAGTAGAGAACATGAAAAGTAAATGTAACCGTAATTAAGTGCAGAACGGGGAAAAGACTATGCTATGTATGACTCGCGAATTCTCCCACTGGTGGAGGCCGAGTAATGATATGTATGACTCGCGAAATCTCCCACTGGTGGAGGCCGAGTTAATGATATGTATGGCTCGCGAATTCTCCCACTGGGGAGGCCGAGTGATGTATCATGATTGCCGCGATAGGCAAATGATTATGTACGACTGCCGCGATAGGCAAATGACTATGTACCCCAGTCTTCCTCCCTCGTTCCCTGCCTTAATACATGTTATGTAAAGGATAAAGATGAACATGAATGAAGAATGGTTTATGAACTTATGTCCCTTTAAATTGTGTACTCATGTATATCTGTCAGCATGCATTCCTTACTAAGCATTAGGCTTATAGTTAAACCTTATGGTGTAGGTGAAGAAGGTTCAGGTGAGGATGTTATGTTCAAAGAGGATGCTTAAGGCTGGTTGCTGGAGGATGCTCAAGGTGACAGTGCGGGACTGGAGAGGCGATTTATGACCCCTGGTTAAGACTCTTATGTTACAGTATGTTAAAGAATATGGTAGTTTAAGTAGGATGAGATTATTTAAAACGTTGAGCTTTGAAACTGTCTAGTGGATCACTGAGTCAGGGAATGATTATATAGATTTATAATTGGTCACGCGTGATGCACGTGACCGTCGGCAGATGCAAATATGTGTGCCTGCCGATAGATGTCTAATGAATCATGTGAGATGCACGTGCAGGCCGGTAGAACAACTGGATGTTTGTCGTTTAGCGACCGGCAGGAGTGAAAGCTAAATGTGGTTGTTCAGCGAACTTAAGTTAAGTTAGAATGAGATTTGATATATATATAAAAAAATATATATGTAAAATGTGAAAGTCTGTTGAGAGATAGTAAGTGAATGTAATAATAGTAAAAGTCAAGCAAACGATTAATGAAAGGACATGAACACGTGACGGCTCCTGGCCGGGGTCGTTACAATTGTGGTATCAAAGCAAAACCAGGTTCTAAAACCGATTCTGCAGACTGCCTCCCAGCACTGACTGTCACTTGAGCACACCTCAGCAACTGTAAGTGTTTATGATTTCATGTATGTCATTAAGTTAAGTTATGCCTGTAATGAATTGCCAGGAATCCCAAGATGGTTAGAGGTCAACAGAGAGAGGCCAATGAGGATAGCAATGCTATTGCTCAGTTGACTGAGTTGGTCATGCGCCAATCTCACCAGATAGAACGACTGATGACAGCTAGAGAAGAACAAGGCAACTCCAGTACTAACGCAACTCATGATCACGGGGGTGAGCGCTTTCACCGGCTTCGACCCCCGGTGTTTAATGGGTATGTTTGTAACACCCCTAATACTGTACCCGTATTTTCGTACTATATATATATATATTTTTTTTTTATACTTTTTACTTTCTTATAGTTTAAATAAAACTTTGTGCAGAAATAAAAACTGAAGTTGAAAACAGAACTGAAATCGGAATTCAATTTGAACCTTAAAAGCATTTAAAACAAACTATAAAACAATTTATTAAAACTTAATATATTAAAACATTTAATAACAGAGGGCAGAAACGGAACTCGCTGCCAAAAAGAGGGGGCGGGGGGGCGATCGATCTCTGTAAACTACAGAGATCGATCGCTGCTTGCATAAAGGTAGCAAGCGATCGATCTCTGTAGTTTACAGAGATCGATCGCGCTTGCATGCAGCAAGCGATCGATCTCTGCTGAGCAGAGATCGATCGCTGCAGCATGTAGCAAGGGCAGCGATCCCCCAAGCGATCAGACTTCTCCTTGTTTCTTCCTTCTGTTTTCGTTCAATACTCAGCTCTCTGGAATTCCAGAGAGCAGAACACAATCTCAGCTCTCTGGAATCCGATTCCATAGAGCAATTCACTTCACTTTTCCTTCAACATTTTCACATTTCATTCATTTCATTCATCAACATTATCAACCAAATCATAGCTTCAATCCCACCCAAACGTATTCTAAACTCAATCGTATTACGGCGGACTTGGCGAAGTCCAACTGCGTGGATAGCTCTAAAAACCGAGCTATCCGTAACAACCTACAAACAACTTATAATATTTAATTTAGACAACCAAGCAGTTCCAGAATTTCTATAACGTTTAAATAACGGTTCTAAACCAAAACATTTTAAAACGTTTATCAAACAGTTTTAACCAAAACGTTTTACATACAATTACCAAAACGTTATCTAACCCCTATCCAGATCCAAACAACCTACATATTCTATACAATTATCAGATCAACACATCCTAAAATAACCCCAGAGTCCATACATACATCCCCACGGGTCAAAAGCGCCTCGACTACTCAGCGCACTCCCACGGCCATCATCCATCAGCTGCCACCTACGTCAGGAGGAGGAACCTCGTCCTCACCTGGATCAACGTAACCTAGCAGATCACCTACACCATACAGACACATATGAGATATTGAAATCTCAGTAAGCTACGTAAATGCAGATGCATGCGTGCGTATGCCATTCAGAAATCATGGTCAGATTCAGATTACAGATACAGAATTACAGATTACAGATTCATTACGTCGCAGACAGACAGATTTGTCACCGAGACCTCGACCCACTAACCCAAGGGGGCCCGTCCGGCGGTTGGACTACCCCGTGGGGTTAGAGAGGGGGGGTACACGCTTGCAACACGCACAGCCGTGCCTGAGCCCCATCTCGCATGACCAGAAACAGACAGATTACGTTTATTCATTCAGATTTCGTTACAGATTTCGTTTCAGATATACGTTCCTTTTCTTAAAAACATGTGCAGAAATTCCTTTTCATGACTTTCGAAAACCGTGATGCATGAACAGTTCATATCAGCGGAAAGTAAACAAACAGTTCATATCAGCAGACAATATAACATAACCTATAAACTACTAACCTAACTACCCAACCAGAATAACGTAAAACAAACGATTCCTCGAGTATTCTCGAGATGACGACAGAGTATGGTGTAGACCTTTGGGTCAAAGTAAGTCACGAAAACTTACCTTGAGTGCGCTGGATCTCAAGCTTCGTCAACGGGAGTCGTGTGTCTGAGGAAAACACGATATTCGTAGTTAAAACCAATTTGAATTATAAACGTCCAAATTACAAAACCTTTGCTAAAGAATTCTCCTAAATTCTTCACTTAGCTAATTAAAGCTTTTCGAACATTAATTATAGCTCGATTATCCAAAATAACGAGTTTTCCCCTAAAACCCGAAAGTTTACCAATTTATAACTTTTTCGCAAATCGACTTTTCTTCGTCCAATAACGTTCAATACGTTCAATTTATACGTAATCACGGCTAACCTATTAATTACGAGTCCTAATTTCGACATTTTATCGAAACCCTAGTTTGCCGAAACGCTACAAATGTCGAAATAAAGCTATAAGATTAAAGGCACATACCGAGGGTAGCGAGAGAGGAAGAAAACGTGAAGGACGGAGGAAGAACGGAGGTCGGACGGAGGTCGGATTGTGAGGAGTCGCCGGCGCCAGGGAGAGAGCTCGCTCTCTGTCGTGGGAATCCAGGGAGAAGAAGAAGAGAATGAGTGAAAAAGAATGGTTTGTAATATTTTATAAATTGATTTTGTAAATTACTATTTTGCCCTTCTTTGATTTTTATATTGATTTCGTCCCTCGGTTCGTTAATCGTCCAACTATTCGGATCCTCGAAAGTTTCATATTTTTCCAATAACTTCTATTCATTGCCAGGGATTTATTAAAACTGTCCGTTCGCAATTTGGACCTCGTTTGCTATTTTTACGAGAACGTCTTTTACATTACGAAAACCGTATTTACTCGGAATACAGTGTTTGATCTCCGAAAATTTCCGTAAATTCCTTAAAATTCTAATCAATCGCTAGGATCGTAATGACGTTTTCTTTTCGTAAATCGGACCTGATTTGACATAATTACAAAAAAATGCCAATAATAATATAATAATAATATAATAAAAGGTCCGTACAAACCGGATATTACAATGTTTCAGATCCTGTCCATGCTGAGGAGTGGATCCGAAAGATTGAAGACATGTTTAAGTATGCAAAGGTTGACGAAGGGGATAAGGTCACCTATGCTGTCTTTCATTTGGAGTTAAGTGCAAGGCATTGGTGGGACTCGATCCAGAGCACCCCTAATGCCGAAGCTATGACCTGGGGGATGTTCAAGTCTGCCTTCTTCGACAAGTACTTCAATAGGACTGTTCGGGCCAACAAGAAGAAGGAGTTTATGAATCTACGACAAACTGGCTCTGTGACGGATTATATATGTGAATTTGATGCTTTATCACGGTTTGCTCCCCGTATGATTGAGGATGAGGAAGATAAGATCTACCAGTTTGTTCAAGGACTGAAGCCAAGTCTGTACATGAAAGTGAAGACTGCCGGGATACATAATGTACCTTATGGTGAAGTGACGGCTAAGGCCTTGGAGCTAGAAGAGGCAGAAATGACAGCATATGCACAACGCGAACAGCCAAAGAAACTCATGAAGGACGCTCAGCCGCCACCACGTCAGAACAAGGGTTGGCAGCCACGACAGAACAGGGGACCACAGCAACAACAGCATGGAATGAAGAGGCCCCTCAACCAGAATGATGACCAGGGAAAAGGAAAGAGACCTCTGGCGCCTCTATGCCCTACATGTCAGAGGAACCACCCTGGTGAGTGCAAGTTGCTTTCTGGCCGCTGTTTCAGGTGTGATAAGACCGGACACATGGTCAGAGATTGTCCCATGCCGCCAGACCCGAACCGTGCAAGGGTTGTACCCAGAGTGTATGCATTGATGGAAGATGAGGGAGCTGATCAACATACAGTCATATCAGGTACCATCATGATTTGTGGTTTTGCTGCTTATACACTCATAGATACAGGGGCCACACACTCGTTTATATCAACCTTGTTTGTATGCAAACATAGCATAGGACCCTTACCAGCTGAAAGGTTATATAGTGTTGTGTTGCCATCAGGGAGGTCCCTACATTCAGAGCAGATTGTTAAGGGTGACGTCGTGTCCTTAGGGGATAAGAATCTCTATGCGGAATTAATTGTCATTGACATAAGAGGGTATGAAGTAATATTAGGGATGGATTGGTTATTTAGACATCATGCCACGATAAGTTGTCGATCTGGAATAGTTGATTTTAGACCCCCAAATGATAACCATTATTCCTTCCAAGCTATTCCTAAAATAAGTAAGATACCAATTATATCCTCACTAGAAATATACCGAATGCTGAGAGGTGGTTGTGAGAGCTACCTGGCTAGTGTAATAGATGACCGGGTGAAGAATAAAATTGAGCTACAGGATATTCCTATAGTCCGAGAGTTTCCCGAGGCATTCTTAGATGATTTACCGGGTATACCACCTGATAGGGAAATAGAATTTGTGATTGATACATACCCCGAGGCATCACCTGTATCCAAAAATCCTTACCGTATGGCACCTGTTGAGTTGAAAGAATTGAAGGTCCAACTGCAGGAATTGGTTGACAAGGGATTTATTCGCCCCAGCAGTTCTCCTTGGGGTGCACCAGTCTTATTTGTAAGGAAGAAGGATGGTTCTCTTAGAATGTGCATAGACTACAGGGAACTAAATAAGTTGACAATCAAGAATAGGTACCCCTTACCCAGGATTGACGATTTGTTTGACCAATTGCAAGGAGCTAAGGTATTTTCAAAGATAGATTTACGTTTGGGTTATTACCAACTGAAGGTTAAAGAAGGAGATATACCAAAGACAGCCTTCAGAACCCGCTATGGACATTATGAATTCTTAGTCATGTCGTTTGGTTTGACAAACGCCCCTGCCGCTTTTATGGATCTAATGAACCGTGTGTTTCGTGAGTATTTGGATAAGTTTGTGATTGTATTCATAGATGATATCTTGATATATTCCCGAACTGTGGCTGACCATGAAGAACATTTGAAAGTAGTTTTGACGACATTGAAGGAGCATCAACTTTACGCCAAGCTGTCTAAGTGTGAGTTTTGGTTAGATAAGGTTAATTTCCTTGGCCATGTAGTTTCTGCTAATGGCATATCTGTGGACCCAACCAAAATTCAGGCAGTAAAAGATTGGCCTCAACCTAAGAATGCCAGTGAAGTCCGCAGCTTCCTTGGTTTGGCAGGCTATTACAGAAAATTCATCAAGGGATTTTCTATGATAGCTAAACCCCTGACAGGTTTGACAAAGAAGGACATTAAGTATTCTTGGACTGAAGCCTGTGAAGATAGCTTCCAGACGTTAAAACTGAAGTTAACAACAGCTCCTGTTTTGACCCTCCCAACCGAAGAAGGAAAATTTAGTGTTTACTGCGATGCTTCTAAAGTCGGTTTAGGTTGTGTTCTGATGCAAGAGGGTAAAGTTATAGCGTATGCTTCTAGGCAGCTAAAAAGTTACGAGCAAAATTACCCCGCCCATGATCTAGAATTAGCTGCCGTTGTTTTTGCCTTGAAGATTTGGAGACACTATCTATATGGACAGCAATGTGAGGTGTTTTCTGACCATAAAAGTCTAAAGTACCTCTTCACACAGAAGGAATTGAACATGAGACAGAGACGTTGGTTGGAATTTGTCAAGGACTATGATTTTGAGATCAAGTATCACCCCGGGAAGGCTAACTCTGTAGCTGATGCGTTGAGTAGGATGTCAACAACAATGCAGCCCGTGATTTCAACCATGTTTATACCCTTAAGAACAGAAGTTCAGAAATTTGACTTGGAGATAGTTCCGGAGTTATCAGTCTTGCTCGCTAAGTTAACTATTCAGCCAACAATTTTGGAAAAGATCAAGGATGCACAACAGAAGGATTCAGTGGAAAATATCAGCATGATGGATAAGTTGAAGGACACCACCTCCGAGTTCAGTCTCTCCAAGGATGGGATCCTGAGGTTTAGAAATCGGTGGTGCATTCCTAATGATGTGGAATTGCGTAAGTTGATCTTGGCTGAGGCGCACTCCTCTTCCTTTTCCGTACATCCTGGCTGCACCAAGATGTACCGAGACCTGAAGTTACAGTACTGGTGGCCTAACCTAAAAAGGGATGTTGCTAAGTATGTAGAGTCCTGTTTAGTATGCCAACAAGTCAAAGCCGAGCACCAACGTCCAGGAGGTACTCTTCAGCCGTTGCCTATTCCCGAGTGGAAGTGGGAACACATAGCCATGGATTTCGTAGTAGGACTACCTAAGACGACAAAAGGGCATGATTGTATTTGGGTTGTGGTGGATAGACTGACAAAATCGGCCCA
Organism: Begonia masoniana; assembly: GCA_022432975.1. Taxonomy (NCBI): domain Eukaryota; kingdom Viridiplantae; phylum Streptophyta; class Magnoliopsida; order Cucurbitales; family Begoniaceae; genus Begonia; species Begonia masoniana. The sequence goes on along the minus strand of CM039503.1, from coordinate 32,800,241 downwards.
TTTCTTACCTGTAAGGACCACCTATACGATGGACCAATTTGCTGATCTTTATGTTCAGGAAATTATTAGGTTGCATGGGATCCCTGTATCCATTGTCTCTGACCGTGACCCCAGGTTCACCTCTCGATTCTGGAAAAGTTTGCAAGGTACATTGGGTACAAGGTTATCTTTCAGCACAGCTTTTCACCCACAGACCGATGGCCAGTCAGAAAGGACGATTCAAATACTCGAAGATATGTTGAGAGCATGTGTACTTGACTTTCAGACAACTTGGAGCAGACAATTACCTCTAGTTGAGTTCTCCTACAATAACAGTTATCAGTCCACCATTGGTATGGCACCTTATGAAGCACTGTATGGTAGGAAATGTAGGTCACCTCTTTATTGGGACGAGGTTGGTGAAGCAAAACTCCTTGGGCCTGATATTCTGCAGCAAATGTCAGATAAGATTACCACTATTCGGAAAAGAATGATGACTGCACAAAGCCGACAGAAGTGTTACGCAGATCAAAGGAGAAGGGAACTCGAGTTTTCGGTAGGAGATGAAGTATTCTTAAAGGTGTCACCATTTAGAGGAGTCTTAAGATTTGGCAAGAAGGGAAAACTTAATCCTAGATTCATTGGACCCTTCCCTGTCTTAGCAAAAATCGGGAGTACAGCTTACAGACTGTAACTGCCTCCATCATTGGATAAAGTTCATAATGTCTTCCATGTGTCAATGTTAAGGAAGTGCATGCGTGATCCGATGCAGGTCATCCAGCCATCGGATATTGGTTTAGAGCCGACACTAGAGTATGAGGAGAAACCGATACAGATACTGGAATATGCAGTCAAGACCCTGAGAAACAAAGAAATCCCTTTGGTGAAAGTTTTATGGACAAATCACGGCATTGAAGAAGCCACATGGGAAAGACAGCAGGAGATGTTGGACAAATATCCTAAGTTATTTGCTTGAGCAATTTTCGAGGACGAAAATTTTGTTTAAGGAGGGGTGGATGTAACACCCGACATTTCGGCCAGGTGATTTTCTGACCATTTTCATTGTCACCCTCTTATTTAACCTTTATGATTTAAAATTTAATGTTAAGATAAATTATTACAAGTTAAGTGAAACTAGGTTGGGTGGCAGTTTTGTAAATTAAAATCGATGGATTTAGTATAAATAGGAAATGGAAACCTTAAATCTCATTTTATTGCCACTGTAGCCGACATTCCCTCTCGGCGATTTCTTCTCTTCCAAGTTCTTGCTCTCGGCTACCAGAACTTTCCTCTGCCGACGACCGGTTTCGAGCTTGCTCTTCTCTGCAAATCCACACCCGAGGTATGAAATGGACAATGTAGTCATTCATTAGTAAATAGAGCTCTGTTTTCAGCTCGGCACTGAGTTCGGATATTTTTAGCAGTGGCCGAGTAGCTTTAGACTTTTTAAAATCTGAGAGTAGAAATGTCATCCCGAATCGATTCTGAGCATTTTAAGTAACCAACTCGGATTTAATCAATGGTAAAACCTGTCCACCTAGTTTCGGATTTCAGACTGCAGTGTGTCAACAGAGGAATCGGAATGACTTTAGCTGTTAGATCCTAGGATGGTTTATGATTAGGACTATTAGGACTTTGTTTTAACTACTGTAATGTACATGTTTTAGGTGAAGAAGTTTAAAGGAAAGAAGCTCGGATTGCTAAGGAATCCAGGTAAGTGAATGTGTTAAGATTTCCGGCCACTAGGGCCCTACACCGCAAGGGTATTAGGAAATCACTGAAATGTTAACTTGTTGACTATGATTTGTTATTTCCACGACATGAAGAAATTGTGTAAGTAAATGTAAAGTTACAGGATGTTCTACTTGTCCTTATGGTATGACTTTTCTCTGTGAACCTCATGTCTATGCATTATGCCCACGTTTATGATTAAGTAGAGAACATGAAAAGTAAATGTAACCGTAATTAAGTGCAGAACGGGGAAAAGACTATGCTATGTATGACTCGCGAATTCTCCCACTGGTGGAGGCCGAGTAATGATATGTATGACTCGCGAAATCTCCCACTGGTGGAGGCCGAGTTAATGATATGTATGGCTCGCGAATTCTCCCACTGGGGAGGCCGAGTGATGTATCATGATTGCCGCGATAGGCAAATGATTATGTACGACTGCCGCGATAGGCAAATGACTATGTACCCCAGTCTTCCTCCCTCGTTCCCTGCCTTAATACATGTTATGTAAAGGATAAAGATGAACATGAATGAAGAATGGTTTATGAACTTATGTCCCTTTAAATTGTGTACTCATGTATATCTGTCAGCATGCATTCCTTACTAAGCATTAGGCTTATAGTTAAACCTTATGGTGTAGGTGAAGAAGGTTCAGGTGAGGATGTTATGTTCAAAGAGGATGCTTAAGGCTGGTTGCTGGAGGATGCTCAAGGTGACAGTGCGGGACTGGAGAGGCGATTTATGACCCCTGGTTAAGACTCTTATGTTACAGTATGTTAAAGAATATGGTAGTTTAAGTAGGATGAGATTATTTAAAACGTTGAGCTTTGAAACTGTCTAGTGGATCACTGAGTCAGGGAATGATTATATAGATTTATAATTGGTCACGCGTGATGCACGTGACCGTCGGCAGATGCAAATATGTGTGCCTGCCGATAGATGTCTAATGAATCATGTGAGATGCACGTGCAGGCCGGTAGAACAACTGGATGTTTGTCGTTTAGCGACCGGCAGGAGTGAAAGCTAAATGTGGTTGTTCAGCGAACTTAAGTTAAGTTAGAATGAGATTTGATATATATATAAAAAAATATATATGTAAAATGTGAAAGTCTGTTGAGAGATAGTAAGTGAATGTAATAATAGTAAAAGTCAAGCAAACGATTAATGAAAGGACATGAACACGTGACGGCTCCTGGCCGGGGTCGTTACACGCAGACTGCATTCCAGCACTGACTGTCACATGAGCACACTCCAACAACTGTAAGTATTTATGATTTCAGTATATGTCATTAAGTTAAGATATATCTGTAATGATTTGTCTAGGAATCCCAAAATGGTTAGAGGTCAACAGAGAGAGACCAATGAGGATAGCAATGCTATCGCTCAGTTGACTGAGTTGGTCATGCGCCAATATCACCAGATAGAACAACTGATGACTGCTAGAGAGGAACAAGGCAACTCCAGTACTAATGCAACTCATGATCATGGGGGTGAGCGTTTTCACCGGCTTCGACCCCCGGTGTTTAATGGATATGTTTCAGATCCTATTCATGCTGAGGAGTGGATTCGAAAGATAGAAGACATGTTTAAGTATGCAAAGGTTGATGAAGGGGATAAGGTCACCTATGCTGTCTTTCATTTGGAGTTAAGTGCAAGGCATTGGTGGGATTCGATCCAGAACACCGCTAATGCCGAAGCTATGACCTGGGAGATGTTCAAGACTGCTTTCTTTGACAAGTACTTCAATAGGACTGTTCGGGCCAACAAGAAGAAGGAGTTCATGAATCTACGACAAACTGGCTTTGTGACGGATTACATATGCAAGTTTGATGCTTTATCACGGTTTTCTCCCCGTATGATTGAGGATGAGGAGGACAAGATTTACCAATTTGTTCAAGGACTGAAGCCAAGTCTGTACATGAAAGTGAAGACTGCTGGGATACACAATGTAGCTTATGGTGAAGTGACGGCTAAGGCCTTGGAGCTGGAAGAGGCAGAAATGACAGCATATGCACAGCGCGAGCAGCCAAGGAAACCCACGAAGGACACTCAGCCGCCACCACGTCAGAACAAAGGTTGGCAGCCGCAACAGAACAGGAGACCACAGCAACAACAACATGGAATAAAGAGACCCTTCAATTCAAATGATGACCAGGGAAAAGGAAAGAGACCTCTGGCACCCCTATGCCCCACTTGTGAGAAGAACCATCCTGGTGAGTGCAAGTTGCTTTCTGGCCGCTGTTTCAGGTGTGATAAGGCTGGACACCTAGTCAGAGACTGCCCCATGCCGCCAAACCCGAACCGTGCAAGAGTAGTACCCAGAGTTTATGCCATGTTGGAAGATGAGGGTACAGTGCCGCATACAGTCATAACAGGTACCATTATGATCTGTGGTTTTGCTGCTTACACGCTTATAGATACAGGAGCCACACACTCGTTTATATCAACCTTGTTTGTATGCAATCATAACATAGGATCTTTACCAGCTGAAAGGTCGTTTAGTGTTATGTTACCATCAGGGAAATCACTACATTCCGAACAGATTGTTAAAGGTGATGTTGTGTCCTTAGGAAGTAAGAAACTGCATGTAGAACTGATTGTAATTGACATGAAAGGGTATGAGGTGATATTAGGAATGGATTGGTTATTTAGGCATTATGCCACAATAAGTTGTAGATCTGGAATGGTTGATTTTCGACCTCCAAATGGTGATCATTATTCCTTCCAAGCTATTCCTAAGATAAGCAAAATACCGATTATATCCTCACTAGAAATTTACCGGTTACTGAAAAATGGTTGTGAGAGTTACTTAGCTAGCATAATGGATGTACGGGTGAAGAATAAGATAGAGTTACAGGATATCCCCATAGTCAGAGAGTTCCGTGAGGCATTTCTGGATGACTTGCCAGGATTACCACCTAATAGAGAAGTAGAGTTTGTAATTGATACATATCCCGAGGCATTACCAGTATCTAAGAACCTTTAGCGTATGGCACCTGTAGAACTAAAGGAGTTAAAGGTCCAACTACAGGAATTAGTAGACAAAGGGTTTATACGCCCTAGTAGTTCCCCTTGGGGTGCACCTGTCTTATTTGTCAAGAAGAAGGATGGTTCCCTTAGAATGTGCATAGACTACATGTAACACCCGACATTTCGGCCAGGTGATTTTCTGACCATTTTCATTGTCACCCTCTTATTTAACCCTTATGATTTAAAATTTAATGTTAAGACAAATTTATTACAAGTTGAGTAAAACTAGGTTGGGTGGCAGTTTTGTAATTAAAATCGATGGATTTAGTATAAATAGGAAATGGAAACCTTAAACCTCATTTATTACAACTGTAGCCGACATTCCCTCTCGGCGATTCCTTCTTTTCCAAGTTCTTGCTCTCGGCTACCAGAACTTCCCTTTACCGACGGCTGGTTCGAGCTTGCTCTTCTCTGCAAATCCACACCCGAGGTATGAAATGGACAATGTAGTCATTCATTAGTAAATAGAGCTCTGTTTTCAGCTCGGCACTGAGTTCGGATTTTTTTAGCAGTGGCCGAGTAGTTTATGACTTTTTAAAATCTGGGAGTAGAAATGTCATCCCGAATCGATTATGAGCATTTTAAGTAACCAACTCAGATTTAATCAATGGTAAAACCTGTCCACCTAGTTTCGGATTTCAGACTGCAGTGTGTCAAACAGAGGAATCGGAATGACTTTAGCTATTAGATCCTAGGATGGTTTATGATTAGGACTATTAGGACTTTGTTTTAACTACTGTAATGTACATGTTTTAGGTGAAGAAGTTTAAAGGAAAGAAACTCGGATTGCTAAGGAATCCAGGTAAGTGAATGTGTTAAGATTTCTGGCCACTAGGGCCCTACACCGCAAGGGTATTAGGAAATCACTGAGATGTTAGCTTATTGACTATGATTTGTTATTTCCACGATATGAAGAAGTTGTGTAAGTAAATGTAAAGTTACAGGATGTTTTACTTGTCCTCATGATATGACTTCTCTCTATGAACTTTATGTCTATGCACTGTGTCCCTGTTATGATTAAGTTGAGAACATGAAAAGCAAATGTAACCAAGATTAAGTGCAGAGCGGGGAAAGACTATGTTATGTATGACTCGCGAATTCTCCCACTGGTGGAGGCCGAGTTAATGATATGTATGACTCGCGAAATCTCCCACTGGTGGAGGCCGAGTTAATGATATGTATGGCTCGCGAATTCTCCCACTGGGGAGGCCGAGTGATGTATCATGATTGCCGCGATAGGCAAATGATTATGTATGTCTGCCGCGATAGGCAAATGACTGTGTACCCCTGTCTTCCTCCCTCGTCTCCTGCCTTAATACATGTCATGTAAATGATAAAGATGAACACGAATGATGAATGGTTTATGAACTTATGTCTCTTTAAATTGTGTACTCATGTATATCTGTCAGCATGCATTCCTTACTAAGCATTAGGCTTATAGTTAAACCTTATGGTGTAGGTGAAGAAGGTTCAGGTGAGGATGTTATGTGCAAAGAGGATGCTTAAGGCTGGTTGCTGGAGGATGCTCAAGGTGACAGTGCGGGACTGGAGAGGCGATTTATGACCCCTGGTTAAGACTCTTATGTTACAGTATGTTAAAGAATATGGTAGTTTAAGTAGGATGAGATTATTTTAAAACGTTGAGTTTTGAAACTTTCTAGTGGATCACTGAGTCAGGGAATGATTATATAGATTTATAAATGGTCTGTTGCTTAAGTCTTCGCTATATGCATTTTGAATGAGTTGTGTTTTCTTTCTGTTGGAAGGAGTCATTTGATGATTTAGTGTTCTCTACCGTTAGACGGAAGCTGGATGAGGCAATCTTCCGGTTGACGTCATCGGCAGATGCCGAGAGTTAATTGTTTGATGGCTTAGTCTTCTGGCTGACGTCATCGGCAGATGCCGAAGGGTAGTTGTTTGTTGGTTTAGTCTTCCGGCTGACGTCATCGGCAGATGCCGAAGGATAGTTGTATGATGGTTTAGTCTTCCGGATGACGTCACCGGAAGATGTAAAATGCGTGTTATCGCTTAGCGACCGGAAGATGTAAAATGTGTTTTGTCGCTTAGCGACCGGAAGATGTAAAATGTGTGTTGTCGCTTAGCGACCGGAAGATGTAAAATGTGTGTTGTCGCTTAGCGACCGGAAGATGTAAAATGTGTTTTGTCGATTAGCGACCAGATGATGTTTTAATTTAGCACGCGAGACCCACGTGCCCACCGGAAGATGTCTCCTTTTAGGCGATGTTAAGCGAGTCACGCGTAATGCACGTGATGACCGGACGACTAAATTTCTGAGGGTTGTCAACGCATGCAACCCATGCAAACCCAAGTGGTATTAAGTTAAGAGAATTGAGGGCACCTCCTCTTTTCCCGAAATTGTCAAGAAGCCAATGACCGAGTCTAGTCGCTCGACTCTGTGAAGGTTGAGCCGACGAGGCGTGGGAAGTCGGGCACGAGAGGGTTCGTCTTCCTTAATGGTTCTGCGTTTCTATTACCAGTTTAAAAAAAAAATTATATGTTAAATGTGAAAGTCTGTTGAGAGATAGTAAGTGAATGTAATAATAGTAAAAGTCAAGCAAACGATTAATGAAAGAATATGAACACGTGACGGCTCCTGGCCGGGGTCGTTACACTACATGGAACTAAATAAGTTGACAATTAAGAATAAGTACCCCTTACCTCGGATTGATGATTTGTTTGACCAATAGCAAGGAGCTAAGGTGTTTTTGAAAATAGATATGCGTTCGGGTTATTACCAACTGAAGGTTAAGGAAGGAGGTATACCAAAAACAGCCTTCAAAACCCGTTATGGACACTATGAATTCTTGGTCATGTCATTTGGACTGACCAATGCACCTGCAGCCTTTATGGACTTAATGAATCGAGTGTTTCGGGAGTACTTGGACAAATTTGTAATTGTGTTTATAGATGATATCCTGATTTACTCACGGACTGAAGCTGACCATGCAGAACATTTAAGAGTAGTTTTGACAACATTGAAGGAGCACTAGCTTTATGCCAAATTGTCTATGTGTGAATTTTGGTTGGACAAGGTCAATTTTCTTGGACGTGTAGTTTCTGCTAATGGAATATCAGTGGACCGATTAAAATTCAGGCAGTAGAGGATTGGCCACAACCAAAGAATGCCAGTGAAGTCCGCAGTTTCCTTGGATTGGCAGGCTATTACAGAAAGTTCATCAAAGGATTCTCTCTGATAGCTAAGCCCCTGACGAATTTGACAAAGAAGGACAATAAATATTCTTGGACCGAAGCTTGTGAGAATAGCTTCCAGACATTGAAGGTGAAGTTAACAACAACCCCGGTATTGACCCTTCCAACCGAAGAAGGAAAGTTTAGCGTATACTGTGATGCATCTAAAGTTGGGTTGGGCTGTGTTTTGATGCAAGAAGGTAAAGTTGTAGCGTATGCCTCTAGGCAGCTAAAGAGTTACCAACAGGACTACCCCACCCATGATTTAGAATTAGCCGCTGTCGTTTTTGCTTTAAAGATATGGAGGCACTACTTATATGGAAAGCAGTGTGAGGTGTTTTTTGACCATAAAAGTCTGAAGTATCTCTTTACACAAAAAGAATTGAACATGAGGCAGAGGCGTTGGTTGGAATTTGTTAAGGATTACGACTTTGAGATCAAGTATCACCCGGGTAAGGCTAACTCTGTAGCTGACGCATTGAGCAGGATGTCAACAACAATGCAACCCGCCGTGTCAACTATGTCTATACCTTTGAGGACAGAGATTAATAAATTGGAGTTGGAGATAGTTTCAGAGTTGTCAGCTTTGCTAGCAAATTTGACCATTCAACCGACGGTTCTGGAAAAGATCAAAGAAGCACAACAAAAAGACTCAGAGGAGAATAACAGTATGATAAACAAGGTGAAGGACACCACCTCTGAGTTTAGTCTTTCCAAGGAGGGGATCCTGAGGTTTAGAAATAGATGGTATGTCCCTAATGATGAAGGATTACGTAAGCTAATCTTGGCTGAGGCACACTCGTCTCCCTTTTCTGTGCATCCTGGAAGCACCAAGATGTATCGAGACCTGAAGTTACTCTATTGGTGGCCAAACTTAAAGAGAGATGTTGCTAAGTATCTAGAGTCATGTTTGGTTTGCCAACAGGATAAAGCCGAGCACCAACGTCCATGAGGTACCCTTCAACCTCTGCCTATCCCTGAGTGGAAGTGGGAACACATAACTATGGATTTCGTTGTAGGATTACCTAAGACAACTAAAGGACATGATAGTATTTGGGTTGTGATTGATAGACTGACGAAATCGGCCCATTTCTTACCAGTAAGGACAACCTACTCGATGGACCAGCTTGCTGATCTTTATGTACAAGAAGTTATTACGTTGCATGGGATTCCTGCATCTATTGTCTCTGATCGTGATCCTAGATTCACCTCTAGGTTTTGACAAAGCTTGCAAGGCACATTAGGTACAAAGTTATCCTTCAGCACTGCTTTTCACCCATAGACAGATGGCCAATCAGAGAGGACTATTCAGATACTTGAGGATATGTTAAGAGCATGTGTGTTGGACTTTCAGACGACTTGGAGCAGACATCTACCTTTCGTTGAATTTTCTTACAACAATAGTTACCAGTCCACCATAGGTATGGCACCTTATGAGGCGTTGTATGGTAGGAAATGTAGATCACCTCTGTATTGGGATGAGGTTGGTGAAGCAAAACTTCTTGGACCCGATATTCTGCAGCAGATGTCGGATAAGATTTTTGTTATCAGGAAAAGGATGATGACGGCGCAAAGTCGACAAAAGAGTTATGCTGATCGAAGAAGGAGGGGTCTTGAGTTTGCAGTCGGTGATGAGGTGTTCTTAAAGATTTCACCATTTAAAGGAGTCCTAAGATTTGGCAAGAAAGGAAAGCTCACTCCACGGTTTATTGGACCCTTCCCTGTCTTGGCTAGAATTGGTGGTACAGCTTTCAGACTGCAATTGCCCCCATCATTGGATAAAGTTCATAATGTCTTCCATGTGTCAATGCTAAGTTAATGCATACGAGATCCGACACAAGTTATTCAACCAACAGGCATTGAATTTGAGCCGACACTGGCATATGAAGAGAAACCGGTACAAATATTGGAATATGCAGTTAAGACTCTGAGGAATAAAGAAATTCCATTGGTGAAAGTTTGATGGACAAACCACGGCATCGAAGAAGCCACATGGGAGCGACAGCTAGACATGCTAGACAAATATCCAGAGTTATTTGTTTGAGCAATTTTCGAGGACGAAAATTTTGTTTAAGGAGGGGTGGATGTAACACCCGAGATACGACTAGGTAATTTTCCTAACTGTATTAACGGTCATCAATATTTAATCTTTGCGGTTTAGAATTTTATGACACGTTTAATTAATTACATGTGGGTTTTAAACTAGGTTGAGTGGCAATATTGTAATATTGGAAGTCGAGATTAGTATATAAAGAAAAAGGAAAAGTTTTAAATTTCACTCAAGCCACTGTAGCCGACATCTTCTACTCTCGGCGATTTCTCTTTCCCCGAGCTCGCACCCCGCCTGCCAGCAATCTCCCTTCGACGACCGGTTTTCCCCGCCATTTCCTAGATACTCTACGCCCGAGGTATGAGTTTGTCAATGTAGTTATCTGTTAGTTGATTAGCCCTGCCTTCTGCTTGGCGTTGTAGCTTTGGACTTTTCCAATGGCCGACTAATAATAAGGATATCTAAAATCTGAGAGTTGTAGTGTTATTTCCCGAATCGATTCTGGACATTTTAGATTAATCAATAGTCGAATCTGTCGGTCTTGTTTTTGGGATTTCAGACTAAACTGAGTATTAGACTAAGGAAACTCGGGAATGACTTTAACTAATAGATCCTAGGATGATTTATGAGTAGAGTTTTAGGATTTTGATTTAACTACTGTAATGCACATCTTTTAGGTGAAGAAGTTGAAGAGAAAAGGTTCAGATTGCTAAGGAGACCAGGTAAGTGGATGTATTAGGATTTCTGGCCACTAGGGCCCTACACCATAAGGATACTAGGAGAAAAATTTTTGAAATGTTTAACTGATGATTTTGACTAGTAGTTTGCCATGATATGATGTAATACCCAGTTGTACGGATTCGTATATTTTATTATTATTTTAATATACGTGGCATTTTTGTAAATATGTCAAATTAGGTCCGATTTACGAAAAGAAAGCGTCATTACGATCCTAACGACTAATTGGAATTTTAAGGAAAGTTTGGAAATTTTCGGAATAATAACGCTATATTCCGAGTAATTACCACTATCGTAAAGTAAATGACGTTTCAATAAAAATAGTAAACGGGGTCCAAATTGCGAACGGACAGTTCCGGTAAATCCCAAATAATAAGTTGGGCTTGTTGGTAAAATATGGAAATTTGGAAAAGTCGAATAGCTGGACGATTAACGAACCGAAAGAAGAAATCTATATAAAAACTAAAGAAGGACAAAATGGTAATTAGCAAAGTTAAAAGTTTTAATTAAAAACAAACTTTTCCTCCTCCTCTCAGCACTTACGAAAAATCAGAACCTCCTCTCTGTTTTCTCCCTTTTCTCCCTCGCGACTCCTCTCTGCCAGCCGACGCAGAGCTCCATTCCGATCCGATTTTCATCCCGTTCGTTCCGTTGTCTTCACGTGTTCTCCTTCAATCGCAACTCTCGGTATGTCTCTGTAGTTATTGAGCGTTAAAAACTCGATTTTCGTAGAGTTATGCTTTTAGGTCATTCGTTTAGGTTTTCGATAAAAACGAGATTTATGATCCGAAATCTATAGATTTGCTATGTTTAAGTAAATAAAGGACGTATTGAACATTATTGGACGAAGTTAAACCGATTTAGGAAAAATGTTAGAATTTGAGAAATTCGAGAATTTAGGATAAACTCGTTTTAATGATAAACGTTGTAAATTGTTTAGGTAAACAGTGCTCGTGGACGAAGCTAGGATTGCTGCGTGCACGAGGTAAGTTCTCGTGAACTTCTTTGGCCGATTGGCCTACACCGTACGTCGTATGTCGTCTCGAGGAGTTTTGGAGATGCCCTTAGTTAGTTTTGCTCGGTTTGGGTAGCTAGGTCTTAGGAGTTTATAGTTTATGCTTTTACAGTTTTGATGGTACCTGTCATTGCTTGTTTACTTTATGATAGAGAACTGTTCACGCATTCACTTGATTTTAAAGAAAAGCATGAAAATGAATTTCCGCACAGAGTTTTCAAAGATAACGCAAAGCATAGCATGGCCGAAAGGCACATAGGCCGAAAGGCACAGAGGCCGAAAGGCGCAGAGGCCGAAAGGCACAGAGGCCGAAAGGCGCATAGGTCACGCGAGGTGGGGCTCAGGCACGGCTGTACGTGTTGTAAGCGTGCACCCCCCGCCTCTAGCTGGAAAGAGTAGTCCGCCCGCTGGATGAGCTCTCTCTGGTTAGAGGGATAGGATCTCGGTGGCACCCACAGAGCATTGCATAGAAAGATAAAATAAAGCATGATTTAATGAATTCATAGCACAGCATGCATAGCATTTACGTAGAGCTTACTGGGATTTTATCTCATAGTGTATATGTATGGTGTAGGTGACATAGACTTCGAGGAACCAGGTGAGGATGTGATTCCTCCTCCTGAGGCATAGTCCAGTTGACGGAGGATGGCTGCGGTAGTGTGCTGGCGTAGTCGAGGCTCATCTGACCCGTGGGGACGTATGTATAGATTTTGAGGGTTTTGGGATATTTTGGAATGTTTTGATGAATTGTATAGACATTTTAGGATGTTTGGTACTGGTAGTCGATGGGTTTACATTTGATGTTTAAAACGTTTTGGTTTAAAGCTTTTATTTGATCGTTTTGAAATGTTGTAGGTTTATTACGGATAGTCTCAGTTTTTAAATATATCCACGCAGTTGGATTTCGCAAAGTCTGCTGCATGTCGATTAAGTTTAGGACACGTTTTAGTTGAGTTTAAGTTGTAAATTGATTATGGTTATTGAAGAAAATGAATGGAAAAAGTGAGGTTAAAGTTTGCTCTCTGGAATCGGATTCCAGAGAACATGTTTATATTTTTGGATGGCTGAAGGAGTGGCTACTGATCGCTGACAGGGATCGCTGCATGGTGATGCAGCGATCGATCTCCATTTATTATGGAGATCGATCTCCATTTATATGGAGATCGATCTCCATTTAATTTGAGGGACAAAAGTCTCTTTTGTCCCTCGGCCAATTAATGATTTTATTTAAAGATATATTAAATAGTTTTAATTGTTTATTAAATGTTTTATTAAATAGTTTATACTTGTTTTAAATGATTTTAAAGTTAGATTTCAATTCCGATTTCGGTTTAGATTCTGCCTAGAGTTTAATTAAAGTTATAAAAAAAAAAAAAAAAAAAAATAGTACGGGAAATACGGGTACAGTATTAGGGGTGTTACATATGAAGTATTTGAGCAGGAAGATGTTAAGTTACATGATATTCTACTCGTTCATACAGTATGATATTCCTCTGTGAAAATTCGTGTCCATGCATTATGTGCTCGTTTATGATTAAGTTAAGAATATGAAAAGAAAAAAAAACAAATGTAAGCATGATTAAGCGCGGAACGGGGGAAATGACTATGACATGTTCATAAGGCTTATGTATGGCTCGCGAATTCTCCCACTGGTGGAGGCCGAGTTGATGATAAGCATGGCTCGTGAATTCTCCCACTGGTGGAGGCCGAGTTGATGATAAGCATGGCTCCTGAATTCTCCCACTGGTGGAGGCCGAGATAATGATAAGTATGGCTCGTGAATTCTCCCACTGGTGGAGGCTGAGATAATGATAAGTATGGCTTGTGAATTCTCCCACTGGTGGAGGCCGAGATAATGATAAGTATGGCTCGCGAATCCTTCCACTGGTAGAGGCCGAGATGATGATAAGTATGGCTCACGAATTCTCCCACTGGTGGAGGCCGAGCTAGTCGTTACTATGATTGCCCGGTTGGCAATGATCATGTGCCCTGTCTTTCTCCCTCGTTCCCTCCCTTAATACATGCTATGTAAATGATGAAAATGAGCATGAATGAAGAAAGATTTACGAACTTATGTTTCTTTAATTTTTTCATTCATGTATGTCTGTCACCATGCTTTCCTTACTAAGCATTAGGCTTATAGTTAAACCTTATGTTGTAGGCGAAGAGACTACAGGTGAAGATACTAATTTCAAAGGGGATATTTAAAGCTTGTTGCTGGAGGATGCTCAATGTTACAGTGCAGGACTGGAGAGGCGATTATGACCCCTGGTTATTGATTCCTTATGTCAGTAAGAATACAAGAACTTGAATTATGTAGGATAGTGTTAGTATTGTCTGAGTCAACTTCTGAGTCTGGAATTAATTTTAAGGGATTATCGAACGGTCTGTTTTGCTTAAGTCTTCCGGTACGTTTATTCTGAACGAGTCTCTAATTTTCTATACGTATGAATGTTAAGTCATTGAAATTTGAAGTCTGTGAAGATTAAATCTATCGGATGTTGTCGAGTGTTTTAGTCATCCGGTGATGTCGAGTGTTTTGCTCGCCGGATGATAAGGGTTAAGTCGTTTGTCGCATAGTCACCAGATGATGCAGGTATTTACAATACCGGGTGATGTGAGTGTTATTTTGTCATCTAGCGCCGGGTGGATGAAATGTATTTTCTTTCCTGGATGATGTGAGTGTTTTCTTGTCGTCTAGTGACCGGATGATGTAGAGTATTTGTTCGCCGGAAGAGGAAAAATGTTATGTTGTCGCCTAGTGACCGGTGGAGGAAGTGTAGTTATTCACCGGATGATGTAGACGATGTTTGTCGTTTAGTGGCCGAATGTGATTTAATAAGTCATGTGAGATGCACGTGCTCACCGGATGATGTTTCTTATCTAGTGAGATTTTAATGAGTCACGTGTTTGACTCGTGTTCACCGGTGGATGTGCACTACTGGGCGATGTTTTAATTGAACATGTGAAACCCACGTGCCTACCGGAAGATATCTTCTATTAGGCGATAATAACTGAGTCTCGTAGAGTACACGTGATAAATCGGATGGGGCACACCCTGCCAGCCGATGCATGCAAATCCATGCAAACCCTTAGTAGAATCAGGTTAGGTGATTTAAGGGCATTTCTTCCCTATCCGATTATGCTTTGGAACTGACGATCGAGTTTAATCGACTGATTCTGTCGATGAATGAATTACTAGAAATATGAAGGAGTCAAGTTCATGTTCTAACAGGTGTAGAAATTAAGAAGTAAATGATTACGATTGTCATGTTTACGTGGCGATCCCATCGGGGTCGTTACAATAAAGGTTAATAAAAATGGTGACAATCAAAATGGTTAAGAAAATCACTTTGCCGAAATTGTCGGGTGTTACATCCACCCCTCCTTAAACAAAATTTTCGTCCTCGAAAATTGATCAAACAAAGAGCTCTGGATATTTGTCCAACATGTCCTGCTGTCGCTCCCAAGTGGCTTCTTCAATGCCATGATTCGTCCACAAGACTTTTACAAGAGGAATTTCTTTATTCCGTAGAGTCTTAACTGCAGCTTCCATTATTCGGACAGGTTTCTATTCATACGTCAGTGTCGACTTGATAACGATTTCAGTTGGTTCAACAACATGTGTCAGATCACGTATGCATTTTGTAATACCCGGCTTGTACGGATTTCGGATTTAATATATTATATTGATATAATATATTATATAATGGCATTTTTGTAAATATGTCAAATCAGGTCCGTTTCACGAAAAGAAAACGTCATTAAGATCCTAACGATTAATAGGAATTTTAAGAATATTACGAGAATTTTCGGAATAGTGACGCAATATTTCGAGTAGTTATGTTTCTCGTAATGTAATGGATGTTTTATTAAAATTAGTAAATGAGATCCGTTTTACAAAATGAAAGCGTCATTATGACCCTAATTATTAATGGGAATTTTAAGGAAGTTTTGGGAATTTTCGGAGCTTAAACGCTATATTCCGAATAAGTGCGCTTCTCGTAACGTAAAGGACGTTTAGTAAAAATAGTAAACGAAGTCCGAATTGCGAACGGACAGATTTAATAAATCCCAGATGACAAATAGGAGTTATTGGCAAAATATGGAAATTTGGAAAAGTCAGATTGTTGGACGATTAACGAAACGAACGACGAAACCAATATAATTAAGTGAGAAGGGCGTTTTAGTAATTTTCAAATCAATTCTAATTAAATAACCTATTTTCTTTCTTTTTCCCTCACTTTCTCTTTTTCTCTCTTTTTCTCTCTTTTCTCTCTGGAACGCACGAACAGAGAGGGCTTCCTCTCACGGCCGCCGGTCGCCTCTTCCATTTTCGACCTCCGTCCGACCTCCGATCAACTCTGATCCTTCACGGTTTCTTCCCCTCTCGCAACCCTCGGTATGTAGCTTCGGTCTTTGAGTGGTTATTTCGAGTTTTACGGAGATGTAGCTTTAGGGTTTCAATTAGGGCTTTGACGAAAAACGCGGTTTAGGGCTCGTAATTAATAGGTTAGCCGTGATTAAATATATACTGAACGTATTGGATGTTATTGGACGAAGATAAATCAATTTGTGAAAAAGTATAAATTTGGGAATTTATGGGTTTTCAGAAATAACTCGTAATTGGAATTTCAAATTAACGAGCGTTAAGTCGTCGTTAATTACTTCGATTAATTAAGTTGAAGCTTTAGGAATTGCCTTAGTTAAGGTTTTATTGAAATAGGACGTTTAGTAGTTTAAATTGGTTTTAACTACGAATGTTGCGTTTTGCCCAGACGAACGACGCTCGTGGACGAAGCTCAGCGAGCTACGGACGACAGGTAAGTTTTCGTGACTTACTTTGACCCAAAGGTCTGCACCATACTCCGTCGTCGTCTCGAGAATACTCGAGGAACTGTTTATTTTACGTTATTCTGGTTGGGTAGTTAGGTTAGTTGTTTATAGGTTCTGCTTAACTGTCTTGAATGTATGCATGTTGTTTGTTTAAATTCTGCTTATATGAACTGTTCATGCATCACGATTTTAAAGCACGCATAGAAAATGAATTTCCGCACAATGTTTTAAAGTAAATGCAAAGTAAAGATGACCCTTCGGTATATAGTTCAAATGACCCTTCGGTATATAGTTCAAATGACCCTCCGGTATATAGTTCAAATGACCCTTCGGTATATAGTTCAAATGACCCTTCGGTATATAGTTCAAATGACCCATCGGTATATAGTTCAAATGACCCATCGGTATATAGTTCATGTGACCCTTCGGTATACAGTTCATAGGTCACGCGAGATGGGGCTCAGGCACGGCTGTACGTGTTGTAAGCGTGTACCCCCCTCCATTAACCGGAAAGAGTGGTCCGCCCGCTGGACGTGCTCTCCCCGGTTATTGGGCTGAGATCTCGGTGACACCTTCATAGCACAGCAAAGTAAAGCAAAGTAAAGTAAAGTAAAGAAAACGATGCATGATTTCTGAACTCACACGCATAGCATAGCATGTAGTTGCATTTACGTAGCTTACTGAGATTTCAATATCTCATATGTGTCTGTATGGTGTAGGTGACCTCTACACAGGTGAGGATGAGATCCCTCCACCCGAGGCGTGAGCAGTTGAGGGAGAATGGCCCGTGGGAGTGCGCTGAGCAGTCGAGGCGCGTATGACCTGAGGGGTAGTTATGTATGTATTTTGGGGGGGACTAATGGTTAATATGAATGTATAGTATATTTAGGTTGTTTGGATCTGGATAGGGATTAGATAATGTTTTGATAATTGTATGTAAAATGTTTTGGTTTTAAATGTTACTGAATGTTTTGAAAACGTTTTGAATAGTTTTAGGTTGATACAGTTATGTTCGATGTTTAGATACATCCACGCAGTTGGACTTCGTAAAGTCTGCCGTAAGTCGGTTGAGTTAGCGCATAAGTCGATTTGGTTTAAAGATGTGAAAATGGTAGGAATGTGAAGTTGGTGCAGGGAAAATGGAAGTTGATGGTCTCTGGAATCGGATTCCAGAGACTTGAAGATTTTATTTTGCTCTCTGGAGAATTCCAGAGAGCAAGTGTTTGATCGCTGCACAGAGTGTGCAGCGATCGATCTCTGCAGCATGCAGAGATCGATCGCTGCATGCTGTAGGATCGCTGCACTAAGTGCAGCGATCGGTCCCTGCTCTGCAGCAGAGACCGATCGCTGCTGGCTATTCTAGCTGCAGCGATCGATCTCTGCTGCAGCGCAGAGATCGATCGCTGCCTCAGTGCAGCGATCTCTGCTACTTTTGAGGGCAGAATTCCGATTCTGCCCTCCCTTCTTTTAATTGATTTTAAATGTTTTTAATTAAATGTTTTTAAGTTTTATTTAAATAGTTTTAGTTTATGTTTTAAATGATTTACTAAACGGACTTCGATTTCGATTCCGGTTTCGGTTTCGATTTCAATTCTGGTTAACGTCAAGTTTTAAAGTTTATAAAATGTAAAGATAAAAAAAAAAAAAAAAAAAAATAATATGGGAAATACGGGTACAGTATTTGAGGCGTTACACATTTCCTTAACATTGACACATGAAAGACATTATGAACCTTATCCAATGTTGGAGGTAATTGTAATCTATAAGCTGTACTGCCAATTCTGGCCAGGACAGAGATTGGTCCAATGAACCGTGGATTAAGCTTTCCCTTCTTGCCAAATCTTAAAACTCCCTTAAACGGTGAAATTCTTAGGAACACTTCATCTCCAATGGCAAACTCAAGATCTCTTCTTCTTTGGTCTGCATAACTCTTCTGTCAACTTTGAGCAGTCATCATCCTCTTCCTAATTGTGGCAATCTTAACGGACATCTGCTGCAAAATCTCGGGTCCTAGGAGTTTTGCTTCACCAACTTCGTCCCAATATAAAGGTGATCTACATTTTCTGCCATACAGTGCTTCATACGGTGCCATACCGATGATGGACTGGTAGCTATTGTTGTAGGAGAATTCAACCAAGGGCAAATGTCGGCTCCAAGATGTCTGGAAATCCAGCACACATGCTCTCAACATATCCTCGAGTATCTGAATGATCCTTTCAGATTGTCCATCAGTCTGTGGGGGGAAAGCAGTGCTAAAGGATAACTTTGTATCTAGCGTGCCTTGTAAACTTTTCCAAAAGCATGAGGTGAACCTGGGATCACGGTCGGAGACAATAGACACTAGAATACCATGTAATTTGATGATTTCTTGAACATAAAGATTAGCTAGCTTGTCCATCGTGTTTGTTATTCTTACTGGTAGGAAATGAGCTGATTTTGTCATCCTGTCAATTATAACCCAAATGCTATCATTAACTTTAGTTGTCTTAGGCAGTCCCACAACAAAATCCATGGCAATGTGTTCCCACTTCCATTCGGGGATCGGTAAGGGTTGAAGGGTACCCCTTGGACGTTGATGCTCTGCCTTAACTTGTTGGCAAACCAAACATGATTCCACATATTTGGCAACATCCCCCTTCAAGTTTGGCCACCAGTAAACTAACTTCAAGTCTCAATACATCTTGGTGCTACCAGGATGTTCAGAAAATGAGGACGAGTGTGTCTCGGCCAAAATCATCTTATGTAATTCCTCATAACTCGGAATGTACCATCGATTTCTAAATCTTAGAATACCATCCTTGGAGAGATTAAACTCTGAAGAGGCATCCTTTAACTTACTCATCATGCTGTTATTTTCCTTTAAATCCTTTTGCTGTGCCTCTTTGATTCTTTCCATGATGGTTGGTCTAATAGTAACATTAGCAAGTAAGGTTGACAACTCCAAAACCATCTCCAACTCGAACTTCTAAACTTCTGCCCTCAAAGGCATAGACATGGTTGACATTGCTGGCTGCATTGTCATCGACATCCTACTCAATGCGTCAGCTACAACATTAGTCTTACCCGGGTGATACTTGATCTCAAAGTCATAATCCTTAACAAACTCCAACCAACGTCTTTGCCTCATATTCAATTCCTTTTGAGTGAAAATGTACTTCAGACTTTTATGGTCAGAAAACACCTCACATTGTTGACCATACAAATAGTGCCTCAAAATCTTCAAAGCAAAAACAACTGCGGCTAATTCCAGATCATGAGTGGGGTAATTCTGCTAATAACTCTTCAGCTGCCTGGAGGCATACGCCACAACCTTAACTTTTTGGATCAAAACACATCCCAGTCCCACTTTAGATGCGTCACAATAAACACTAAATCTTCCTTCTTCGGTTGGGAGAGTAAAATGAGGGGCTGTCGTCAACTTCAGCTTAAGTGTCTGGAAGCTATCTTCACAAGTTTCAATCCAAGAGTATTTGGTGTCCTTCTTTGTTAAACTAGTTAAAGGCTTAGCTATCATAGAGAATCCCTTAATGAACTTTCTATAATAACCTGCCAGACCAAGGAAACTACGGACTTCACTGACATTCCTTGGCTGTGGCCAATCCTTAACAACCTGAATTTTGTTGGATCTACTGATATGCCCTCGGCAGAAATGACATGTCCTAAGAAATTGACCTTATCCAACCAGAACTCACATTTGGACAACTTGGCATAAAGCTGCTGCTGTCTTCATGTCGTCAGAACCACTCTTAAATGCTCTGCATGGTCAGTTTCAGTCCGTGAGTAAATTAAGATATCGTCTATTAACACAATTACAAACTTGTCCAAGTACTCTCGAAACACCTGATTCATCAAATCCATAAAAGCTGCAGGCGCATTTGTCAATCCAAACGACATTACAAGAAATTGATAGTGTCCATAGCGGGTTCTGAAGGCTGTCTTTGGTATATCTCCCTCTTTAACCTTCAGCTGGTAGTAACCCGAACGTAATTCAATCTTTGAAAACACTTTAGCTCATTGTAGTTGGTCAAACAGATCGTCAATTCGAGGTAAAGGGTATTTATTTTTAATTGTCAACTTGTTTAGCTCTCTGTAGTCTATGCACATTCTAAAACCATCTTTCTTCTTAACAAATAAAACAGGTGCACCCCAGGGAGAACTACTAGGGCGTATAAATCCCTTGTCTACTAATTCCTGTAGTTGGACTTTTAATTCGTTTAACTCAACAGGTGCCATGCGGTAGGGGTTCTTAGACACAGGTAATGCCTCGAGGTATGTATCAATCACAAACTCAATTTCTCTATCCGGTGGCAACCCGGGCAAGTCATCCAAGAATGCCTCTGGAAACTCTCAGACTATAGGAATATTTTGCAGTTCTATCCTACTTTTTACCCGATCATCAATTACACTAGCTAGAAAACTCTCACAACCCTCTTTCAACAATTGTTGGGCTTCTAGTGAGGATACAATCGGCATTTTACTTATCTTAGGAATAGCTTGGAAGAAATACCGATCGCTATTCGGGGGTCGGAACTCAACTAATCCAGACCTACAATTTATCGTGACATGATGTCTGAATAACAAGTTCATTCCTAGTATAACTTCATATCCCTTCATGTCAATTACGATCAATTCTACATACCACTTCTTATCTCCTAGGGTTGCAATATCACCTTTTACTACCTGTTATGAATGTAAGCACTTCCCTTACGGTAACATAACACTAAATTACCTCTCGGCCGACAAGGGTTCTAAATTATGCTGACGTACAAACAAGGTTGCCACAAACGAGTGAGTGGCTCCCGTATCTATAAGTGTATAAGCAGAAATACCACAGATCGTAATTGTACCTGTTATGACTGTATGTGGCACTACATCTGCATCTTCCATCAAGGCATAGACTCTAGGTGCCACCCTCGCTCTATTCTGGTCCGGCGGCATAGGGCAGTCCCTGACAATGTGTCCAACCTTATCACATCTATAACAGCGGCCAAAATGTAACTTGCATTCGCAAGGGTGATTCTTCTGACAGGTGGGGCATAGGGGAGCCAGTGGTCGTTTCCCTTTTCCTTGGTCATCGTTCTGATTGAAAGGTCTCTTCACACCTTTCTGCTGTTGCTGAGGCCCACTATTCTGCTGTGGCTGCCAACCCTTGTTATGTCGTTGTGGTGGTTGAGCCTCTCTAGTAAACTTCTTTGTCTGCTCACGTTGTTCTTGTAATGTTACCTCAACCTCTTCCAGTTCTAAGGTCTTAGCTGCCACCTTGAAAAACGGCACATTGTGAATTCCCGCAGTCTTTACTCCTCTAAACAACCCTGGTTTTAGTCCATCAACAAATTGGTGGATCTTGTCTTCCTCATCATCCACCAGACGGGGTGCAAACCTGGACAAGGCCTCAAACTTACATATATAATCGGCCACTGAACGGGTTTGACGCAGTTGCATAAATTCCATCTTCTTGCTAGTCCGAACAGCTCGGCTGAAATACTTGTCATAGAAGGCAGTCTTCAACATTTCCCAGGTCATGACTCCTGTATTCACGGTGCTCTGGATCGAGTCCCACCAATGCCTCGCATCCAGCTCCAGGTGGAAAACAGCACACGTGACCTTATCTCCCTCATCCACCTTTGCATACTTGAACATGTCCTCGATCTTCCGGGCCCATTCCTCAGCATAAACAGGATCCGAAACTTGACCATTAAATGTCGGGGGTCGAAGTTGATGGAAACGCTAGTCACCATGATCTCGAGCTGCATTAGTGCTAGCATTTCCTTGTTCCCCCTAGTGGCTACAAGTTGCTCGATCTGTCGGGATTGGCAATGACCAACTCTGTTAGTTGGGCGATAGTATTGCTATCTACATTGTCATCTCTCTGTTGGCCTCTTACCATCTTGGGATTCCTAAACAATTAGTCATAAACATAACTTAAGGACATTTGTTGAAATCATAAACACTTACAGTTGCTGGAGTGTGCTCATGTGACGGTCTATGTTGGAAGGCAGTCTACAGAATCGATTTTAGAACCCGGTTTTGCTTTGATACCATAATTGTAACACCCCAAGTCTTCAAACCCGGTTTTTGTTACCCATGACATGGAACCGGTCTAAGATAATTTACGGAAATTTTCAAATTTTCTCTCAGTGATGATAAATCCATCTTTAACCCTCGACTTTACAGCAGAAAACTCATTGAATAACTATCATTCATAAAATAGATAAAATTATAAACATTGGCTGAGAGAATTGAAACCCAATAGGCATCTACCGATCGCAAACGACAAAACAACACTACTCACATCATCCGGTCACAAACGACAAATCACTTTTGCTCACATCATCCGGTCACAAACGACAAATCACTTTTGCTCACATCATCCGGTCACAAAGCGACAAATCACTTTTGCTCACATCATCCGGTCACAAACGACAAAAGAAACTATACACACTTCATCCGAAAACAATATCTACATCTACCGATTGACATGTGCATCTCGCGTGTCTCATTAAAACTTCATCCGATCGCTAAACGACAAAACTTATACACACTCAATTCGATAAAATAAACAACATCATCCGATGGAAGACATCATCCGATGGTAGACATCATCCGATAGAAGACATCATCCGACAGAAGACATCATCCGGTGGAAGACATCATCCGATCGACAGAAACCTTAACTTACCAACAGAAACATCCATCGACAGACATGAACCCCTGACTTTTACCTACAGAGGACATCCTGAATTTCTCAACTCCCAACACGAC
Organism: Begonia masoniana; assembly: GCA_022432975.1. NCBI lineage: Eukaryota > Viridiplantae > Streptophyta > Magnoliopsida > Cucurbitales > Begoniaceae > Begonia > Begonia masoniana. The sequence goes on along the minus strand of CM039503.1, from coordinate 32,776,890 downwards.
TAACACAAACTTGTATTGACACAAACCATAGACGTATTCTGTGTATGCATAGCGGAAGACTTAAATAAACAGATCATTCACAACCCAGAAATAAGTCAGACAAGTTTACTTGTATTCAACATTTTTAAGAAAAATCCCTTCTACTTAAACTTCAATATTCATAAACCTTACTAATATCTTAAAGGTAGCAACCAGAGATCATAATCGCCTTTTCAGCCACACACTATCACCCTGAGCACCATCCAGCAACCAGACTTAGGCATCTTCACTGAATATGAAATCCTCACCTGATTGTTCTTCACCTATGTCATAAGGTTTAAACTATAAGCCTAATGCTTAGTAAGGAGTGCAATGCTAACTTGTATGCATGAATGCACAAATTAAAGGAAACACATGTTCATGATCTTTTCGTGTTCTTGTTCTTGTTCATGCTCATCGTTTTCATCATATGGATTAAGGGATGATTTGTGCTGAAAAGGGGGTTGACAGTGAGAGTGTACATAGTCTCTTTCGGGTCGTATTCATGGTCCTCCTTTTGGACAGTGACATACGTCAAACCGCCCCCAACCCTCTCTTAATCCTTGTTGCATAAGTTTCATATTCATTTCTTGTTCATAGGGAAAATCATGCTTTTAAAACATTTTCATATGCATGAGAAAGATTCGTGATGCATGAGCATGAGCATTCTAAAATCATCAGGCTACAGAGCAAGTCATTCATTCGTTAAAGATCACAACATCAATTCGAGTACCATAACCAACCAGATATTAGCACAGATACATTTAACATCATAAACAACACCTCTACTTAGTACCCTTGAGATGTAGGGCCATAATGGTCGGGAATCTTACTCACTCACTTACCTAGTTTCCTTAGCAAAACTTGAGCACCTCTCTTCAAACTTCTTCACCTAGAAACATTTCACATTACAATGTTAAATCAAAATCTTAAAAGTTCTAACCGAAAGTCGTCCTATATTCTAACTTATATATTTCTAAATCTTCCTAGTCGAGCGCCTAATGCGTACAGATTAAGCTTCCAAAAATATCTAAGTAACTAGATTCAACTTAGCAGATAAACATAGATTATAAATGTTACTACAATAACCCAACCATTGAAGAATTCGAAACCCCAAGTTCTAGCTGAAAATAGAGCCCTAAGAAACTATCCAGAAACTACATTGACTAAGTCTTACGTAGAGCGTGGATTGTCGAAGTGAATACTGAAGAATCGATCGTTGGTGGAGGAGTAGCTGGCCGAGAGAGAGAGGAAGAGCTTTGGAGAAAATGGGAAATCGCTGAGAGAGGAAATGTCAGCTACAGTAGGGTTTAATGAGGTTTAAGGATTTCCATTTTCTATATATATTAACTAAAATCCAACTTAATTACAAACTTGCCACCCAACCTAGTTTCACTCAACTTATAATAAATATGTCTTGACATGAAATTTAAAATCACAAAGGTTAATAAAAATGGTGACAATCAAAATGGTTAAGAAAATCACCTGGCCGAAATTGTCGGGTGTTACAGAAACCGTCTAAAGTATCAATTCACCCCCAATATATATATATATCACATCAAGACTAAAATTCAATGTGTCAATGGTAAACATGTAAAATCAATCGTACAAATACATAAAAAGCTAACATGCTTGCGACCAAGCCTCTTCAGATTTTTCATGGGTGATAAATTATCAAAATAATGTTTTCATAAAACCCATGTGATGCAGTGCAAAAAGTATAAAACTCCTACCTCGACAAGAACCGCTCTTCCTATGCATGGGAGTGACAATGTAATGTCCCGGCTTTTTGGGATATTATTATTTTAATATAAATGGCATTTTAGTAAATATGTCAAATCAATCCCGTTTCTCGAAAAGAAAGCCTCATTATGATCCTAACGATTAATAGGAATTTTAAGGAAATTATGAGAATTTTCAGAGTTTAGACGCTATATTCCGAGTAAATACATTTATCGAAATGTAAATGACGTTTTAGTAAAAATAGCAAACGGGGTCCAAATCGCGAACGGACAGTTTTATTAAATCATAAATAATAAGTTGGACGTATTGGTGAAATAAGGAAATTTGGAGAACCCGAATCTTTAGCCGAATAACGAAACGAAGGACGAAACAAATAGAAATTAAGTGCTAAAGGCAAAACGGTAATTTGCCAAGTCAATATTATAAAAAATAACTTAAACCTCATTTCTCCTCATTTCTCCTCGGCAGTTTGAAGTTCCAGAGAGCGTTCTCTCTGTTTGCCGCGGCGATCCAACATCTCCGATCTCCGTTTCTCCTCCGTTCTTCCTCCGTTCTTCGCGATTTCTCTTCCGATCGATGTCCTAGGTATGAATCTATGATTCTAGAGCTTTAGTTTTCAGTTTTCGGACCGGTTTAACGTTAGGGTTTCGTTAGGGTTTAGGTTAAAAATACGATTTCGGGTTTAAAAATCAATGGGTTATCTTAGTTTATGAACGTATGGAACTTGTTGAACGTTATTGGACGAAGTTAAATTGAATTGTGGAAAAATGTTAAATTTGAGAATTTAGGGATTTTCGGGAAAAGTTCGTAAATTGTGAATTGGGGTGCCGAGCGTAGATTGCTCGATGAAATAGCTCAACGAATGGAATTAAAAGTTCAGGAAGTTCCTTAGTTAAGGTTTTGTTGAATTCGAACGATTAGAAGTTTAAACACGCGATATTGATAATTGTTGTGGTTTTGCCTCAGACAAATAACGCTCGTGGGCGGAGCTTGTGCTGTAACGGACGCGAGGTAAGTTCTCGTGATCTTTTCTGGCCGATTGGCCTACACCGTACTTCGATGTAGCGTCGAGGATCTTAATGGATTGTTTGTTTTAATTGCTTTGGTCGGGTAGTTAGGTTGGTTTTAAATTGTTATAGGTTATTTTGTTTCGGTCTGGATGGTATACATGTTGCTTGTTTATTGCATCGTATAGTTATGTTATGTTCATATCTGTTCATGCATCACGTGTTTTTAAAGATCATGAAAAACGAATTTTTGCACGATGTTTTAAAGTAAATGCAAAGAAAGAATGACCCTTCGGTATACAGTTTAAATGACCCATCGGTATATAGTTAAATGACCCATCGGTATATAGTTTAAATGACCCATCGGTATATAGTTAAATGACCTATCGGTATATAGTTTAAATGACCCTTCGGTATACAGTTTAAATGACCCTTCGGTATATAGTTTAAATGGCCCATCGGTATACAGTTTATAGCAAAGCAAAGCAATCGGTATACAGTTTATAGCAAAGCAAAGCAATCGGTATACAGTTTAAAGCAAAGCAAAGCAAAGTAAAGCAAAGCAAAGCAAAGCAAAGTAAAGTAAAGTAAAGTAAAGCAAAGCAAAGCAAAGCAAAGCAAAGCAAAGCAAAGTAAAGTAAAGTAAAGTAAAGCAAAGTAAAGAAAAGAATGCATGATTTATAGATTCATATGCACAGCACGCATTTGCATTTACTAGAGCTTACTGAGATTTTTATCTCATAGATGTCTGTATGGGTAGGTGTTTACGAGGAAACAGGTGAGGACGAGCTTTCTCCTCCTGAGGCATGAGGCAGTTGACGAAAGATGGATTGCGGTGGTGTGTTGCGCAGTCGATGCTTACCTGACCCGTGGGGATGTGTACGTATTTTGGGGGACTGTCTGAACGTTTGGGTTAAACTGTATAGACATAGTAGGATGCTTGGTCTGGTAGATGATAGGTTTATTTGTGATGTTTAAAATGTTTTGGGTAAATGTATTTAAACGTTTTGTTAAACCTTTGATTATTGTTATAAAAATGCATTGGATGGTTTTAGGATTGTTACGGGTATGCTCGGTTTTTAGAGCTATCCATGCAGTTGGATTTCGCAAAGTCCGCTGCCACGTAGTTAAGTTTAAGTTACAGTTTGATTGGGATATAGATAAGAAAAATGGTGTATGGACGAGAATTTGATGGAGTATAAGAAGGGGTTGCTCTCTGGAATCGGATTCCAGAGAGCTATCACTTGGGAACTTGCTCTCTGGAAATTCCAGAGAGCAAGTGTTATGTGCCGGTCGCTGCTGTGCAGCGACTGGGCGCTGCATTGTGCAGCGACCGTGCGCTGCACAATGCAGTGCACGCGGCGATCGAGCGCTGCAAATGGCAGCGCCCGGTCGCTTCTGCATTTTGAGGGCAGAATTCCGATTCTGCCCTCCCTTCTTTTATTTGTTTTATTAAATGTTTTAGTTTTAATTGTTTATTAAAGGTTTTGTTTAAATGCTTTTAAAGTTCAGTTTTAATTCCGACTTCAGTTCTGATTTCAACTTTAGTTTAGATTCCGCATTAGGTTTTATTAAAGCATAGAAAAGTAAAAAGTATAAAATAAAATGAAAAAATTTATACGGAGAAAATGGGGTACAGTATTAGGGGTGTTACAGACAATCTCAAGTACCGACTCAGAGACAACAAACTCGTTTGGCCTAAAACAAAACCAAGGGTATGAATATCTTACTCAACTCTAAAGGAAAACATGGATGGGTCCTACACTGAGACTATAAACCCAAAACAGAAACACTATAAATGCCTGCAAACTTCAGAGTATGGGTCAACACTTGTTCACTCATGTCTGAATAGAGTGTTAGGATTAGACGCCATAATCCACCTGTAACGAACGATCGAGAAACCGAAAAAGAAAATAATGGACACTAAATTTTACGTAGAAACCTTAGAAGAGAAAAAACCACGGGCATAGGAGAGAATCACTAATATCAAATTCGGTACAATAAGTTTTGCAACTCAAACATCAATATATAGAGAAAACGTAAAACCCTAATATTGATATACAGGCCTGACCCAGCCCAACTAGAATTTGGGTCACACCAAATTCTAACAATCTCAACCTTGACACGAATTCCACATGAGAGATCCAATGGGCTACTCGGCCCAACCCAAAGCAAATCCAGAACACTGAACTCTGACAATCTCCACCTTCAAGTAAATTCCAGCAAGGAAACAAATCTGTAAAACTCCATTAAAAAAGCTCCTCTACCACAGAGGCCCCAGATAGGCAAACTCAACATCCGATACCGTTCAAGTTTAAGCCCCACTTAAACTTGAGAGAATTACTTGAGAAGAAATCACATCTCCTCCTCTATGGTACCATTGAACTATCAGGGTTGTCGCAACGAACTGCATCTTAACATGTTGAAGACTCCACACATGAATCGTTAACCTAAAACACATTCAATGCATACCCACAGTTTCATCATATCGTCCTGGAGTTTTAACCTTCCACATGGTTCTTCCTTTGCTGATACCATTCTAACGTGAAACTAACATTGGTGACTAAACATCTATAATAGGCTGACTCACCGGCTTTGATGTACCCTCAGATCCCAAACTGAACTTCACCTGAGAACCTGACTTCTTCCGAGTCTTCTCAACATTTCTGAACGTGGCATGTTTCTGTTTCTCCAAAATGCAGCTATCACATAGCTGATGTTCGACAGACTTCACCTCCAGAATTTGATAATTCTTTACAAAAAGTTTCATTCCTTTCTCGCTCATGTTGTCCAACCTGCAATGCCACAACTTTGTGTTCTTTGAGCTCTCAACAACATCAATTATATCTCTGCATGTAGAAGTCATGTATAGGGTTTTTGGTTTGTGACCTCGAGCGAAAACCCTCGCTCCTTTAGTCACCTTCCAATCATTGTTTCCGAAACTGACATTGTGACCTTCACCATCAATCTGTCCAACGGAAATCAGATTTTGCATCAACCTTAGTACGTGTCTCACTTTACTGATTTTCTAAACAAAATCGTCTTCCATCTTCAATTTGATGTCATCGATGCCCACAATATCCAATGGCTCACCATCTGCAAGGTAGACCTTCCCATAGCTTCCAGCCACATAACTTTCAATTAATTCTTTATGGGCAGTGGTGTGAAAGGATGCTTCCGAGTCCAAAACCCATGAGTCTATAGGGTTGTCGATTGAAAGAAGTAACGCGTCAGTAATGTCTTCTGTTACTGCATTTGCAACATCACCTTTGTAATTTCTGTTCTTCTTCAGTGCTCTGCAATCTTTCTTCATGTGACCTTGCTTGCCACTATTCCAGCACTCAAGTATTCGCCGGCACTTGGACTGACCCCTCCCATTCTTGGACTTGGATCTACCCCTACCCCGATTGGAGTTTCTGTCATTATTTCTTCCTCTATTTTCCACATTCAGAGCTGAGCCTTTTGATGTTTCACTGGAATTGATCTTACAAACCTCCTCGGCAAGAATACAATCCCTCATACCGGTGAATACCAGTTTAGCACTTCCAACTTAGTTACTAACTGCTGCCCTCATAGGCTCTCAGCTATTCGGTAGAGACGCCAACAAAATTAGGGCACAAACCTCATCCCCAAAATCAATTTCCACAAATAGCAATTGATTCACAATCGTATTGAATTCATTCAGATGCGCTGTGACAGAAGTACCATCAATCATCTTCAGATTAAAAAGTTTCTTCATCAGAAATACCTTATTATTCACGGAGTTCTCGTACATATCAGACAGAGCCTTCATCAGACTTGTGGTGGTCTTCTCCTTCGCTACGTTTTGAGCAACGTTTTTGGCTAGCGTCAATTAGACGACTCCCAAAACTTGTCTATTAAGGAGATTCCATTTATCGTCTTCCATATTTTCTGGTTTCGTACTCAATGGAAGATGAATTTTTTTTCTGTACAAGTAATCCTCAATTTGCATTCTCCGGAATGCAAAATCTGTCCAATCGAATTTTCTAATACCGTGTCCTATGCTATCGTTGCTTGCCATCGTTATCAATAATCAATGCCCCAAAACTAGATATTTCTAGATCAATTATTCAACTCCAATAATCAATCTCTATAATATCGGTAAATCCGCCAAACAATTTGAGAATTTTAATTCCCACAAAATCCTCAATTCAAATATTCAATTTCCCCCAAAAAGTGATATTTTAACCCCAAAATATCACAAACACTGCTGTTCGACAAAAGAATAAAAAACTAGTAGGGGCCACTTAAATCAGAGCAAGTTGGATTGATGTTGCTGGCCGACCGACTAACTGGAGAAGAGGTGGACTGCTGCTCGGATATGCATCAGAGCTACGTTCTCTGCTTGTCGGCGGTGTCCAATCAGAGTGACGGCGGCGAACGATTGTTTGCGGTGGAGCGTAATGAATCGAAGCAGATAGGCGCTCTCTAGTTCTTCGGAGCTTCGCAACTAAAAAAGATGAACATCCTTCTTCGCGATCGGCGGCGGTGACGATTCCTTCATAATTGGTGAACAACAGCAGTCGGATCTGTGCAGACAATGGCAGACAGCGTGTCCTACTCTATTCCTTCATTGTTCTGTTATGGGGAAGAAGAAGCTACAGTGCTTCTCTCTCACATTGTTCTTCATGACAGAGCTCCTCTATTCTCCTTGTGTTCTTCGTGGCGAGCAAAACACAACCAAAAGAAAAACAAACGTTTTTACTTTTTTTTTTCTTTAGTTCCTTTTCTCCCTTCGCAAATTTTGTACACCAAAATTGCAAACCCAAAAAATCGTTCGATACCTTCGAAAAATCAAACCCTGATTTTCAAAAACCACTTCAACCTGAAGCTCTGATACGAGTTGTTAGGATTAGACGCGTTAATCAACCTGTAACGAACGATCGAGAAACCGAAAAAGAAAATAATGGACACCAAATTTTACGTTGAAACTCTAGAAGGGAAAAAACCACGGGCAGAGGAAATAATCACTAATATCAAATTCGTACAATGAGTTTTGCGACTCAAGCATCAATATATAGAGAAAACGTAAAACCCTAATATTGATATACAGGCCCGACCCGACCCGACTAGAATTCGGGTCACACAAAATTCTAACATTGAGCTCGACACTTAATGTAACGACCCACCAGGCTCCCCCAACAGGCCGTGCAATCCCAGCTTACACAGGGCCCTGCCACGTGGTTTCTCGAAGGTCGTCCCACGTGTACTCACAATCTTCTCTCCTCCTAAAGGGAGTTTTTGCCTTCCCCTCCACTTGAACCCAAAGCTCAAGTGGTACTCCTCACTTGTAGCCCAGGTACTAGTCCCTGAGGTCTTGGGTTCGAGTGGGGGGGGGGGGGGGGAAGACAAAAACTTTCTTCTAGGGGGGAGAAGATCGTGAGTACACGTGGGACGGCCTTCGGGAAACCATGTGGCAGCGGGCCCATCAGAGGGCACTGCACGGCCTGGCCTATCGGGGGGTTAGGTCATTACACTTAATCACTTCTATTTGAATAGAGATCGATCGCTCGGTCAAGTGCGGTTGCCCCACCGGTCGACACTTAAAGGCAAATGCCGACAACTTCAAGCAAAGGCTTGACAGCAGTTGACACTTTAACCAAAGCGGTCGACACCTCAACAACTGTATTTCTAATAGTATGATTCTAAGTGTCGACCGATCATCCACCACGACCAACACCTAGAAAATTTCAAGCAACTGGAGGTCCCAAAAATTGCCTCCATTTGCCATTTTTCACCTCCATTTGACCAATTAACATACATAAAATTTAAATCTACTTCAATAAACAAGAAATAATCCATACCTTCAAGTTTCTAAGCTCGAATTCGAATAATCCTAGACTTTAAACCTAAAACGAAAAGGAGAAACTTACCAACCTTTGAAAGGCCTTTACGAATGTTGATGCTCAGAGTCCCACAAATACGTACCTAGCCACCAAGCTTGACAGTTTCCCTCTTTATTTCTCTCTCTCTCTCTCTCTGTAACACCTGGCTCCATTGAACCAATTTACCTTGTCATTTAATAGTGGACATTTTATGGATGAAATTGGGAGAATTATTGATTAGGTTAATGAGTGACTATGTAGCACCCGGCCCTATCGAACCAGCTCTTTTATTATTAATAAAATACACTTTATTAGTCAATAAATTAAGTAGGGTTATTAAATAACTTGGCAAAGGGCATTAGAGTAAATTGCAATTTTCAAAGAGTGGATAACGTATTTAAGGGAAGAGGGTTGGGTTTAATGCACTGTAGCCGCCACCATTTCATACCATTTCCTCTTCGGGTTTCAACTCAGGCAGACGAGCTCTCTAGGCGATCTTCCTCGCGAGATTCACCTTCGACCTAGGTAAGTTTTCCATTCATCTTCTCGATATTATAGTGAGTAGATAGCGGGAGTGCAATGCGTGTGTAACTTGGTGAATGCTGTGAGTGAGCTGAGTTCGAGTTTAGTGCTGAACCAAGAATGTGCGATGGCCCGAAGTTCTAAGCTAGCTCCTTAGATTCGTGAATGGTGTGGGATGAGATTTAGTGAAGTTCTGATTAGTGTTATGTTTATGACACTAGGTGAACAGGGCTTTCAAGTAGTTGAAACCGAGCGATTTCCAGGAGACCAGGTAAGTAGAGTTTGTTTGTGCCTTCGGGCCTACATCACAAAACAGTAGGATTAATGTATGTTCGTGTGCTTATTTCCAGTTGTCATGCATCATATTTTGAAATGTACGAAAATGAATTTACATGATTTTGAATCGGCAAGGAATGAACAGATTGAAACAGTACGTGAAGCAGATTTGTTGTTAAGGGAATTAATCCAACCCTTAATGAGCCAGTGGATTGAGGTTTTGGGAAAAGTGATCCGCTTCCCAATCCGACAGGGGGATCTGAAAAGTTATGAGTATCAGATTTGCTGTTAAGGGAATTAATCCAACCCTTAACGAGCCAGTGGATATTTATACTTTGGGAGAAATGATCCAACTCCCAATTTCACAGGGGGATCTGTACAGAAACGATGAATATGCAACTGAGATGAGAAAAGTAGAAACTGCATGTTTAGGAATTTATGATTTAGTATTTCATTTCACTATTGCTTTACTTGCTTAGCATTAGGCTAATAGATGAGTTTTGTGATGTAGGTGAAGAAGCTTTAGCAGGTGTGTTTACTGAGTTCACAGAAGGCTAGTTGGGTTGGAGGAGTGCATCCACACAATGTTCTGGCAGCTGATGGGGCAGTTTAATTGATGTCTGTTGGAGTGAAGGTTTTATTATCAATGCTTTATTTTAGATGGATCGAGTTTTCATAACAGTAGTGATTTCAGTGTTTTGAACAAATTGAGTTTTATTATTTGATAATGGCATTCCGCTAAGGTTTGAAGATTTGCACTTGTTGGATTTTAAGCAATACATGGGTTTGAATCCTTTTCTGAGTGATTTCAGTAAGGCAAATAGATTCTTTTTCATAAATGGAGTAATATTGTATAATTAGGAGTAGCCAGAATGTCGCCCTGAATCTATCGGTAGATGGGATGTGTTTTGTTATCTGTCGGTAGATGCATTCTATCGGCAGAAGTTGAGTAGTTTGAACCTACCGGAAGGAGATGTCTATCGGTAGGTGTATCCAAATTTCTATCGGATGATGTCTTCAGTAAAGGCATCGGAAGATGTAGCCTTATTTCTATCGATAGATATAGACCCATTTCTATCGGCAGATGAAGTCATGTTGACTTCATCGGCAGATGAAGTTGTGCTGACGTCATCGGCAGATGAAGTCATGTTGACTTCATCGGCAGATGAAGTTGTGCTGACGTCATCGGCAGATGAAATCGTGTTGACGTCATCGGCAGATGAAGTTGTGTTGACGTCATCGGCAGATGAAGTTGTGCTGACGTCATCGGCAGATGAAATTGTGTTGACGTCATCGGCAGATGAAGTTGTGTTGACGTCATCGGTAGGTGCAGCCCGCCGAGAAATGTCTTTCAGTTCCAAGTCTTCAGGTCCACGTCATCGGCAGGAGTCTTATATTTACTGTGTCTGCTTCTTCCGTTGATTTTTTTTCCACCGGCAGATGTGGTGGTCTTTAGAGTTTTAATAGTGTTTTGTGATTTAAAACTTTATTTCTTTTGGTCGATTTATCTCGAACATTTTATCCGATTATCCAAACATTTTATGGTTTTGTTTAACTCTAAGTTACTTAAATTAATTCCGCTGCAAAATTTTAAATTATGAATGAAGTTTTTAGTTCATGTACGGGTTTTGTGTGACGAACCGGGTTCAGGGAATTCGGGGCGTTACAGTATGGTATCAGAGACATTCGGTTAAACTGTTCAAAAGATTACTCATCAGTGCCAATCGTTGCATGGAAGCACTCCAACAACTGTAAGTATTTGAGTTAGCTTTAGTTATAAAATGTTTATGAGGGCAGTTAACCCTGTGCAGGGAATTTAGTATAATGGCTAGACGACCAGGAAGACAAAGGATACCTAGAGAAATACCAAGCCCAAGGCGTGAAGAGGACTCTAGTGTAATTAGGCAGCTGACCGAATTGATGCGTCAGCAGACAGATATAGTGCGTCAACAGTCTGATCAATTAGGAGTGCTGTTGAGTCGGGAAGCACAAGGAAGTGCCAACTCGGGTTCTAGCAATGAGCATTCTGGAGATAGATTTCGGAGACTAAGACCACCCACGTTTGATGGACAGTCATCCGATCCAATTATTGCTGAAGGATGGCTTAGAAAGATTGAAAGTATGTTTAGGTGCGCCAGCATAGGAGAAGGAGACAAGGTCACGTTGGCTACATTTCATTTGGCTGGCGAAGCTCAACTCTGGTGGGAAACAGTTGAAACCACCACCGACATTCTGACTATGACTTGGTCACAGTTTAAGGACATCTTCTATGAGAAATATTTTAACAGCACGGTCCAGACCGCAAAGAAGTTGGAATTTCTGAATTTGAAGCAGACAGGGTCGGTGGCAGAGTACGGTAGGCAATTTGAGTCCTTGTCCAGGTTTGCTGGACACTTTGCTCATAAGGACGAGGATAAGGTGTTCAAATTTGTGCATGGACTGAAGCCGGAGATCTATCGAGGAGTCAAATTCTGTGGCATTAAAGGTTTAACGTTCAGCGAAGTTGTGTCCACTGCTCTGGAAGTGGAAGAGGCTGAAAGGAAGTGTGCTGGAGCAAAGGAGGTCCCACAAAGGTTTGTCCAGCAACACCATCAGAGAGGAACGAAGAGGCCAAATGAAGGCCAGAGTAGCCAAGGAGCTGGAGGGAAGGTACAGAATGTCAGGAAATTTCCCCCGTGTCCTAAGTGCTTGAAGAACCACCCCGGGGAGTGCAGGATGGGATTTGGGAAGTGCTTCAACTGTGAGGAGGTTGGCCACACGTACAAAGAATGCCCGAAGCCTAGGATCACCAGATGCTACAATTGTAACAAAGTCGGCCATATTAGCAGAGACTGTCCAGTTCCTAAGAGTGGTCCTGCTATGATTAAACCAAGAATATTCTCCATGACGGAGGCAGGTGAAGAACAGCCTGCTGTAGTGTCAGGTACTATATTGGTCAACTCTGTGCCTGCTTTTACTTTGATAGATTCCGGTGCAACGCATTCATTTATAGCATCTACGTTTGCTGATAAGTTAGATGTACAGTTTACCCCTTCTATGCATGTGTTTAATGTTACATTACCTTTTGGTGAGTGCATGCACTCCAATCGAGTGATGCCTGATAGTGAGGTATTAGCGGGGAACATGAATTTGCCTGCTGACCTCATTATTATGGATATATTGGGATTTGATGTAATCTTAGGAATGGATTGGCTGTTTAAGCATTATGCCACGATCGATTGTAGGACTGGAATAGTTAGTTTCCAACCCCCTGGTAACCCGAAACATACCTTCCAAGCTTCAAAGAAGAGCAAGGAAATGACTGTGATGACTTCGATTAACACTAGACCTTCCCTATGTAGAGAGTATTGGTGCTTCCTAGCTAGCGTTGTAGACACGCAACTTGTAGGAAAGGCAAACCCTCAAAATGTTTTAGTTGTCCAAGACTTTCCTGATGTATTTTTAGACGACCTTCCTGGTTTACCACCGGATAGAGAAATCGAATTTTTTGTAGATGTCTACCCCGGAGCCGAGCCTGTGTCTAAAAACCCGTATAGACTAGCACCATCAGAACTTAAAGAGTTAAAGAAACAGTTGGAGGATTTGTTAGAAAAAGGGTTCATACGCCCTAGTTTTTCACCATGGGGTGCACCTGTCCTTTTTGTTAAAAAGAAAGACGGATCAATGCGTATGTGCATAGACTATAGAGAGTTGAATAAGCTAACTGTCAAGAACAAGTATCCACTGCCGAGGATTGATGACTTATTTGACCAACTTAAGGGTGCGAGAGTTTTCTCTAAGATTGACCTTAGGTCCGGTTACTATCAGTTGAAGGTTAAATCTGAGGATATCCCAAAGACTGCCTTTCGCACAAGGTATGGACATTATGAGTTTTTGGTTATGTCTTTTGGTTTGACTAATGCGCCAGCAGCCTTCATGGATCTTATGAATAGGGTGTTTCACGAGTATTTGGACAAGTTTGTCATTGTATTCATTGATGACATACTAATCTATTCTAGAACTAAGGAAGAGCATGCAAAACATTTGAGTTTAGTGTTGGATGTACTGAGAAGACACCAGCTTTATGCTAAGTTTTCAAAGTGTGAATTTTGGTTGGATAGAGTTCACTTTCTTGGTCATGTGATCTCTGGTGATGGAATATCTGTGGACCCAGCCAAGGTTCAAGCAGTTAAGGAATGGCCCCAACCGAAGAGTGCTACAGATATTAGAAGTTTTCTTGGACTAGCAGGGTATTACAGAAAGTTCATTGAAGGATTTTCAAAGATTGCCACACCCCTTACTAGGTTAACAAGGAAAAACGTGAAATATACATGGACTGACGAATGTGAGCGTAGTTTCCAAACCTTGAAACAGGAGCTGACCAATGCTCCAATTTTGACCCTCCCTGTTGAAGGTGGTAATTTAGTATTTATTGTGACGCTTCTAAGATCGGTCTTGGCTGTGTGTTGATGCAAGATGATAAGGTTATAGCCTATGCTTCTAGACAGTTAAAAACTCATGAGAAGAACTACCCTACACACGACTTGGAATTAGCTGCCGTTGTATTTGCACTTAAAATTTGGAGGCATTACCTATATGGACAAACTTGTGAGGTATTTTCAGATCATAAAAGTCTGAAGTATATTTTCACGCAAAAAGAACTGAATATGAGGCAGCGTAGATGGTTAGAGTTTGTCAAAGATTATGATTTTGAGATTAAGTACCACCCTGGTAAGGCAAATGTTGTGGCAGATGCCTTGAGTAGAGTCACAACCTCAACCCCAACTATGATTTCCAATATGCCATTAACCTTAGAGTCAGAATTCCAAAAGTTTAATCTAGAAGCAGTGACCAGTGTATCAACTATACTTTCTGCCATAACCTTAAAGCCTACCATTCTTGAGAAAATAAAGGAAGCTCAGACAAATGATGATGAATGTATCGGGTACAAGTCAAGCATGGATTCTACGGACAAGTCAGAATTTAGTCATTCTACCGATGGAATCCTTAAGTTTAGAAATAGGTGGTTTGTTCCTGCCAATAATGAGCTTCGTGAGGAAATTCTTTCTGAAGCTCACTCTTCCAGATTCTCTGTCCACCCTGGGAGTACAAAGATGTACAGAGATCTCAGGCAGTATTACTGGTGGCCAGGTATGAAAAGAAGTGTGGCGAAGTATGTAGAGTCATGTCTGACCTGCCAGCAAGTCAAAGCTGAACACCAGAGACCCTCAGGGACATTGCAACCCTTACCAGTTCCCGAATGGAAATGGGAACAAATAACGATGGACTTTGTTGTTGGATTACTTAGGACAGCTAAGGGACATGATGCAATTTGGGTGATAGTTGACCGTCTAACCAAGTCAGCTCATTTTCTGCCTATAAAGATAACCTACTCGATGGATCAGCTAGCTGAATTGTACATGCAAGAGATCGTCAGACTGCACGGAGTTCCAAGTTCTATAGTTTCAGACCGAGACTCTAGATTTACATCTAAGTTTTGGAGGAGTTTGCATAAGGCTATGGGAACACAACTTAATTTTAGCACAGCTTTCCACCCTCAAACTGATGGACAATCTGAAAGAACCATTCAAACACTGGAGGATATGCTTCGTGCATGCACATTGGATTTTCAAGGTTCTTGGAACCAGTACCTGTCCTTAGTAGAATTCTCTTACAACAACAGTTTTCAAGCAACCATAGGTATGGCACCATACGAGGCATTATATGGACGGAAGTGCAGATCACCATTGTATTGGGACGAAGTTGGGGAGGCACAATTGATTGGTCCTGAAATTGTGCAACAGACAGTAGAGAAGATTGCTCTTATCCGTCAAAGAATCCTGACAGCTCAAAGCCGACAGAAAAGCTATGCAGACAAAAGACGAAAGGAACTGGAATTTGAGGTAGGTGATGAAGTTTTTCTTAAGGTGTCACCTTTCAAGGGAGTTGTGAGATTTGGAAAGAGAGGAAAGTTGAACCCCAGGTTTATTGGACCGTTCACTATTCTGAAGAGAGTTGGGAGAGCAGCCTATCAGTTGCAACTACCGGCATCTATGGATGGAATACACAGTGTGTTCAATGTGTCTATGTTGAAGAAATGCATTAGGAGTCCATATCAAGTCATGGAACAGCAAGACCATGAGATTGATTCATCCTACCCTTCCTATGAAGAGAGACCAGTAAAGATATTAGACCATGCAGTGAAGATATTGCGCAACAAAGAGGTTCCACTAGTGAAAGTCTTATGGCACAATCAGAACATGGAGGAGACAACTTGGGAACGCCAGCAAGACATGATGGAACAACATCCGGAGTTATTCAGGTACTGAATTTTGAGGACAAAATTCTTTTAAGGGGGGTAGATTGTAGCACCCGGCCCTATCGAACCAGCTCTTTTATTATTAATAAAATACACTTTATTAGTCAATAAATTAAGTAGGGTTATTAAATAACTTGGCAAAGGGCATTAGAGTAAATTGCAATTTTCAAAGAGTGGATAACGTATTTAAGGGAAGAGGGTTGGGTTTAATGCACTGTAGCCGCCACCATTTCATACCATTTCCTCTTCGGGTTTCAACTCAGGCAGACGAGCTCTCTAGGCGATCTTCCTCGCGAGATTCACCTTCGACCTAGGTAAGTTTTTCCATTCATCTTCTCGATATTATAGTGAGTAGATAGCGGGAGTGCAATGCGTGTGTAACTTGGTGAATGCTGTGAGTGAGCTGAGTTCGAGTTTAGTGCTGAACCAAGAATGTGCGATGGCCCGAAGTTCTAAGCTAGCTCCTTAGATTCGTGAATGGTGTGGGATGAGATTTAGTGAAGTTCTGATTAGTGTTCTGTTTATGACACTAGGTGAACAGGGCTTTCAAGTAGTTGAAACCGAGCGATTTCCAGGAGACCAGGTAAGTAGAGTTTGTTTGTGCCTTCGGGCCTACATCACAAAACAGTAGGATTAATGTATGTTCGTGTGCTTATTTCCAGTTGTCATGCATCATATTTTGAAATGTACGAAAATGAATTTACATGATTTTGAATCGGCAAGGAATGAACAGATTGAAACAGTACGTGAAGCAGATTTACTGTTAAGGGAATTAATCCAACCCTTAATGAGCCAGTGGATTGAGGTTTTGGGAAAAGTGATCCGCTTCCCAATCCGATAGGGGGATCTGAACAGTTATGAGTATCAGATTTGCTGTTAGGGGAATTAATCCAACCCTTAACGAGCCAGTGGATATTTATACTTTGGGAGAAATGATCCAACTCCCAATTTCACAGGGGGATCTGTACAGAAACGATGAATATGCAACTGAGATGAGAAAAGTAGAAACTGCATGTTTAGGAATTTATGATTCAGTATTTCATTTCACTATTGCTTTACTTGCTTAGCATTAGGCTAATAGATGAGTTTTGTGATGTAGGTGAAGAAGCTTTAGCAGGTGTGTTTACTGAGTTCACAGAAGGCTAGTTGGGTTGGAGGAGTGCATCCACACAATGTTCTGGCAGCTGATGGGGCAGTTTAATTGATGTCTGTTGGAGTGAAGGTTTTATTATCAATGCTTTATTTTAGATGGATCGAGTTTTCATAACAGTAGTGATTTCAGTGTTTTGAACAAATTGAGTTTTATTATTTGATAATGGCATTCCGCTGAGGTTTGAAGATTTGCACTTGTTGGATTTTAAGCAATACATGGGTTTGAATCCTTTTCTTAGTGATTTCAGTAAGGCAAATAGATTCTTTTTCATAAATGGAGTTATATTGTATAATTAGGAGTAGCCAGAATGTCGCCCTGAATCTATCGGTAGATGGGATGTGTTTGTTATCTGTCGGTAGATGCATTCTATCGGCAGAAGTTGAGTAGTTTGAACCTACCGGAAGGAGATGTCTATCGGTAGGTGTATCCAAATTTCTATCGGATGATGTCTTCAGTAAAGGCATCGGAAGATGTAGCCTTATTTCTATCGATAGATATAGACCCATTTCTATCGGCAGATGAAGTCATGTTGACTTCATCGGCAGATGAAGTTGTGCTGACGTCATCGGCAGATGAAGTCATGTTGACTTCATCGGCAGATGAAGTTGTGCTGACGTCATCGGCAGATGAAATCGTGTTGACGTCATCGGCAGATGAAGTTGTGCTGACGTCATCGCAGATGAAATTGTGTTGACGTCATCGGCAGATGAAGTTGTGTTGACGTCATCGGTAGGTGCAGCCCGCCGAGAAATGTCTTTCAGTTCCAAGTCTTCAGGTCCACGTCATCGGCAGGAGTCTTATATTTGCTGTGTCTGCTTCTTCCGTTGATTTTTTTTCCACCGGCAGATGTGGTGGTCTTTAGAGTTTTAATAGTGTTTTGTGATTTAAACCTTTATTTCTTTTGGTCGATTTATCTCGAACATTTTATCCGATTATCCAAACATTTTATGGTTTTGTTTAACTCTAAGTTACTTAAAATAATTCCGCTGCAAAATTTTAAATTATGAATGAAGTTTTTAGTTCGTGTACGGGTTTTGTGTGACGAACCGGGTTCAGGGAATTCGGGGCGTTACAGACTAAGTAAGGACATAAAAATAAATAGAGACCTTTAGTGGATAACGTATTTAAGGGAGGGTTTAATGAGATTTAGCCGCCACTGTTTTCTCATTTCCTTTTTCCCGCTTTCAGCTCAGTAGAGTGCTCTGGGAGATTCCCCCTTCGATTTCTCCAAGCGATTTCTCCAGCTTAGGTGAGTTTCCTTCATTTTCCTTGTGTTTTAGTGGTGAGATAACAGAGGGTGTACAATGCGTGTGATTTGGGAATGCCGTGAATGAGAATAGGTTCGAGTTTTGGTGAAAAATTAGGAATCCATGATTATCAGAGTTTCAAACTAGTTCTTTAGATTTTCGGTTGATTTAGGATTAAGTTTAGTAAATATTTAATTAATGTTATGTTTATAGCTTTAGGTGAGCAAATTTCTGAGGTAGCTTACAACTGATCATTGTCCAAGACACCAAGTAAGTAGAGTATGTGTGTGTCTTTGGGCCTACATCACTGTAACGGCCCAATCCCCTGACCAACCCTCCCGGCTTGGCCCACAGCCGCAACCAGGCAGAGTCGCCAGCCTCATGTCCGTGCATCACTGCCACGTGGCAGTGATGCACAGACATGAGGCTGGCGACTCTGCCTGGTTGCGGCTGTGGGCCGGGCCGGGAGGGTTGGTCAGGGGATTGGGCCGTTAAAAAAAAGGCGCCAGCTCAGTGGTACTCCTCACTTGTACCCCAGGTACTAGTCCTTGAGGTACTGGGTTCGAGTGAGGGGGAAGGCAAAAACCCTCTGCAGGGAGAGGGAAGGTCGTGAGTACACGTGGTGGGACTGTGTGGATGCCACGTGGCAGTGATGCACGGACATGAGGCTGGCGACTCTGCCTGGTTGCGGCTGTGGGCCGGGCCGGGAGAGTTGGTCAGGGGATTGGGCCGTTACAATCACAAAACAGCAGGGTTTATGTGTGTTTATGAATGTTTTTCAGTATGTCATGCATCATGTTTGATTGAATGAGAACGAAAATGAATTTACATGTAAAGGGATGGTGAGATATGGACAGATTGTATCAGATCAGCTGTTAAGGGAACTAATCGGCCCCTTAATCTAGTAGAGGATTTATACTTTGGAAAAATTGATCCGCCTCCCATCAAACAGGGGGATCAACAGGGGGATCAACAGGGAAAATACTTTGGGAAAATTTATCTGCTTCCCATCGAACAGGGGGATCAATAGGGAAAATACTTTGAAAAAATTGATCCGCTTCCCATCGAACAGGGGGATCAATAGGAAAAATACTTTGGGAAAGTTGATCCGCGTCCCATCGAACAGGGGGATCAATAGGGAAAATACAGTGGGAAAATTGATCCGCTTCCCATCAAACAGGGAGATCAATAGGAAAACGAACATTAATACAACTGAGATGCGAAAGTAGAAACGGCATGATTAGGATTTTTGAATTCATTATTTTATTCATATTTGCTCTACTTATTTGGCATTTGGCTAATAGATGAGTTTTGTTATGTAGGTGCTTTGTTTCCAACAGTTGATTTCCCTGAGTTTGCAGAAGAATAGGCGAAGTTGATGGAGCACATCTATGCCGCGGTTTAGTGCACTGATGGGGCGGTTTAACAAATGTCAGTATATGTAGTCTTAGTGGACAATTGTTTTGTTATGTGTGCTGAGAATTTTAATGACAGTGGTAGTTTTTATGTTTTAATATGTTTTGAGATTATCGAGTTTGGAAACATTTTGGTTTCAAACAAGTGTGCTGAAGATTTTAATGACAGTAGTAGTTTTAATGTTTTGACATGTTTTGGGATTATCCTCACTATGAAAACATGATTTGGTTTAGTTGTATATTGTTATTCTGGATTTATAAAGTTGGGGATCTATGTTGTTTTGAATAGCTGCTGTTAAAATTTACAAGTTCTTTTAGTAGGCAGAGTTGTCCGTTTGTTTAGAGTGTTACTGTCTATCGGTGAATGTTGTCTATCGGTGTATGTTGTCTATCGGTGGATGTTGAGTGTTACTGTTCACCGGTGGATGTTGTCTATCGGTGGATGTTGAGTGTTACTGTTCACCGGTTGATGTTGTCTATCGGTGGATGTTGTCTATCGGTGGACGTTGATTGTACTGTTTACCGGTAGATGTTGGGTGATAGAGTCGAGTAGATGTGAGTAATAGATTTTGTCATTTTGTGATCGGTGGATGTGAGTGGTAGATGTGAGTAATAGATTTTGTCGTTTTGTGATCGGTGGATGTGAGCGGTAGATGTGAGTAATAGATTTTGTCGTTTTGTGATCAGTGGATGTGAACGGTAGACGTGGGTAGTAAATTTTGTCGTTTTGTGATCGGTGGATGCGAAATTTTACGACTTTTAAATATTCAATACCCTTATGTGATCGTTTCTGTTGGCCAATTATTTCTATTATTTAATTGTTTTACATAAGTATTATTTTATAGCTTTGTTTAATCCTGCTTTACGTAAAAGGTTTTCTTTTCTGCTGCAAGTCTTGATGTTTTAAATAAAAGTCGAATTTTGACCGTTGAGCGAAGTTTTAAAAATTTACCAGAATTTCTTACTCATGTACTGTGTTATGAGTAACGAACTGGGTTTATAAAATTCGGGGCGTTACATTATGGTATCAGAGACATTTTGTTAAACCGTTCAAAAGATTATTCATCAGTACCGATCGTCGCATGGGAGCACTCTAACAACTATAAGTGTTTAAGTTAACCTTAGTTATTAGATATTTATGAAAGTAATTAACCTTGTCAAGGAATATAGCGAAATGCCTAGACGACCAGGAAGACCAAGACAATCGAGAGTAGAGCCAGAATTGAGAAGTAGAGAGGATCTGAGTGTGATCAGACAATTAACAGAATTAGTGCGCCTACAGTCTGAGCAGGTAAGTACACTGTTGAACCGTGAAGTACAAAGGATGAAAAGGGTCAGTGAGGGCCAGTGCAGCCAGGGAAGGAAGAAGAAAGTACAAAATACCGAGAAGTTTCCTCAATGTCCGAGATGTTTGAAGGACCACTTGGGAGAGTGCAGGTTTGGATCGGGAAAGTGTTTCAACTGTGATGAAGTTGGACACAAGTCCAAAGGCTGCCTGTGTCAAGCCCCGGCCCTTTTCATCGTGACACCGGTTTTAACCCAGCCCAGTCATTCCTGGGGCACTGGGTGGCCCAACTCACAGAACTTCCCTCTCCCTGCAGAGGAATTGTGCCTTCCTCCCCACTCGAACCCAAGACCTCAGGGTAAGTACTTGGGCTACAAGAGAGGAGTACCACTTGAGCTAGTAGCTCAAGTGGTACTCCTCTCTTGTAGCCCAAGTACTTACCCTGAGGTCTTGGGTTCGAGTGGGGAGGAAGGCACAATTCCTCTGCAGGGAGAGGGAGGTTCTGTGAGTTGGGCCACCCAGTGCCCCAGGAATGACTGGGCTGGGTTAAAACCGGTGTCACGATGAAAAGGGCCGGGGCTTGACAATAAAAGGCGCCTTTTATTGTAACATGGGGAAGTATGTGGAAATGAAACATATGTAAAGAGACCCTCCCAAGATAGCAAGACGCGTTTTGGAGCACAATTGGCAACGGATCCCATAAGAACTCCGAAGTTAAAAGTGCTTCGGCGAGAGCAATCCCAGGTTGGGTGACCTTCCGGGAAGTTCTCGCCAAACAAAGCCGTGAGGGGAGGATATTGCGCTACGGCCCAATCCCCATAGGGGACAATATCTTGCTGGGATACGGGGTCGTCTAGCTCAAGTGGTACTCCTCTCTTGTAGCCCAAGTACTTACCTGGTCTTGGGTCGTGTGGGAGGAAGGACATTCTCTGCGCAGCGGAGGAGGGAAGTTCTGTGAGTTGGGCCAACCCCGTCCCAGGAATGACTGGACTGGGTTAAAACCGGAGGTCAGATGGAAAAGGGCCGGGGCTTGACCATAAGGCGCCTTTTATTGTAACATGGGGAAGTATGTGGAAATGAAAACATATGTAAGAGGACCCTCCAAAGTTGAGCCAGACGCGTGTTTGGAGCACAATTGGCAACGGATCCCATAAGAACTCCGAAGTTAAAAGTGCTTCGGCGAGAGCAATCCCAGGTTGGGTGACCTTCCAGGAAGTTCTCGCCAAACAAGCCGTGAGGGGAGGATATTGCGCTACGGCCCAATCCCCATAGGGGACAATATCTTGCTGGGATACGGGGTCGTCTAGCTCAAGTGGTACTCCTCTCTTGTAGCCCAAGTACTTACCCTGAGGTCTTGGGTTCGAGTGGGGAGGAAGGCACAATTCCTCTGCAGGGAGAGGGAGGTCTGTGAGTTGGGCCAACCAGTGCCCCAGGAATGACTGGGCTGGGTGTTTAAAACGGTGTCACGATGAAAAGGGCCGGGGGCTTGACAATAAAAGGCGCCTTTTATTGAACATGGGGAAGTATTTGGAAATGAAACATATGTAAAGAGACCCCTACTCAAGATAGCAAGACGCGTTTTGGAGCACAATTGGCAACGGATCCCATAAGAAACTCCGAAGTTAAAAGTGCTTCGGCGAGAGCAATCCCAGGTTGGGTGACCTTCCGGGAAGTTCTCGCCAAACAAAGCGTGAGGGGAGGATATTGCGCTAAGGGCACAATCCCCATAGGGGAAATATCTTGCTGGGATACGGGGTCGTCTAGCTCAAGTGGTACTCCTCTCTTGTAGCCCAAGTACTTACCCTGAGGTCTTGGGTTCGAGTGGGGAGGAAGGCACAATTCCTCTGCAGGGAGAGGGAAGTTCTGTGAGTTGGGCCACCCAGTGCCCCAGGAATGACTGGGCTGGGTTAAAACCGGTGTCACGATGAAAAGGGCCCGGGCTTGACAATAAAAGGCGCCTTTTATTGTAACAACCCGGCCACCGTACATCGATGGTTTACACCGAGCTGTGCGGCCACCGTACATCGATGGTTTACACCGTCACGTGGCGCATATTCGGGTCATCACAATCACCCCCCCTCGGGGGCCCAACGTCCTCGTTGGCCACATTTCCGATTGGGTACAGGCTCTGATACCATTTGTAACGACCCCGTATCCCAGCAAGATATTGTCCGCTATGGGGATTGGGCCGTAGCGCAATATCCTCCCCTCACGGCTTTGTTTGGCGAGAACTTCCCGGAAGGTCACCCAACCTGGGATTGCTCTCGCCGAAGCTCTTTTAACTTCGGAGTTCTTATGGGATCCGTTGCCAATTGTGCTCCAAAATGCGTCTTGCTATCTTGGGTCGAGTGGGGAGGAAGGCAAAAATAACCTACAGGGAGGGGAAAGTTTTGTGAGTACACGTGGTGGGCCTGAGTGGCTGCCACGTGGCGGTGTAAACCATCGATGTACGGTGGCCGCACAGCTCGGTGTAATGTGATGACCCGAATATGCACGTATGGGTACGATGGCTGCACGAACCGGAACCCGGATGGCGGTACGTCCGCGCGGGCGAACCGGAAGGTGACAGGTCGTAAAAAGGGGGGTCGTCACAATCCCACATCGCTTGGGGAAGTATGTGGAAATGAAACATATGTAAAGAGACCCTCCCAAGATAGCAAGACGCGTTTTGGAGCACAATTGGCAACGGATCCCATAAGAACTCCGAAGTTAAAAGTGCTTCGGCGAGAGCAATCCCAGGTTGGGTGACCTTCCAGGAAGTTCTCGCCAAACAAAGCCGTGAGGGGAGGATATTGCGCTACGGCCCAATCCCCATAGCGGACAATATCTTGCTGGGATACGGGGTCGTTACACTGAAGCCTAGAGTTGTTGGTGCTTTAACTGTAATGATGTGGGCCATGTTAACAGGGATTGCCCAGCTCTAAAGAAGGGTGTTGTTAAAGTTAAACCGAGGATATCCATTATGATTGAGTCGAGTGTCGATGACCAGCCAACCGAGGCGCCAGGTACAGTGCTGATTAATTCTGTGACGACCCCAACCCGATCAGGCCCGCCACGGACATGCCGTGACATAATCATTACCTAAGCCCTAGTATTTTCACATAAACTTTTTCATTTTTACTTTAAACATTTCCCAAAACCCTTAAACAAACTAACTATAACGTAACCTTAACTTTAAACTCTCGTAACCACGTAAATTTTTCTTCTGCTCCATATTCTTCCTTCATTCAACAATAAATTCATTCTCACACCCAAAACATACAACACACAAAACACAACCACTCCTTTCATTAATAAACACAACTCTAACTTAATTTAAACACTTCCAAATTTTACGAAAACGAACTGCATGGATCGCTCTAAAAATCGAGGTTATCCTTACCTGTTAAGAATAACCCAAGCAGTTCCAGTATATTTCTAAAATAAAGACACCTAAAGTCCTCCAAAGATAATCCAATCAAATCCCCAATCAAACGTGAATATAAACATTTAAACCCCTAAACTTCTCTTAAAACAAATTCATTAATCAATTCATTCAAATTAACACTTAACTCCAAACCAATATCCACTATAAAACCATAAAAATGTCAAACTTCAATGTACACCCTAAAATCTTCCAAACAACTGGTAACCTTCTAACTCACATTCAATTACCACAAAACAACCCGGCGCACACCCATGTCACTGAACCATGCCAAAACACGCTCCGCCGCCACGAGCACCATCCGTCGACCACCTGTTCTTTGTCATCAAGGGAAACTCTCACCTGTCACCTACATCATGCAACATAAATAGTAAGCCTAATGCTTAGTAAGGGGATGCACTATATGAATTTAAAACATTTTACCTAACATATGCAGTTTCTACAGTTTCATCGTACATAATCGTTTCGTTTCGTTTCATCGTTCATATTCATTTCGTTTCGTTTCGTTTCATCGTTCATATTCATTTCGTTTAGTCCCGTGAGAAACATACACGTGAGAATCATACATCGTTCATTTCGTTCTATCGTACATACATGTAATCCTCTACCAATGGAGGGCGGATTAGTTTCTCCATCTCTAGACGTTCCACATATAAATCTTTACCTGAAGGGTGAACCACTTCCTTCAGATATCATACATTTTCTGGACGTTCCACAATCTACATCTGAGGGGTGAACCACTTCCCTCAGACACTTTACATTTTCGTTTTACATCGTTGTCGTTTCTACGTTTAAATCATGAAATCATATGCTAAAACATTTTCGTACTTTTTCTAAAACATGATGCATGAGGACTTTACATATAACATATCATCAAGACATATCATCAAACAGTGCATAACATACTTAAACATGCTTTAATCACTAAAAACCTAACAAACAACTATTAACTAATAACCTGGGCTACCCGACACATTAAACCCACAGTCAGAAAATCATCATCAAAATACAGAAACCTAACGTTGACATGATGTAGGGCCTTAAGGGCCGGAAGCCTAAACATCCACTTACCTGGCGTCCGTAGCTAGCCGAGCACCGTCCAAAAGTCGTCTCCACTTAAAGCATTTCATAAATAGAGGCATTAAAATCGATCTTAATTAAGCGAACTCTAAACTTAAACTAAGTCTCTAGCCAAATCCAACTAAAACCTAATTAAATGGGCCACTAATTTGGGTTCGGTAAAAACCGACCTAAAAGTTCGAACGCGAGTAACTTTCGCGTCGGTTATCGGAATCGAACGATTCCAGCGGCCACGTACTACTCTAATAACCTATTTTAATCTGCCAAAAGGAATTTCAAAACAAATGACCGGAGCTAGGTAAATTTATCAAAAACCCGAAACTGCCCTTTTTCGGAAAATTCCCCTTTTTCGATTTTTCATCAAAACTCATCAATTTCTTCACCAATCTATCCTCCTAACATCCAATTAACATAAACTAACCTAAAATCGAAGTTTTCATTTAAGAAAACCCTAAGCCCTAACTCGGGTTTCACTGAATTTCGCCCAAATTGGGTATTCCGCAGCCAAGCATCAATAGCCGGCCCTAGGGTTGGCAAACCTACGCCGGAAGTGACCGAAATTGGCCGGAGATCGGAGCTCAATCGAGCTCGCCACCCACGGCTACAAAAACCGAGCAAGAACAGGGAGCAAAATGCTTACCGTTCGGTTTAGTGCGCGAGGAGGAACCAGAGCCTCACGCCGCCGTCGTCTGCACGCCTGAACGGTGGTCGGAGCCGTGGTCGCCGTCGGTCACGCGTCTCCCTTCTCCCCTGTTCGCTCTCGGCGTCGGGCTCGAGCTCAAGCTCGATGAAAACCAACAGAATGGTTTTTACCATTCTGTTGATTTTAGTTATTAATAATAATAATAATAATAATAATAATAATAATAATAATATTAATTATCCTAATTCCTATTAAAACATTAATATACCGTTTTGCTCTTCCGTAAATCCCGTATATCTCCACAAATTCCAATTTAATCTTAGAGTTCTAACAAAACTCACCGTTCCCAAAACGGACTTATTTTACTATTTTTACGAATTAATATACTAAAAGGCTAAAACGGGAACTCTAGCATTACTCTTCCCGATTTGGGTTTCTAAAATTTCACTTATTCTTCTACAAATTCCCGTAAATTTCTAGGGTCCTAATAAAACTATCCGCTCGCAAAACGGACCTAATTTACTTATTTACCAAAATAGCCTTGGAGCAGAAACCCGAAAACTCGGGTGTTACATCCTTCCCTCCTTAATTGGAATTTTGTCCTCAAAATTGTTGCTTAGTCAATCCTCTTATTACTCACCCTCACATTATCTAAGTACGATGCTTAATACTAATCTTGAAACCCTTATGGTCTTACTCACCATTTGGGTCTTGATAGCTTCCTTTATTTCCAAAGCTCTAAATCCTTCTAACTACGCACTTCGTAATTCAATCGCTCATTCACTCATCGACTTCGACTCAATCTTTTGTCATTTAGAACCTCGAATCTCCTCTAACTTAACTTCGAGCTAAGTTCATTCGGTTTCTAACTCCTCAAAGCTTCTTCAATTCTATAACACTAAGGACCTGATACTTAGATCTCTCATCCTAATCCTCTGTTTCGAACTCCTCTTTACACTACTATCTCCTTCCAAATTATCAATCTCATTTTCTAAACCTACTTACCTTGGGCAATCATAGCATGTCCTTAGCTACTCTAATGTCATTCCTGTATACAGGGCTGTAATTATTAAATCTATTTCTTTACGCTTTCAGGGTATCCACTAGGTTTCTATAATTATTTCCACTATGATCGTTTCATCAAATTCTTATATCGGTCTTTATTGATCACAAACAAATCTGAAGTCTAAACAAATTCTTTAAATTATTCACCCAACAACTTAAAGGGTACACAAACAAATCGTCGTAACTTACGAGTCGGAACATCCCCCAATACCTCCTGCTCTAACTTCACTTCTAGGTTCACTTGCACAGTCCTCGTGTAACTCTTCCTTCCTTCCGTCCAATATGCTCCTAATTCTTTAAGCGGCGATCTTCTTCGCACACTTAAGCTTATCATTCATAACCTTAGCCATTTACAAAATCATTGGCTCCGACTTCGATACATAAGGGTCGAGCCTTTGAAATTCCTAATTTAATCTTATTCCTAATGTACTTGATAACTCACCAATCCCTCAATTTGCACGATTTCACATTCTGGCTTTAATTCAAATTTAAACACTTGGTTTAATTAACAATTGGCCTACACTTATTCTTGATATCCCATCAAGACTTCCTCGAAAGTTACTAACTAATTTACTATCCTATCATTCGTTATAGTCAGGCTCTAAATATTCTATTTGGCTTCATTATGACAATTTATCCAACGGTCCTCTTGTTAGCAAACTTGTTGTATGTATATTTACACTATAATCCAAATCTCTTAAAATTCTCAAACCTTGCCCAACTATTTTCTAGAATTTAGAAATGTCTCTTCCTTAAGGTACCCCTTTCTAGTTCCTCGAGCACTGATGTTCCTACATCCACCTCGGAAGTAAGCCCTTGGGCTTGGGGTTCTTAGCTTCCACTATATCAACTATAGACTCGTCTCTTAATCCCGACACTCATAGTTCAAACCATCTGAAGTCTTTTATCCTCACTACCATTTCTATAATTGGTACTTACTCTCGTCGATTCACCGTCCCTTCCAACATTACACGAGATACACTAAACCTGTAAACATGACTTCCACTGTAAGGTGCTAAGCTCTCCTTTGATTAGTTACACCCTTTAGGCGTTTCAAATTAATACCAAACTCTTACACTTTGCCTTATATCCCTAGGTGAAGCAACGTCTAATTGCCTAACGCATCAACTATTTATCGGCACCCTTAACTTTACTAAGTCTTCTTTTCTATATAGGGTCGGTCATGATATTTTCGCGCATCAAAATTTGCCCTTTATTGGTTAGTCCTTTAAGATGGTACCTATCTTCTAGAGAACGTCCAAATTATATAAATTGAGTATCACCTATCGTATAATCTTTGATCCTTTATTGTCTCCAAACTTATTAACTTACCGACCTCGCCTGGATTTCTTTATTCTTTTCCCCACCAATATTGATCAATACGAACACCTATACGTAATCACCCAGATTATACATCCAAGACCTCGCATCGATCAATCACACTATCTTTGTAAAAGTAGGCAGTACGTCCCTTACTCTCTCGATAGTTTACTTAAGCTAAACTCTCGAAAGATGTCTTCATCTAGATAACTCCAACTTAACTCGAGCCTAAATATACGAGTTTCTACCATTTTCCTCTTATCTAGTTAGACTTACTAGTGGTATCAAGCCAGGTTACCTATCTTAATGCATAACTATTTCTCTCTAAAGTTTACGTCGTCTTACATTCAGTCTATCGCCGTTTTTATCCCATTCACCTAGTAATTCTCCCGCCTAATATTTTTCAACCCTTAGTATAATTCTATCTATTTTACACATCTTATTATGAAATTCTTACTCTAAACTACACCTCTACTTTAATGTTCTTCATTCTATAGACTACCGAAAGAAAATCATACCTGGAACCACACTTGGTTGAGCAGCTTCCCTATCTTCGGTTAAAACAGTCATCTCTGAAGGATCACTCGGTGACCCCTTGTTTGGCCCTAGACAATCTCTTGCTTTGTGACCTCTCCTATCGCACCTAAAACATCGGCCCGAGTACAATTTACATTCCCCAAAATGACACTTCCGACATGTAGGGCACAAAGGAGCTTGACGAGCTCCTCGGGGTCGTTTGCTCCTATCCTGCACAATCGACGAATCATTGGCCCTCTTAATGTCCCTCGCTGGTGGTGGCCTTTCATTGACTGGGGGTGACGGAAAATCATCAAGGGACCCCTCAACCTGATTCGGATCCATAACATATCCACCAAACGTTGGAGGTTGAAATTGCCTAGTTTGTTCTCTACCTCGGTTCCATGAAACACTACCTTGTCCACTACCATTCTCATCTCGGTTAAGTAAAATCTCTATCTGTTCTGATTGTCGGTGCACTATGTCTATAAGCTGGCTAATGAGATTCTCCTCGGGTTGTCTAGGTGCTTTCGGCATCTTCTTGTTCCTAGACACATTAAGAAACACATGCAAAATAAACAATTTAGAATCATACATAAACTTAAACACTTACAGTCGATGGAGAGTCCTCGTGCGGCGGTGTGTTTTTGGCAGGAATATCACAGAACTCGCTTTTAAAACTCCGTCTCTCTGATACCATAACTGTGACGACCCCAACCCGATCAGGGCCGCCACGGACTTGCCGTGACATAATCATTACCTAAGCCCTCGTATTTTCACATAAACTTTTTCATTTTTACTTTAAACATTTCCCAAAACCCTTAAACAAACTAACTATAACGTAACCTTAACTTTAAACTCTCGTAACCACGTAAATTTTTCTTCTGCTCCCTATTCTTCCTTCATTCAACAATAAATTCATTCTCACACCCAAAACATACAACACACAAAACACAACCACTCCTTTCATTAATAAACACAACTCTAACTTAATCTAAACACTTCCAAATTTTACGAAAACGAACTGCATGGATCGCTCTAAAAATCGAGCTTATCCTTACCTGTTAAGAATAACCCAAGCAGTTCCAGTATATTTCTAAAATAAAGACACCTAAACTCCTCCAAAGATAATCCAATCAAATCCCCAATCAAACGTGAATATAAACATTTAAACCCCTAAACTTCTCTTAAAACAAATTCATTAATCAATTCATTCAAATTAACACTTAACTCCAAACCAATATCCACTATAAAACCATAAAAATGTCAAACTTCAATGTACACCCTAAAATCTTCCAAACAACTCGTAACCTTCTAACTCACATTCAATTACCACAAAACAACCCGGCGCACACCCATGTCACTGAACCATGCCAAAACACGCTCCGCCGCCACGAGCACCATCCGTCGACCACCTGTTCTTTGTCATCAAGGGAAACTCTCACCTGTCACCTACATCATGCAACATAAACAGTAAGCCTAATGCTTAGTAAGGGGATGCACTATATGAATTTAAAACATTTTACCTAACATATGCAGTTTCTACAGTTTCATCGTACATAATCGTTTCGTTTCGTTTCATCGTTCATATTCATTTCGTTTCGTTTCATTTCATCGTTCATATTCATTTCGTTTAGTCCTGTGAGAAACATACACGTGAGAATCATACATCGTTCATTTCGTTTCTATCGTACATACATGTAATCCTCTACCAATGGAGGGCGGATTAGTTTCTCCATCTCTAGACGTTCCACATATAAATCTTTACCTGAGGGGTGAACCACTTCCTTCAGATATCATACATTTTCTGGACGTTCCACAATCTACATCTGAGGGGTGAACCACTTCCCTCAGACACTTTACATTTTCGTACTTTTTCTAAAACATGATGCATGAGGACTTTACATATAACATATCATCAAGACATATCATCAAACAGTGCATAACATACTTAAACATGCTTTAATCACTAAAAACCTAACAAACAACTATTAACTAATAACCTGGGCTACCCGACACATTAAACCCACAGTCAGAAAATCATCATCAAAATACAGAAACCTAACGTTGACATGATGTAGGGCCTTAAGGGCCGGAAGCCTAAACATCCACTTACCTGGCGTCCGTAGCTAGCCGAGCACCGTCCAAAAGTCGTCTCCACCTAAAGCATTTCATAAATAGAGGCATTAAAATCGATCTTAATTAAGCGAACTCTAAACTTAAACTAAGTCTCTAGCCAAATCCAACTAAAACCTAATTAAATGGGCAACTAATTTGGGTTCGGTAAAAACCGACCTAAAAGTTCGAACGCGAGTAACTTTCGCGTCGGTTATCGGAATCGAACGATTCCAGCGGCCACGTACTCCTCTAATGACCTATTTTAATCTGCCAAAAGGAATTTCAAAACAAATGACCGGAGCTAGGTAAATTTATAAAAAACCCGAAACTGCCCTTTTTCGGAAAATTCCCCTTTTTCGATTTTTCATCAAAACTCATCAATTTCTTCACCAATCTATCCTCCTAACATCCAATTAACATAAACTAACCTAAAATCGAAGTTTTCATTTAAGAAAACCCTAATCCCTAATTCGGGTTTCACTGAATTTCGCCCAAATTGGGCATTCCGCGGCCAAGCATCAATAGCCGGCCCTAGGGTTGGCAAACTCACGCCGGAAGTGACCGAAATTGGCCGGAGATCGGAGCTCAATCGAGCTCGCCACCCACGGCTACAAAAACCGAGCAATAACAGGGAGCAAAATGCTTACCGTTCGGTTTAGTGCGCGAGGAGGAACCGGAGCCTCACGCCGCCGTCGTCTGCACGCCTGAACGGTGGTCGGAGCCGTGGTCGCCGTCGGTCGCGCGTCTCCCTTCTCCCCTGTTCGCTCTCGGCGTCGGGCTCGAGCTCGAGCTCGATGAAAACCAACAGAATGGTTTTTACCATTCTGTTGATTTTAGTTATTATTATTAATAATAATAATAATAATAATAATAATAATATTAATTATCCTAATTCCTATTAAAACATTAATATACCGTTTCGCTCTTCCGTAAATCCCGTATATCTCCACAAATTCCAATTTAATCTTAGAGTTCTAACAAAACTCACCGTTCCCAAAACGGACTTATTTTACTATTTTTACGAATTAATATACTAAAAGGCTAAAACGGGAACTCTAGCATTACTCTTCCCGATTTGGGTTTCTAAAATTTCACTTATTCTTCTACAAATTCCCGTAAATTTCTAGGGTCCTAATAAAACTATCCGCTCGCAAAACGGACCTAATTTACTTATTTACCAAAATAGCCTTGGAGCAGAAACCCGAAAACTCGGGTGTTACAAATTCAGAGTATGCTTAAAGTTGGTTAAAGTGAAGTCAGTATTTGGAAAGACTATCGAGTGTTATGATGAATAGCTTAGAAATGTTTAAATTAGAGACCCAGGGGTTTGGTAGTACTAAGGAGTGATCAAAATTTAGTGGAACACTTAGAAATGAGTGGTTGTAAGACGAGTTAAGGGAAGAGAAGTGTCAAAATACGTCTTATGACATAGTAGAAGAATTTAAAGAGGATGAAGTAGCTATCTTATAACCTACTTCCAATGAAGCTACAATTAAGTCCTATTTAGACATAATAGCTAGTATTTAAGATCCAAATCAGCTGAGTGGTTCATTATTCATGAGGTTGAATTCTATAAAATGGAAGATGGATGACTAGAATACTTACCTTATATTCAGAATGTAGGATAGGATGTTCATGAGCGAGGAAGCATTACTAGGAATTTGGAATTTAGGACAAACAAAAGTGACACTGTAGATTGTCGACCTACAATCTGTAAGTTTTAAGTGAAGAGAAAATAATAAAATAAACCTGAATATTTTAGACCCATGAGAAGTTGACAGTCTCGAGGTTGGAAATTATATTCAAAAATCTAATTGAGGTTAATGGTTGAGAAGATATGCATAATAACAAATTTTGAGGATATAATTTATAACTAAGAAGTTGGGGACTTATGTCTTAATTTGTGGATAGGTGTACGTTTTTAGGAAGTGAAAGGAGTCGTCAGGTTAGATGTTATTTTTATAAGAATTGAAATTTATTGTTCGAGTACTTAGAAGTTGGGTTTGTTTGGAGACTTAAGGCAAGAATGTTCCTCCTACGTATGTAGCGTAGCTGCATTGAGGAAATTTGGAGGATTTGGAAATAGAAAATTTAAGGGTTGAATTGTTTCAGGAGACTTAGGGATAAAACTATGTCTGATAATTTTGAAAGTTGAGGTTATAGTGGATTAGGTGAAGCTAAAGAAATTGTAAATCGCTGAATGTAAGAAGGGTCTAGTTATGATGATTTAATTTAGACCAAAGGAAAACTCAGTGGTATTTGGATATGAATGAGGTAAAAGTTAGTCAAATGTAATGAATGTAGATATGGAAGTTCGGGGAGAAAATTGAAGACTGGGGGTGATTTTATCTGCTGCTTCGTGCAGAATTGAACAGACTTAATTCAATAAAACTAAAGTTGAACCTAAGTTAAAGGAGTTTGAATGCTTAAGTTATAATTGATGGAGTTGTAGTCATTGAATGCATGAATGGTTGAGTGTCGAGGTACATAGTTAGAGTTGTTTGAACTTTAGAGACTTAGGGATCGCCAGAGATCAATAGGTGACTGAGATTATAGTATAATCGAAATGAGTGTTGTGTGCATAGTTATGACAAAAGTATTGGAGTGTACAATTGGGAAAATATTACCTGGGAGATATAACTTCGGGTGTATATATAGGGATTTCTAACATCGGTATAATGAGGGGACATGTATGAAGATTTGTGGAGGACTTTTTTTTTTTTAAAAAGTGGTGATACACTGAGTATTCGAGTGAAAGACTAAGGATTTAGTTATTGATGCAGAGAAAGGAAGTAAGGAATTAGTTACAAGAATATTGGCTTGACAGGCGGTTCATAAAGGAATTGTGATGTGGTAGAAATTGATGGTATAAGGGTGGGTACGTAAAAGAAGTGAATTAGGATAGATTGGAATTTGGATAGATTGGAATTTACATCGTCATAGGTAAATGTCGAGTTGTATTCACGAAGTTAGAATGTTCAAGGATGCCAACTGATAGGAAAGGATTGAGCTGTTTTCTTTCTGCGGCTTTACTAACTTGGAGTATAGAGAGATTTATAGGAGGTATGAAGAAGGGGATCAATGACGAGGGCACAGGAAGTTAGGGAGTTATCCAAACCCGCAGAATGTTGGATATTATGAGTGGTCCCCATGGTTTAGCAGAACATTGAGATCCAACCTACTATTATACATAAGAAGAAATCAGTGGAAATTCTAGATTATGCAGTGAAGGTTTTACACAACAAGGAAATTACGGATAAGAATGTTATGTGAGCTACAACAAGGTTGCATAATGGGGAGTTAAAAGAATATTTAGAACCCGAGTTGGAAGTAGAGCTTAAAGTATACCTTGATAGAATAGTTGTTAGATTGAGTATTGAGAGCTTAAGTTTGGGAATAACCAAGCCACGAATTTTGAGGACAAAATTCTTTTAAGGAGGGTAGATTGTAACACCCGGCTCCAATGAACCAATTTACCTTGTCATCTAATAGTGTATATTTTATAGATCAAATTGAGAGAATTATTGATTAGGTTAATGAGTGACTAAGTAAGGGCATAAAAGTAAATAGAGACCTTTAGTGGATAACGTATTTAAGGGAGGGTTTAATGAGGTTTAGCCACTATTGTTTTCTCATTTCCTTTTTCCGGCTCTCAGCTCTGTAGAGTGCTCTGGGAGATTCCCCCCTTCGATTTCTCCAAGCGATTTCTCCAGCCTAAGTGAGTTTCTTTCGTTTTCCTTGTGTTTTAGTGGCAAGATAACAGAGGGTGTACAATGCGTGTGCTTTGGGAATGCCGTAAATGAGAATAGGTTCGGGTTTTGGTGAAAAATCGGGAATCCACGATTATTAGAGTTCCAAACTAGTTCTTTAGATTTTCGGTTGATTTAGGATTAATTTTAGTGAAGATTAAATTAATGTTCTGTTTATGGCTTTAGGTGAGCAAACTTCTGAGGTAGCTTACAACTGAGCATTGTCCAGGAGACCAGGTAATAGAGTATGTGTGTGCTTTCGGGCCTACAACACAAAACGGTAGGGTTTATATATGCTTATGAATATTTTTCAGTATGTCATGCATCATGTTTTATTGAATGAGAACGAAAATGAATTGACATGTAAAGGCATGGTGAGATATGGATAGATTGTATCAGATCAGCTATTAAGGGAACTAATCCGCCCCTTAATCTAGTAGAAGATTTATACTTTGGGAAAATTGATCCGCTTCCCATCGATTAGGGGGATCAACAGGGAAAATACTTTGGGAAAATTGATCTGCTTCCCATTGAACAGGGGGATCAACAAGAAAAATACTTTGGGAAAATTGATCTGCTTCCCATCGAACAAGGGGATCAACAGGGAAACGAACATTAATACAACTGAGATGCGAAAGTAGAAACTGCATGATTAGGATTTTTGAATTCATTATTTTATTCATATTTGCTCTACTTATTTATCATTAGGCTAATAGATGAGTTTTGTGATGTAGGTGCTGAGTTTCCAACAAGTAATTTCCCTGAGTTTACAGAAGAATAGGCGAAGTTGATAGAGCAAATCTATGCCGCGGTTTGGTGCACTGATGGGGCGGTTTAAAAAATGTCAATATGTGTAGTCTTAGTGGACAATTGTTTTGTTAAGTGTGCTGAGAATTTTAATGACAGTGGTAGTTTTGATGTTTTAATATGTTTTGAGATTATCGAGTTTGGAAACATGTTGGTTTTAAACAATTGTGCTTAAGATTTTAATGACAGTAGTAGTTTTAATGTTTTGAATTGTTTTGGGATTATCTTGACTATGAAAACATGATTTGGTTTAGTTGTAGATTGGTATTCTGGATTTATAAAGTTGGGGATCTATGTCCGTGAGCGAGAGAGAGAGCCCCTCTCTGGTTTCACCGGTGCGCAGCACCAGGGGTGGACCATTGTATTGTGCCCCGAGCCCTCGGTTGCTAGGGGGTATTCTTAGCCCATTTTCACTCCTCTCTGTCAAAGAGCGGAAACTGAATCTGAGCGAGAACCGAGTGCCCTTCGCTGGCACCTCCTTCGGCAACGTTGGAGTTCTTCTCCCAAACGCTCAAGCGTTGGGACAGCTGCGGGCCTTCCTTCATTTCATCTTCCATTTTCGCATATTTCTGCACAGCACCCACATCACGAAATCAATATTACGCCATCCTTCGCGTTATGCCAAATCGCCTCTGTTTTCGTCAAATTTTTGCCACTATTTTCATGCATTTTTTTCTTCTTCTCTTTTGGCTTCCGCAAATGTGAGTTTGAGTGTCATTGTGGCACCTCGATTCCCATCATTTGGTATCAGAGCTAAGTGCTCTTTGTTTGCAAAATCGGGTTCTGTTTTTTCAGTCCCCTGTTTCTGCTGTTTTATTTTTGTGTTCTGTTTTGTTGCTTTGTTTGTTTTCTGTTTCTTCTGTGTTTGTCTCTTGTGTTCTGTAACATGATTGATCAATTGAGGCATGTCTATTTTCTGTTTTGCAGGACTTAGGATGTTAGATTGAAAGCATGTTGTTTATTGTTTCTATTGTCTGTTTTATTTTCTATTTGCTGGAATTGTTTAAGTTCTGTCAGCATGTTTTTACTTTTTGTGAATGTTTTAACTTGTCTAGTGTTCTGTTTAAATTGTTTAGAATGTTTTAGCATGAGTTGTGTTGCTATTCTGTTTTGTTGGATTTGTGCTCACTGTTTGTTGAAATTATTCTACATCGTTCTTATTCTGTTTATTGTCGTTAATTTCTTGTTTATGTTTAAGTGTTCCATATTCACCAATGTTGCACCCACAGTAAACCTCTTTCAAGTCATGTTTTCTGTTTGTTCTGATTAGTGTCAAATGTCAACATGTTTTTGTGATTTTCTGTTACTTTTTCTGTCGAGTTCTGTAGCAAGAGTTGCTGATCTATTTTCTTGCTGTTTCCTGTTTAGCTGCTCAGATTTGTCTCCTATTAAGTCCCAGCTTGTGTTCTGTTTATAGTGTCACATGTTTAGGTGATTAATCGCATGGTTATTGTTTTGTTTTTGGCTAGTCTTTAGCTTGTTTTTGTTTCAGTTATGTTCTGTGTCTTTTTGTTGTCTGGTTCTGCTTACGGTTTTGTTTGCAGCTTCCCTTGTGTGTTAAAAATTATCTGGGATTGCATTTTCATTCAAGTTTATATAGCTGCAAACTTTTACTCAAAACCGGGTGTGTTGCTTGTCAAGAAATCTGCTCTATAAATTTCCTGTGTAGTTGCTGTTTGTTGATGGCATGATCTGTTTTCTTGACTTAAAATCACTTCCAGCATGTTATTTGAGTTGTTAAACATCTGAGCATGGAAGTATAACAAACAATTGTCATCTTCTTCATGGCTGCAGCTTATTTCCTAAATTAGTTGTCCATTTTGTTGCTCACTTGGAAGAAGCTGTGTTGTTTTCAATTTCTGATTCTGTTGTGTTTGGTTGCTATTCCACCCTTGTTCCAGCATGAAAATTTCGCATGTTAAGCTCTTAAGCATGAAAGTTTAGCTTCATATTCTTTTGATCAACTTGCTGTTCTTGTTGGTTTACATAATTGCAACCCTTATCTCAAATCGGTAATCATTGTTACAAGTTTGGAAGTGTTTGTTTGCTCATTATTTTAGCTTGCTGTTCTGTTATTGCTTGCGTGCTATTACATTGCTTAAATACTATTCCAGCACACTTATTATCATGTTAAGACTTGAGCTTAAAGGTTATCATCCTGGTTGTTGCATTTAATTTGCTGTTTTCTTGTGTGATCAATTTTCGTTTTGAATTGTGTTTTGTTTAGTGTCCAAGCATGTTAGTTTAGCATTGTTGTTATCTTGTTTAACTTAGCTAATTGTTTTGCTGTTTGATTTTTAACTTGCTGTAGTTTCTGTTTAGTTTTAAACTGATTAGAAGCATGAAAATCTAACAATAATCAACTTGATTATGTTTTGATTTTTAGAAATTCTAGGTTGTTGTTTGTGCATTTTTAGACTCCGTTTGTGTGTGTTTTTCGTAACATTTGTTGTGCAGTTTTTGTACCCATCTCCCAAGGCAAGAGGCCTCCTTAATTGGCAATTTTGGAGTTGTCAAATGATTTGCTTAAAAGGTACTTTCCTGCCCTTTTAGTTTAGGACTGTTGGGAGACTCTTCGGAATTGTTGACCGAGAGCAAATTATGTTTAGTTTTTATTTTCTGTTGGGAGACTCTTCGGAACTGTTGACCGAGAGCAAATTGTGTTTTATGTTGTCTGTGATTGAACTTGTTGTTCTTTGAAGTACATTGCTATGACAATTATCTGATATGATTTTTCCATATTAACCTCATGTTTCTGATTAGCTAGCATGAATTAACCATGGCCCGTATGTAGCACCCGGTTCTATTGAACCGAATTTAACTAACCATTTATAATGTGAGGATTTGGGAGAAAATGATGATTAGGTTAATAAATAACTATGCAAGGGCAAAAGAGTAATTAGCATTTTGAAAAGTGGAAAATGTATTTAAGGAAGGGTTTAATGAGGTTTAGCCGCCACTATTCCCTCATTTCTCCTTTCTCGGTATTCAGCTCAGGCTCAGCAGAACTCCAGGCGATTCTCCTTACCGATCCTCATTCCTCAACTAGGTAAGTTTTCCTTTCGTTCACTTGAGATTTCAGTGGTTAGATAGCAGAGGGAGCGCAATGTGTAACGACCCTAAAACTGTACCCGTATTTCCGTACTATATATATATATATATATATTTTTTTTTTTATCCTAATATCTTTAATTAAACTCTAGGCGGGACCTAAACCGAAATCGAAACCAGAATCGAAATCGGAATTTAAATCTAGCTTTAAAACATTTAAAACAAATATTAAAACTATTTAAATTAAAACTAATTTAAATTAAAACAAATGGGAGGGCAGAATCGAAATTCTGCGCGCTGCATCAGCGATCGAGGGCAGCGCCCGATCGCTGCTACGTGCAGCGCTCGGTCGCTGCCAAGCGCTGGCTTGCAGCGCCCGATCGCTGCCAAGCGCTGCGCTCGGTCGCTGCCAAGCGCTGGCTTGCAGCGCCTGATCGCTGCCAAGCACAGCGCCCGATCGCTGCACACCTCCAGCGACTTCTTCTTTTCTTTCCTTCACTTCTTTCCTTGTACAAATTTTTATACGATCGCCCTCTGGAATCCAAATTCCAGAGAGCAACACCCACTTTTATTCACCTTCCCTGCACACCAAACAATTCAACATATCTCTCATTTCATCCACAATTACCACTAAACGTGCAAATTACACGTACTCTAGACGCACTTAATTACGTGATAAAACTTTCTAAAAACGAACGGCGTGGATAGCTCTAAAACTCGAGCGTATCCGTACCGATCTTGAAACCATTTAAAACATTTCTATGACGTTAAATAATAAGTGTTAAATCAAAACATTTTCTATGTACTATTTACCAAGCATTTGATCCGTTATATAAACCTATAATCTACCAGTAACAACATCCTATACTATCTATACATACTATCCAACAGCCCAAAATGTCCATAAAACCCTCAAAACTCTGTACATACTTCCCACGGGTCGGTTAAGCCTCGACTGCGCCAGCACACCACCGCAGCCATCCTCCGTCAACTGTATCATGTCTCTGGAGGAGGAATCCCATCCTCACCTGGTTCCTCGGTATCTAGCTCACCTACACCATACAATACACTATGAGATGAAATCTCAGTAAGCTCTAGTAAATGCTATGCATGCTGTGCGTATGAGTTCGATAAACCATGCTTTATTTTATCTTACTATGCAATGCTCAATACGCCTTTCGGCCAATACAATACGCCTTTCGGCCAATACAATACGCCTTTTGGCCAATATTATGCTCAATACGCCTTTCGGCCAATACAATAAGCCTTTCGGCCAATGCTATGCTCAATACGCCTTTCGGCCAATGCTATGCTCAATACGCCTTTCGGCCAATACAATACGCCTTTCGGCCAATGCTATGCTCAATACGCCTTTCGGCACAGTTATATCAATACGCCTTTCGGCACAGTTATATCAATACGCCTTTCGGCACAGTTATATCAATATGCCTTTCGGCACAGTTATATCAATACGCCTTTCGGCACAGTTATATCAATACGCCTTTCGGCACAGTTATATCAATACGCCTTTCGGCCAATACAATACGCCTTTCGGCCAATACAATACGCCTTTCGGCCAATGCACAATAAGCCTTACGGCCAATGATCAATAAGCCTTTCGGCCGATGCACGATAAGCCTTGCGGCCAATGAACGATAAGTCTTTCGGCCGATGCAATGCATTACGTTATCTTTAAAACTCTGTGTGGAAATTCATTTTCATGCCTTTCTTTAAAACAAGTGATGCCTGAACAGTTCAATAACTTACAGTAAACAAGCAATAATATATGACTGTAAAAGCATAAACTATAAACTCCTAAAACCTAGCTACCCAAACCGAGCAAAACTAACTAAAGGCATCTCCAAAACTCCTCGAGACGACATTCGACGTACGGTGTAGGCCAATCGGCCAAGGAAGGTCACGAGAACTTACCTCGTGCACGCTGCAATCCAAGCTTCGTCCACGAGCGCTGTTTACCTAAGCAATTTACAAGGATTGACGTTAAAACAAGTTTAAGTTAATAAACTTCCAAATTGTCAAAACCTTGACTAAGCTTTCTAAAGTTTTAATCCATTTCATCGAGCCATTTATTTGAGAAATTTACGCTCGGCACCTCAATTCTCGAATTACGAACTTTTCTGAAAATCCTAAAATTCTCGGATTTTAAACTTTTTCACGAATTGATCCAACTTCGTCCAATAACGTTTAATACGTTCAATAGATACTTATTTAAGGCTAACCTATTAATTACGAACCCTAAATCTCATTTTAAGTCGAAACCCTAAACGAACCTAATTATTTAAAACTATGAAATCATCGAAATAAAAGCTCTAAGATCGTAGGTTCATACCTAGAACGTCGATTGAAGGAAGAATCGAGAAGAATGGAGACAATCGGAAGGAAGATCGGAGGTTGAAGTGAGAAATCGCCTGAGGAAGAGGGTTCCGTCGTGCAGAGGAAAAAGAGAAAACAAAATAACAGAGAAGAAAGTGTTCTGTCGAGGAGAAAGAGAAAAGAAATATAGTTTTTATTAATTTACTTTGCAAAATTACTATTTTGCCCTTCTTTAGTTTTTCTTCCTTCGGTTCGTTAATTGGCTAACAATCCGGGTTCACCAAACCTCCTAATTTCACCAACAAGTCCAACTTATTATTTGGGATTTATTAAAACTGTCCGTTCACAATTTGGACCTCGTTTACTATTTTTACGAGAACGTCTTTTACATTACGAAAAGTGTATTTACTCGGAACATAGTGTTTGGTCTCCGAAAATTCCCATAATTTCCTTAGAATTCTTATTAATCGTTAGGATCGTAATGACGCTTTCTTTTCGGGAAACGGACCTGATTTGACATATTTACCAAAAATGCCATTATATAATAAAATAATAATATAATACCTTATATCTGGAATCCGTACAAGCCGGATATTACATTCTACCCTCCTTATTCAGAATTTTGTCCACAAAATTAAATCATCACTCATAGTCCATGATATTAACGCCTCACGTCCTGCATCCTTATACTTCGATTAATCATCTGTACTTACGGCTATACTTCGTGATTCTAAACCAAAACCCTACTATATCCTCCAACATTGGCCTTAACTTCGTATTCCCTACTTTCGATTGGACTGCGTACGTCCTTACTCAAGCATCGAGCACAATCAAATCTTTAATTTTTCCACTCGATTTACCTAAACTCCTCAGCAATCTCGTTGGTTCAATCCATAATCGAAACGTATACCAACTTTCGACTTTCACTTAATCACCCACAGATTAATTCTCTTAATAATACAAACTTCAAAATTCACTCTTTATCGACGTCTTCCTTCCGCTGCCCCTTAGGTCAGAACTATACCTAA
Organism: Begonia masoniana; assembly: GCA_022432975.1. NCBI lineage: Eukaryota > Viridiplantae > Streptophyta > Magnoliopsida > Cucurbitales > Begoniaceae > Begonia > Begonia masoniana. The sequence goes on along the minus strand of CM039503.1, from coordinate 32,734,945 downwards.
GCTTCCTAACGCCAGTCAAATTGACTGCCTACAATTTCATCCAATTTCTGGGCTGTAACCCATACCTCAACGCAATTTTCTCGAATTGAGTTTTTCTTTAGTCTCTAACTTTCTTAATCTCGTGTCTATCAAATACGTACCTAACCACCTCACGCTATTAAAGTCTTCTTAAATTACTTACTCTCACGCTAGATCTCAACTACACTATACCCTTATCCATCATCGGGTATAACAATTTCTACATATATGTATATATATATATATATACACGTCGGAGTTGCAAACTAATTTGCGTATCAGTTCGTTGACCTTAACCTTAGTCACTCCCACAACCACCAGAGTCTATATTTCTCTAGTAATGTTCGCATATGACTTCTGTGTCAATAGCATTCAAATTGTATCCTTCCTTAGGCACTTCACGGATCTTAATAACTATTTCAATGTGAGCTTCCCAACTAGAATTCTATTCTCAATGTTTCGCAAGGTATCTCGTCAATGATATCCTACGTCATATTAGTGAGCTCCCTCGTCGTGTCCTAACTGAAATGCTTATACTATTCACAATATGCTCATTCGTTCAACTTAAATTTCCATTAACTTAGAGCACAGTCAAGTTCCTAAGTCTCGCCATAGGTTTGCTCTAGACTATTTCTTCTAACCTTATATTATTTTTGTATCCACCATTCCCAACTTATCAAATACGAGTCAGACCTCAGAAATTGCAAACTTCACAATCCGTACGGCACTAACCATAGAGTTAAACTTCTCAATATATATATATATATATATATATATATATATATTTTTTTTACTCTTCATTGAATCTAACAATCTTTCACACTTAACTCAAGTGTCGTATACGGACTCCTCTCAAGTTACCCGATGGTCTACATCCTTTTGTTCCCTCTAGTCAGGTTCTAATTATACCCCTTAACTACGTTAGCATGACTCATCTAACCACCTCTTGGTTTGCAGACTGGTTGCAAATGAGTTTACGTCTTCGATTCCAATCTCTTTCATCCCCAAGTCTTACTCCTCTATTTCCCTTGTACACCGATGTTCCTACTTCCACCTCGGCTGTAAGCCTTACACTTTGTGGCTCTCGACTCTAACCGTATTAACCATACCCTGACTCCAGTTAAACTGCCATCTCTTCCACAGTCTACTACTACTTTAAACCTCGAAACACGACATCTGATTTAGAGTGCTAAACCTTCCTTTCAGTGGGTTACCACGTTTGTGTTCCTAAGTTCTCCGCAGCTCTTAGGCCTCCGCTTCATAACCTTCACTCAACACTTCCTAATGCACGAAGTGTCTACTATTTATTAATTACTCTCTACTTTAGTACGTCTCCCTCTTATAGAAAGTTGGTCAAAATCCCACTCACAAATTGAGTAGTCGACCATTGTCGGTTAGTCTTCTAAGACTATATACTTATTTCCTAAGGACTGACCAAACTCGGAACTCGAGCATTACCTTTTTGTATAACCATCATCTCTCTATTGCCTCGAGATTTATTAACCTCACAGTTCCAAGTAAATTCCCTTATTCTCTTCATCGACACAGGTCGATACGAACACTCCTTCGTATTCGTGTCTTCAACGTTGCGTTGTTCCACCACCCCTTTACAAAAGAAGTCAATGTATTATATACCCCTTCAACAATCTACTTAAATTAAACTTTCGAGTACCACCCATGTCCGGTGTTCCCCACTTCCCGTGGATCCAAGTTACTAAATTTTTCCTACGATATTTTCTTGTCTACTGGTACGTACTAACATTACCTTGACAATCTACCTTGACAATCTAGAACATTCCCTAAACTACAAATTTCTCATTGATTGATCACATTCTAAAATCTAAGGGTCTGTCAATTAGGGTTTAGTTCTCATTTATTTAAACCTTATTTTCCATAAATTGTACCCCTCCCTTGGAAATCTGAACCTCGAGTGTTCAACTCTCTCGGTTATACCGAGTCATGGACTTTAATGCATAACTCTACCCCTTCTATATTCGAAGTCTATGTTTTTTTTTTTAACTTAGGTAAACCTATCACACAGTTATATTCCCAAAATTTAAACTCTAATATTCTTTATTTCATTAACTACCGAAGTAAAACCATACCTGAAACAGCTGAGGGTTGGCCATTATTCTCGCCCTTGTTCGGGGCAATTATCCTTGGTGCAACCTTTTTCTGATCCCTACCCAGTTTCGGGCACCTCCTGACGTAGTGGCCAATCACTCCACATCTATAGCACATTTTTGTGCCTAATCTGCACTTTCCATAATGCTCCCTCTGGCAATTAGGACACAGTGGTCCTCGAGAAGTCCCTTGTGCGCGCTTCGATCGGCTTTGTTCTGTTTCTTCCTTGCCCTTCCCCTTTGCACCATGGTCATCAAGAGCAACCACCCCTTGGGTCCTAGGCCTTTCTCGATTCATTAATGCCTCTAGTTGACGAGATTGGCTATCTATAAGTCGGGCCTGTTGGTCAAGATGTTGGGACTGTTGTGCTATAAACTCTCTCAATTGGTCTATCGTATCGTCTCTGTCGTCTCGATCGTTTCGTGGGTGCACCATAATTATATAACTCCTATATAAAAGTTAAACAAATATTCTAAGAAACTAGAAATCAAATAAAGCATTAAACATACTTACAGTTGATGAAGAATGTCCGTGTAGTGGCTGTGCAGTCGAGCAGTCTACAGAACCGATTTTAAAACCCGGGAGCTCTGATACCATAATTGTAACGACCCTAAAACTGTACCCGTATTTCCGTACTATATATATATATATATTTTTTTTTATCCTAATATCTTTAATTAAACTCTAGGCGGGACCTAAACCGAAATCGAAACCAGAATCGAAATCGGAATTTAAATCTAGCTTTAAAACATTTAAAACAAATATTAAAACTATTTAAATTAAAACTAATTTAAATTAAAACAAGTGGGAGGGCAGAATCGAAATTCTGCGCGCTGCATCAGCGATCGGGCAGGATCGAGGGCAGCGCTCGATCGCTGCTACGTGCAGCGCTCGGTCGCTGCCAAGCGCTGGCTTGCAGCGCCCGATCGCTGCCAAGCGCTGCGCTCGGTCGCTGCCAAGCGCTGGCTTGCAGCGCCTGATCGCTGCCAAGCACAGCGCCCGATCGCTGCACACCTCCAGCGACTTCTTCTTTTCTTTCCTTCACTTCTTTCCTTGTACAAATTTTTATACGATCGCCCTCTGGAATCCAAATTCCAGAGAGCAACACCCACTTTTATTCACCTTCCCTGCACACCAAACAATTCAACATATCTCTCATTTCATCCACAATTACCACTAAACGTGCAAATTACACGTACTCTAGACGCACTTAATTACGTGATAAAACTTTCTAAAAACGAACGGCGTGGATAGCTCTAAAACTCGAGCGTATCCGTACCGATCTTGAAACCATTTAAAACATTTCTATGACGTTAAATAATAAGTGTTAAATCAAAACATTTTCTATGTACTATTTACCAAGCATTTGATCCGTTATATAAACCTATAATCTACCAGTAACAACATCCTATACTATCTATACATACTATCCAACAGCCCAAAATGTCCATAAAACCCTCAAAACTCTGTACATACTTCCCACGGGTCGGTTAAGCCTCGACTGCGCCAGCACACCACCGCAGCCATCCTCCGTCAACTGTATCATGTCTCTGGAGGAGGAATCCCATCCTCACCTGGTTCCTCGGTATCTAGCTCACCTACACCATACAACACACTATGAGATGAAATCTCAGTAAGCTCTAGTAAATGCTATGCATGCTGTGCGTATGAGTTCGATAAACCATGCTTTATTTTATCTTACTATGCAATGCTCAATACGCCTTTCGGCCAATACAATACGCCTTTCGGCCAATACAATACGCCTTTCGGCCAATACAATACGCCTTTTGGCTAATATTATGCTCAATACGCCTTTCGGCCAATACAATAAGCCTTTCGGCCAATGCTATGCTCAATACGCCTTCGGCCAATGCTATGCTCAATACGCCTTTCGGCCAATACAATACGCCTTTCGGCCAATGCTATGCTCAATACGCCTTTCGGCACAGTTATATCAATACGCCTTTCGGCACAGTTATATCAATACGCCTTTCGGCACAGTTATATCAATACGCCTTTCGGCACAGTTATATCAATACGCCTTTCGGCACAGTTATATCAATACGCCTTTCGGCACAGTTATATCAATACGCCTTTCGGCACAGTTATATCAATACGCCTTTCGGCACAGTTATATCAATAGCCTTCGGCCAATACAATACGCCTTTCGGCCAATACAATACGCCTTTCGGCCATGCTATGCTCAATACGCCTTTCGGCCATGCTATGCTCAATACGCCTTTCGGCCAATACAATACGCCTTCGGCCAATGCTATGCTCAATTTCGGCACAGTTATCAATACGCCTTTCGGCACAGTTATATCAATACGCCTTTCGGCACAGTTATATCACGCCTTTCGGCACAGTTATATCAATACGCCTTTCGGCACAGTTATATCAATACGCCTTTGGCACAGTTATATCATATGCCTTTCGGCCAATACAATACGCCTTTTGGCCAATACAATACGCCTTTCGGCCAATGCACAATAAGCCTTACGGCCAATGATCAATAAGCCTTTCGGACGATGCACGATAAGCCTTGCGGCCAATGCAACGATAAGCCTTTCGGCCGATGCAATGCATTACGTTATCTTTAAAACTCTGTGTGGAAATTCAATTTTCATGCTTTTCTTTAAACAGTGATGCGTGAACAGTCAAAACTTACAGTAAACAAGCAATAATATATGACTGTTAAAAGCATAAACTATAAAACTCCTAAAACCTAGCTACCCAAACCGAGCAAAACTAACTAAAGGCATCTCCAAAACTCCTCGAGACGACATTCGACGTACGGTGTAGGCCAATCGGCCAAGGAAGGTCACGAGAACTTACCTCGTGCACGCTGCAATCCAAGCTTCGTCCACGAGCGCTGTTTACCTAAGCAATTTACAAGGATTGACGTTAAAACAAGTTTAAGTTAATAAACTTCCAAATTGTCAAAACCTTGACTAAGCTTTCTAAAGTTTTAATCCATTTCATCGAGCCATTTATTTGAGAAATTTACGCTCGGCACCTCAATTCTCGAATTACGAACTTTTCTGAAAATCCTAAAATTCTCGGATTTTAAACTTTTTCACGAATTGATCCAACTTCGTCCAATAACGTTTAATACGTTCAATAGATACTTATTTAAGGCTAACCTATTAATTACGAACCCTAAATCTCATTTTAAGTCGAAACCCTAAACGAACCTAATTATTTAAAACTATGAAATCATCGAAATAAAAGCTCTAAGATCGTAGGTTCATACCTAGAACGTCGATTGAAGGAAGAATCGAGAAGAATGGAGACAATCGGAAGGAAGATCGGAGGTTGAAGTGAGAAATCGCCTGAGGAAGAGGGTTCCGTCGTGCAGAGGAAAAAGAGAAAACAAAATAACAGAGAAGAAACTGTTCTGCCGAGGAGAAAGAGAAAAGAAATATAGTTTTTATTAATTTACTTTGCAAAATTACTATTTTGCCCTTCTTTAGTTTTTCTTCCTTCGGTTCGTTAATTGGCTAACAATCCAGGTTCACCAAACCTCCTAATTTCACCAACAAGTCCAACTTATTATTTGGGATTTATTAAAACTGTCCGTTCACAATTTGGACCTCATTTACTATTTTTACGAGAACGTCTTTTACATTACGAAAAGTGTATTTACTCGGAACATAGTGTTTGGTCTCCGAAAATTCCCATAATTTCCTTAGAATTCTTATTAATCGTTAGGATCGTAATGACGCTTTCTTTTCGGGAAACGGACCTGATTTGACATATTTACCAAAAATGCCATTATATAATAAAATAATAATATAATACCTTATATCTGGAATCCGTACAAGCCGGATATTACACAATGTGTGTGTGTTATGTCGATATTGTGAATGAATGGAGTTCGGGATTTAGTACTGAGCTGAGAGTGTATGATGACCAGAACTTCCAAACTAGCTCCTTAGGTTTCTCAGTGATGTAGGATACAGTTAGTGGTAATCTAATCGGTATTCTGCTTATGAAACTAGGTGGGCAAGGCTTCCAGAGTAGTTGAAAACGAGTGATTTCCAGGAGATCAGGTAAGTAATGTTTGCTTGTGCCTTCGGGCCTACATCACAAAACGTTAGGTTTGTATTTACTTGGATGTGTTTGTATGCCATGCATCATGTTTTCAAAATGTATACGAAAATGAATTTGAATACATATTGGTATAGAGAGGATTGAATGTGATGAAACAGCAAAGTGAATCAGACTTACTGTTAAGGGAATTAATCCGCCCCTTAATGAGACAGTGGATATAAATATACTTTGGAAGAGCGGATCAAGTTATGTTGACTTCATCGGCAGATGAAGTTATGTTGACTTCATCGGCAGATGAAGTTATGTTGACTTCATCGGCAGATGAAGTTATGTTGACTTCATCGGCAGATGAAGTTATGTTGACTTCATCGGCAGATGAAGTTATGTTGACTTCATCGGCAGATGAAGTTATGTTGACTTCATCGGCAGATGAAGTTATGTTGACTTCATCGGCAGATGAAGTTATGTTGACTTCATCGGCAGATGAAGTTATGTTGACTTCATCGGCAGATGAAGTTATGTTGACTTCATCGGCAGATGAAGTTATGTTGACTTCATCGGCAGATGAAGTTATGTTGACTTCATCGGCAGATGAAGTTATGTTGACTTCATCGGCAGATGAAGTTATGTTGACTTCATCGGCAGATGAAGTTATGTTGACTTCATCGGCAGATGAAGTTATGTTGACTTCATCGGCAGATGAAGTTATGTTGACTTCATCGGCAGATGAAGTTATGTTGACTTCATCGGCAGATGAAGTTATGTTGACTTCATCGGCAGATGAAGTTATGTTGACTTCATCGGCAGATGAAGTGTGTATGAAGTTATGTTGACTTCATCGGCAGATGAAGTTATGTTGACTTCATCGGCAGATGAAGTTATGTTGACTTCATCGGCAGATGAAGTTATGTTGACTTCATCGGCAGATGAAGTTATGTTGACTTCATCGGCAGATGAAGTTATGTTGACTTCATCGGCAGATGAAGTTATGTTGACTTCATCGGCAGATGAAGTTATGTTGACTTCATCGGCAGATGAAGTTATGTTGACTTCATCGGCAGATGAAGTTATGTTGACTTCATCGGCAGATGAAGTTATGTTGACTTCATCGGCAGATGAAGTTATGTTGACTTCATCGGCAGATGAAGTTATGTTGACTTCATCGGCAGATGAAGTTATGTTGACTTCATCGGCAGATGAAGTTATGTTGACTTCATCGGCAGATGAAGTTATGTTGACTTCATCGGCAGATGAAGTTATGTTGACTTCATCGGCAGATGAAGTTATGTTGACTTCATCGGCAGATGAAGTTATGTTGACTTCATCGGCAGATGAAGTTATGTTGACTTCATCGGCAGATGAAGTTATGTTGACTTCATCGGCAGATGAAGTTATGTTGACTTCATCGGCAGATGAAGTTATGTTGACTTCATCGGCAGATGAAGTTATGTTGACTTCATCGGCAGATGAAGTGTGTATGAAGTTATGTTGACTTCATCGGCAGATGAAGTTATGTTGACTTCATCGGCAGATGAAGTTATGTTGACTTCATCGGCAGATGAAGTTATGTTGACTTCATCGGCAGATGAAGTTATGTTGACTTCATCGGCAGATGAAGTTATGTTGACTTCATCGGCAGATGAAGTTATGTTGACTTCATCGGCAGATGAAGTTATGTTGACTTCATCGGCAGATGAAGTTATGTTGACTTCATCGGCAGATGAAGTTATGTTGACTTCATCGGCAGATGAAGTTATGTTGACTTCATCGGCAGATGAAGTTATGTTGACTTCATCGGCAGATGAAGTTATGTTGACTTCATCGGCAGATGAAGTTATGTTGACTTCATCGGCAGATGAAGTTATGTTGACTTCATCGGCAGATGAAGTTATGTTGACTTCATCGGCAGATGAAGTTATGTTGACTTCATCGGCAGATGAAGTTATGTTGACTTCATCGGCAGATGAAGTTATGTTGACTTCATCGGCAGATGAAGTTATGTTGACTTCATCGGCAGATGAAGTTATGTTGACTTCATCGGCAGATGAAGTTATGTTGACTTCATCGGCAGATGAAGTTATGTTGACTTCATCGGCAGATGAAGTTATGTTGACTTCATCGGCAGATGAAGTTATGTTGACTTCATCGGCAGATGAAGTTATGTTGACTTCATCGGCAGATGAAGTTATGTTGACTTCATCGGCAGATGAAGTTATGTTGACTTCATCGGCAGATGAAGTGTGATGAAGTTATGTGACTTCATCGGCAGATGAAGTTATTTGACTTCATCGGCAGATGGTGTTGCGTTGACGCATCGGCAGATGGTAATGCGTTGTTTGTGCACGTCATCGGTAGAAGCCTTTTGTTTTCATTTTTTGCTCCTTCCGTTGGCTTTGCTCATCGGAGATACGTTGGATTTTCCGCGATTCTCCTAGTATTCCACAGTGTTAAAACGTTAATTCCAAACTACCGATTGCCTCTAACATTTCAAACCATGATTTATAGTTTTGTTTTACTACATTGCTGTTTAGAATTATTTCCGCTGCAAGTTTTAAATATTTTAAATTTTTAGAAAAAAAGTCAAATTTTGACTGTCGAGCGAAATTTCTTTTTTTAAATTTAGCATCAAGTCGTCATGGTTCGGTTCAGTGTTATGGGTAGCAAACCGGGTTTCAGATGACTCGGGGCGTTACAAGTTGGTATCAGAGACATTCAGTTAAACCGTTCAAAATTACTCATCAGTGCCGATCGTTGCACGGGAGTACTCCAACAACTGTACGTGTTTATGTTAGCCTTAGTAATTAGATGTTTAGAAAATAGTTAACGCTGCGCAGGAATATAGCAAAATGTCCCGACGACCAGGAAGGCCAAGGGTGCGGAGAGAGACACCAACTCCGGGAAGCGCAGAAGATTCTAGTGTAATCGGACAGTTGACAGATCTAGTGCGACAGCAGCAGAATAATGCGCCAACAATCCGAGCAACTAGGAGTACTGCTGAACCGAGAGGTGCAAGGAAGTGCCAACTCGGGTTCTAGCAACGAGCATTCCGGGGATAGATTCCGGAGGCTAAGACCACCCACGTTTGATGGTCAGTCGTCTGATCCTGTTGTGGCTGAAGGATGGCTTAGGAAGATAGAGAGCATGTTTAGGTGCGCCAGCATAGGAGAAGGAGATAAGGTCACGTTAGCAACATTCCACTTGGCTGGCAAAGCTCAACTCTGGTGGGAAACAGTTGAAACCACCACTGACATTCTGACCATGACTTGGTCACAGTTTAAGGACATCTTCTATGAGAAATATTTTAACAGCACGGTCCAGACAGCAAAGAAGTTGGAATTTCTGAATTTGAAGCAGACAGGGTCGGTGGCAGAGTACAGTAGGCAATTTGAGTCCTTGTCCAGGTTTGCTGGACACTTTTCTCATAAGGACGAGGAAAAGGTGTTCAAATTTGTGCATGGACTGAAGCCGGAGATTTATCGGGGAGTCAAATTCTGTGGTATTAAAGGTTTAACGTTCAGCGAAGTTGTGTCCACTGCTCTGGAGGTGGAAGAGGCTGAAAGGAAGTGTGCTGGACCAAAGGAGGCCCCGCAAAGGTTTAACCAGCCACACCAGCAAAGGGGAACGAAGAGGCCAAGTGAGGGCCAAAATAGCCAAGGATCAGGGGGAAAGGTGCAAAATGTCAGGAAATTTCCCCAGTGTCCAAAGTGCCTGAAGAACCACCCGGGAGAATGTAGACTGGGCTTGGGAAAGTGCTTCAACTGTGAGGAGGTTGGACATACGTTCAAAGAGTGTTCGAAGGTTAGAGTCACCAGATGCTATAATTGTAACAAAGTCGGCCATATTAGCAGAGACTGTCCAGTTTCTAAGAGTGGTCCTGCTATGATTAAACCAAGAATATTCTCCATGACGGAGTCGGGTGAGGAACAGCCTGCTGTAGTGTCAGGTACTATATTGATCAACTCTGTGCCTGCTTTTACTTTGGTAGATTATGGTGCAACGCATTCGTTTTATAGCATCTACATTTGCTGTTAAATTAGATGTACAGTTTACCCCTTCAATGCATGTGTTTAATGTTACCTTACCCTCTGGTGAACGCATCCACTCTAACCGAGTGATGCTTGACAGTGATGTGTTAGTAGGAAGTGTGAGTCTACCTGCTGATCTCATCATTATGGATATAATGGGATTTGATGTAATTCTGGGAATGGATTGGCTGTTTAAGCATTATGCCACGATTGATTGTAGGACTGGAATAGTTAGTTTCCAACCCCCTGGTAGTTTGAGGCATACCTTTCAAGCCTCAGAAAAGAGTAAGGAAATGACTGTAATGACTTCGGTCAATTGTAGACCCTCCCTATGCAGAGAGTATTTGTGCTTCTTAGCTAGTGTTTTAGACATACAACTAGTAGAGAAATCAAGTCCCAAAAATATCTTAGTCGTCCAAGACTTCCCTGAAGTATTCCTAGATGACCTTCCAGGCTTGCCACCAGATAGGGAAATTGAATTTGTTGTGGATGTTTACCCCGGAGCCGAACCTGTGTCTAAAAATCCATATAGACTTGTAATATCCGACTCGTACGGGTTTTTGAGAATATTATTATTTTAATATAAGTGGCACTTTTTGTAAATATGTCAAATCAGGTCCGTTTTACGAAGAGAAAACGTTATTAGGATCCTATTGATTGATTGGAATTTTAAGGAAATTACGAGAATTTTCGGAGTAACAATGCTATATTTCGATTAATTACGTTTCTCGTAATGTAATTTAGTAAAAATAGTAAACGAGGTCCGATTTACGAACAGACAGTTTTAATAGAACCCAGATAATAAAGTTGGATTTATCGGCGAAATAAGAAATTCGAAACAGTTGAAAACACGAGAGCTAGTGACGTTTAATAAAATAGAGTATTATTATTATTATTATTATTATTATTATTATATTTTAAATTAACATAAAAACAACGAAAACTCGTTGTTTTCGTTGTGTCGAGCCCGAGCCTGAGCGCGAGCGAGAACAGGGGTGAAGCGACGACGGCGACGCGGCGCCGTTCACCGACGAACATCGGCGCCTTCCGGCCAGACGGCGGCGACGAGCGTGCTTCGGCCCATCTCCGTGCGCAACCCGAACCGGTAAGCTCGGTTTTCTCCCTATTTTCGGTTCGATTTAGGGCCGCGAAGAACGAGCTCGATTGAGCTCTGATTTCCGGCCACTTTTGGCCGTTCTTAGCGTCAAATGGCCGAGCATAACGCCGACTTATGGTGCGTGCGGTTTTACGTGCTCAAATTGAGCGAAAACCAGTGGA
>CM039503.1:32704006-32723347 GCA_022432975.1 Begonia masoniana | reverse complement strand
CAAAGTCTCCATGATCATAACTTGGGAAAGGGGGGGGGGGGTCTTTTAGATGAGCAACTTATTAGTAAGGACTATACTATATCGAAGTATGTGTAAAATTGTTTTAGCATTTCTTTCAAAATCATAAAAAGTTGTAGAAAGCAAGGCAGTGCATGAGTGTACATCAAAATAATATTTTTCCTTTCTTTTCAAACCAGGCTCCATGAGCCTAAGAATTTCAAGTACTAAATCTATTTAATTTTAAAACATACCAGCAAAGTCATGGGTGGGAGGTTCAAAAAATTGATAAAGAGATAATACATAGTATATATAAAAGTATGCCGCCACTATTTTTGTCACACCCGACATTTCGGCCAGGTGATCTTCTGACCCATTTTCATTGTCACCCTTGATTTAACCTTTATGATTTAAATTAATTGTAAGATAAAATTATTACAAGTTGAGAAAAACTAGTTGGGTGGCAGTTTAAAAACCACCGGCATAGGAGAGAATCACTAATATCAAATTCGGTACAATAAGTTTTGCAACTCAAACATCAATATATAGAGAAAACGTAAAATCCTAATATTGATATACAGGCCTGACCCAGCCCAACTAGAATTTGGGTCACACCAAATTCTAACAATCTCAACCTTGACACGAATTCCACATGAGAGATCCAATGGGCTACTCGGCCCAACCCAAAGCAAATCCAGAACACTGAACTCTGACAATCTCCACCTTCAAGTAAATTCCAGCAAGGAAACAAATCTGTAAAACTCCATTAAAAAAGCTCCTCTACCACAGAGGCCCCAGATGGGCAAACTCAACATCCGATACCGTTCAAGTTTAAGCCCCACTTAAACTTGAGAGAATTACTTGAGAAGAAATCACATCTCCTCCTCTATGGTACCATTGAACTATCAGGGTTGTCGCAACGAACTGCATCTAAACATGTTGAAGACTCCACACATGAATCGTTAACCTCAAACACATTCAATGCATACCCACAGTTTCATCATATCGTCTTGGAGTTTTAACCTTCCACATGGTTCTGCCTTTGCTGATACCATTCTAACGTGAAACTGACATTGGTGACTAAACATTTGTAATAGGCTGACTCACCGGCTTTGATGTACCCTCAGATCCCAAACTGAACTTCACCTGAGAACCTGACTTCTTCCGAGTCTTCTCAACATTTCTGAACGTGGCATGTTTCTGTTTCTCCAAAATGCAGCTATCACATAGCTGATGTTCGACAGACTTCACCTCCAGAATTTGATAATTCTTTACAAAAAGTTTCATTCCTTTCTCGCTCATGTTGTCCAACCTGCAATGCCACAACTTTGTGTTCTTTGAGCTCTCAACAACATCAATTATATCTCTGCATGTAGAAGTCATGTATAGGGTTTTTGGTTTGTGACCTCGAGCGAAAACCCTCGCTCCTTTAGTCACCTTCCAATCATTGTTTCCGAAACTGACATTGTGACCTTCACCATCAATCTGTCCAACGGAAATCAGATTTTGCATCAACCTTAGTACGTGTCTCACTTTACTGATTTTCTAAACAAAATCGTCTTCCATCTTCAATTTGATGTCACCAATGCCCACAATATCCAATGGCTCACCATCTGCAAGGTAGACCTTCCCATAGCTTCCAGCCACATAACTTTCAATTAATTCTTTATGGGCAGTGGTGTGAAAGGATGCTTCCGAGTCCAAAACCCATGAGTCTATAGGTTTTTCGATTGAAAGAAGTAACGCGTCAGTAATGTCTTCCGTTACTGCATTTGCAACATCACCTTTGTAATTTCTGTTCTTCTTCAGTGCTCTGCAATCTTTCTTCATGTGACATTGCTTGCCACTATTCCAGCACTCAAGTATTCGCCGGCACTTGGACTGACCCCTCCCATTCTTGGACTTGCATCTACCCCTACCCCGATTGGAGTTTCTGTCATTATTTCTTCCTCTATTTTCCACATTCAGAGCTGAGCCTTTTGATGTTTCACTAGAATTGATCTTACAAACCTCCTCGGCAAGAATACAATCCCTCATACCGGTGAATACCAGTTTAGCACTTCCAACTTAGTTACTAACTGCTGCCCTCATAGGCTCTCAGCTATTCGGTAGAGACGCCAACAAAATTAGGGCACAAACCTCATCCCCAAAATCAATTTCCACAAATAGCAATTGATTCACAATCGTATTGAATTCATTCAGATGCGCTGTGACAGAAGTACCATCAATCATCTTCAGATTAAAAAGTTTCTTCATCAGAAATACCTTATTATTCACGGAGTTCTCGTACATATCAGACAGAGCCTTCATCAGACTTGTGGTGGTCTTCTCCTTCGCTACGTTTTGAGCAACGTTTTTGGCTAGCGTCAATCAGACGACTCCTAAAACTTATCTATTAAGGAGATTCCATTTATCGTCTTCCATATTTTCTGGTTTCGCACTCAATGGAAGATGAATTTTTTTTTCTGTACAAGTAATCCTCAATTTGCATTCTCCGGAATGCAAAATCTGTCCAATCGAATTTTCTAATACCGTGTCCTATGCTATCGTTGCTTGCCATCGTTATCAATAATCAATGCCCCAAAACTAGATATTTCTAGATCAATTATTCAACACCAATAATCAATCTCTATAATATCGGTAAATCCGCCAAACAATTTGAGAATTTTAATTCCCACAAAATCCTCAATTCAAATATTCAATTTCCCCAAAAAAGTGATATTTTAACCCCAAAATATCACAAACACTGCTGTTCGACAAAAGAATAAAAAACTAGTAGGGGCCACTTAAATCAGAGCAAGTTGGATTGATGTTGCTGGCCGACCGACTGACTGGAGAAGAGGTGGACTGCTGCTCGGATATGCATCGGAGCTGCGTTCTCTGCTCGTCGGCGGTGTCCAATCAGAGTGACGGCGGCGAACGATTGTTTGCGGTGGAGCGTAATGAATCGAAGCAGATAGGCGCTCTCTTGTTCTTCGGAGCTTCGCAACTAAAAAAGATGAACATCCTTCTTCGCGATCGGCGGCGGTGACGATTCCTTCTGAATTGGTGAACAACAGCAGTCGGATCTGTGCAGACAATGGCAGACAGCGTGTCCTACTCTATTCCTTCATTGTTCTGTTATGGGGAAGAAGAAGCTACAGTGCTTCTCTCTCACATTGTTCTTCACGACAGAGCTCCTCTATTCTCCTTGTGTTCTTCGCAGCGAGCAAAACACAACCAAAAGAAAAACAAACGTTTTTACTTTTTTTTTTCTTTAGTTCCTTTTCTCCCTTCGCAAATTTTGTACACCAAAATTGCAAACCCAAAAAATTGTTCGATACCTTCGAAAAATCAAACCCTGATTTTCAAAAACCACTTCAACCTGAAGCTCTGATACCAGTTGTTAGGATTAGACGCGTTAATCAACCTGTAACGAACGATCGAGAAACCAAAAAAGAAAATAATGGACACCAAATTTTACGTTGAAACCCTAGAAGGGAAAAAACCACGGGCAGAGGAAAGAATCACTAATATCAAATTTGTACAATGAGTTTTGCGACTCAAGCATCAATATATAGAGAAAACGTAAAACCCTAATATTGATATACAGGCCCGACCCGACCCGACTAGAATTCGGGTCACACAAAATTCTAACATTGAGCTCGACACTTAATGTAACGACCCACCAGGCTCCCCCAACAGGCCATGCAGTCCCAGCTTACACAGGGCCCTGCCACGTGGTTTCTCGAAGGTCTTCCCACGTGTACTCACGATCTTCTCTCCTCCTAAAGGGAGTTTTTGCCTTCCCCTCCACTTGAACCCAAAGCTCAAGTGGTACTCCTCACTTGTAGCCCAGGTACTAGTCCCTGAGGTCTTGGGTTCCAGTGGGGGGGGAAGACAAAAACTTTCTTCTAGGGGGGAAAAGATCGTGAGTACACGTGGGACGGCCTTCGGGAAACCATGTGGCAGCGGGCCCATCAGAGGGCACTGCACGGCCTGGCCTATCGGGGGGTTAGGTCGTTACACTTAATCACTTCTATTTGAATAGAGATCGATCGCTCGGTCAAGTGCGGTTGCTCCACCGGTCGACACTTATAGGCAAATGCCGACAACTTCAAGCAAAGGCTTGACAGCAGTTGACACTTTAACCAAAGCGGTCGACACCTCAACAACTGTATTTCTAATAGTATGATTCTAAGTGTCGACCGATCATCCACCACGACCAACACCTAGAAAAATTCAAGCAACTGGAGGTCCCAAAAATTGACTCCATTTGCCATTTTTCACCTCCATTTGACCAATTAACATACATAATCTACTTCAATAAACAAGAAATAATCCATAGCTTCAAGTTTCTAAGCTCGAATTCGAATAATCCTAGACTTTAAACCTAAAACGAAAAGGAGAAACTTACCAACCTTTGAAAGGCCTTTACGAATGTTGATGCTCAGAGTCCCACAAATACGTACCTAGCCTCCAAGCTTGACACTTTCCCTCTTTATTTCTCTCTCTCTCTCTCTCTGTAACACCTGGCTCCATTGAACCAATTTACCTTGTCATCTAATAGTGGACATTTTATGGATGAAATTGGGAGAATTATTGATTAGGTTAATGAGTGACTAAGTAAGGGCATAAAAATAAATAGAGACCTTTAGTGGATAACGTATTTAAGGGAGGGTTTAATGAGGTTTAGCCGCCACTGTTTTCTCATTTCCTTTTTCCCGCTTTCAGCTCAGTAGAGTGCTCTGGGAGATTTCCCCCTTCGATTTCTCCAAGCGATTTCTCCATCTTAGGTGAGTTTCCTTCGTTTTCCTTGTGTTTTAGTGGTGAGATAACAGAGGGTGTACAATGCGTGTGGTTTGGGAATGCCGTGAATAAGAATAGGTTCGAGTTTTGGTGAAAAATTAAGAATCCATGATTATCAGAGTTTCAAACTAGTTCTTTAGATTTTCTGTTGATTTAGGATTAAGTTTAGTAAATATTTAATTAATGTTATGTTTATAGCTTTAGGTGAGCAAACTTCTGAGGTAGCTTACAACTGATCATTGTCCAAGACACTAAGTAAGTAGAGTATGTGTGTGTCTTTGGGCCTACATCACAAAACAGCAGGGTTTATGTGTGTTTATGAATATTTTTCAGTATGTCATGCATCATGTTTGATTGAATGAGAACGAAGATGAATTTACATGTAAAGGCATGGTGAGATATGGACAGATTGTATCAGATCAGCTGTTAAGGGAACTAATCGGCCCCTTAATCTAGTAGAGGATTTATACTTTGGAAAAATTGATCCGCCTCCCATCAAACAGGGGGATCAACAGGGGGATCAACAGGGAAAATACTTTGGGAAAATTTATCTGCTTCCCATCGAACAGGGGGATCAATAGGGAAAATACTTTGAAAAAATTGATCCGCTTCCCATCGAACAGGGGGATCAATAGGAAAAATACTTTGGGAAAGTTGATCCGCGTCCCATCGAACAGGGGGATCAATAGGGAAAATACAGTGGGAAAATTGATCTGCTTCCCATCAAACAGGGAGATCAATAGGGAAACGAACATTAATACAACTGAGATGCGAAAGTAGAAACTGCATGATTAGGATTTTTGAATTCATTATTTTATTCATATTTGCTCTACTTATTTAACTGTAACGACCCGGGGAGGACCGTCACGGAATCCTTGACTTTACTTAAACCTTGATTCGTAATTGGACTCTCTTTTTTTTTTTTGGAAACGTAACTTTAATGAAGTGCATAGCATCTGCGGCGAGCCATGCAAGCACTTCAGCCAATCGCTAAACAACAAACTTAGAGTTTACATCATCCGGTTCATCACGTGAAACTCGCGTGACTCACTTATCATCGCCTAACAGGAAACATCATCCGGTGAGCACGAGCTTAACACGTGCCCCTTTAAAACTCACTCGGTGGTGGACATCTACCGATGAACACGTGCAGCTCTCGTGTTCATTAAACATCATCCGGTAGCGGACATCTACCGGTGGACACGTGACTCTCTCGTGCTTCATTAAATTTACTCGTGTGATATGCTTCTTCCAGTAGGGAATTACACTGCCTCTACCGGTCACTAGGCGACAAAATAACATCTTTGTCTTCCGGTAGAGAATTACACTACCTCTACCGGTCACTAGACGACAAAATAGCGTTTTCTTCTTCCGATGACGTCAGCCGGAAGACAACCATTTTCCTCTTCCGATGACGTCAGCCGGAAGTCAAACCCATACAACTTCTATCACACTTCTCCTGCCGATGACGTCAGCCGGAAGACAACAATTTTTCCTCCAGCGTCCCTCGGCAGAAGACAATCCTGGCTTTCCTCAGACTTAGTTTTTAGATAACATAAACTTCATAGCCTCAATCTTAATAACCAGGACTCAAGCAGAATGAACCATAAACTTACTAGAACTCATACAGCGAAAGACCTAATAATTCATCTCATATCCTAATAATTATCCTCAGACTCAGTACTCATACCAGACAAACTCAGAACTCAATATTCGAAAGTAAAGTCATCATACTTAGACTTCCATAATCATAAGCATTGCTACTTAAACTTCAGAACTTATGAACATCCTTAAATCATAAAACGTTAACCAGGGTTACTCATTTGCCATCCAGCCACAGAACTGTCCCCCCCCTGAACACCTTCCAGCAACCAAGCTTAAACATCTTCATCTACTTTGGAATCCTCACCTGAACCTTCTTCACCTACACCATAAGGTTTAACTATAAGCCTAATGCTTAGTAAGGAATGCATGCTGACAGATATACATGAATATACAATTTAAAGAGACATAATTCGTAAACCATTCTTCATTCATGTTCATCTTTATCATTTACATAACATGTATTAAGGCAGGGAACGAGGGAGGAAGACAGGGGTACATAGTCATTTGCCTATCGCGGCAGTCATGCATAATCATTTGCCTATCGCGGCAACCATGATACATCACTCGGCCTCCACCAGTGGGAGATTTCGCGAGTCATACATATCATTACTCGGCCTCCACCAGTGGGAGATTTCGTGAGTCATACATATCATTACTCGGCCTCCACCAGTGGGAGAATTCGCGAGTCATACATAGCATAGTCTTTTCCCCGTTCTGCACTTAATTATGGTTACATTTACTTTTCATGTTCTCTACTTAATCATAAACGTGGGCATAATGCATAGACATGAGGTTCACAGAGAAAAGTCATACCATAAGGACAAGTAGAACATCCTGTAACTTTACATTTACTTACACAACTTCTTCATGTCGTGGAAATAACAAATCATAGTCAACAAGTTAACATTTCAGTGATTTCCTAATACCCTTGCGGTGTAGGGCCCTAGTGGCCGGAAATCTTAACACATTCACTTACCTGGATTCCTTAGCAATCCGAACTTCCTCTCTTTAACTTCTTCACCTAAAACATGTACATTACAGTAGTTAAAACAAAGTCCTAGCAGTCCTAATCATAAACCATCCTAGGATCTAATGGCTAAAGTCATTCTGATTCCTCTGTTTGACACCCTGCAGTCTGGAATCCGAAACTAGGTGGACAGTTTTTTTTTTACCATTGATTAAATCCGAGTTGGTTACTTAAAATACTCAAGATCGATTCGGAATGACATTTCTACTCTCAGATTAAGAAAATCACAAATTGCTCGGCCACTGCTAAAAATCCGAACTCAGTGCCGAGCTGAAAACAGAGCTCTATTTACTAATGAATGACTACATTGTCCATTTCATACCTCGGGTGTGGATTTGCAGAGAAAAGCAAGTTCGAAACCGGTCGTCGGCAGAGGAAAGTTCTGGTAGCCGAGAGCAAGAACTTGGAAGAGAAGAAATCGCCGAGAGGGAATGTCGGCTACAGTGGCAATAAATGAGATTTAAGGTTTCCATTTCCTATTTATACTAAATCCATCGATTTTAATTTACAAAACTGCCACCCAACCTAGTTTTACTTAACTTGTAATAATTTATCTTAACATTAAATTTTAAATCATAAAGGTTAAATAAGAGGGTGACAATGAAATGGTCAGAAAATCACCTGGCCGAAATGTCGGGTGTTACATTAACATTTGGCTAATGGATGTTGTCTATCGGTGGATGTTGTCTATCGGTGGATGTTGTCTATCGGTGGATGTTGTCTATCGGTGGATGTTGTCTATCGGTGGATGTTGTCTATCGGTGGATGTTGTCTATCGGTGGATGTTGTCTATCGGTGGATGTTGTCTATCGGTGGATGTTGTCTATCGGTGGATGTTGTCTATCGGTGGATGTTGTCTATCGGTGGATGTTGTCTATCGGTGGATGTTGTCTATCGGTGGATGTTGTCTATCGGTGGATGTTGTCTATCGGTGGATGTTGTCTATCGGTGGATGTTGTCTATCGGTGGATGTTGTCTATCGGTGGATGTTGTCTATCGGTGGATGTTGTCTATCGGTGGATGTTGTCTATCGGTGGATGTTGTCTATCGGTGGATGTTGTCTATCGGTGGATGTTGTCTATCGGTGGATGTTGTCTATCGGTGGATGTTGTCTATCGGTGGATGTTGTCTATCGGTGGATGTTGTCTATCGGTGGATGTTGTCTATCGGTGGATGTTGTCTATCGGTGGATGTTGTCTATCGGTGGATGTTGTCTATCGGTGGATGTTGTCTATCGGTGGATGTTGTCTATCGGTGGATGTTGTCTATCGGTGGATGTTGTCTATCGGTGGATGTTGTCTATCGGTGGATGTTGTCTATCGGTGGATGTTGTCTATCGGTGGATGTTGTCTATCGGTGGATGTTGTCTATCGGTGGATGTTGTCTATCGGTGGATGTTGTCTATCGGTGGATGTTGTCTATCGGTGGATGTTGTCTATCGGTGGATGTTGTCTATCGGTGGATGTTGTCTATCGGTGGATGTTGTCTATCGGTGGATGTTGTCTATCGGTGGATGTTGTCTATCGGTGGATGTTGTCTATCGGTGGATGTTGTCTATCGGTGGATGTTGTCTATCGGTGGATGTTGTCTATCGGTGGATGTTGTCTATCGGTGGATGTTGTCTATCGGTGGATGTTGTCTATCGGTGGATGTTGTCTATCTGGCCGTAATGTCGGGTGTACACTTAACATTTGGCTAATAGATGAGTTTTGTTATGTAGGTGCTGTGTTCCAACAGTTGATTTCCCTGAGTTTGCAGAAGAATAGGCGAAGTTGATGGAGCACATCTATGTCGCGGTCTTTAGGCATGATGGGGCGGTTGTAACAAATGTAGTATATGTAGTCCTTAGTGGACAATGTTGTCTATCGGTGGATGTTGTCTATCGGTGGATGTTGTCTATCGGTGGATGTTGTCTATCGGTGGATGTTGTCTATCGGTGGATGTTGTCTATCGGTGGATGTTGTCTATCGGTGGATGTTGTCTATCGGTGGATGTTGTCTATCGGTGGATGTTGTCTATCGGTGGATGTTGTCTATCGGTGGATGTTGTCTATCGGTGGATGTTGTCTATCGGTGGATGTTGTCTATCGGTGGATGTTGTCTATCGGTGGATGTTGTCTATCGGTGGATGTTGTCTATCGGTGGATGTTGTCTATCGGTGGATGTTGTCTATCGGTGGATGTTGTCTATCGGTGGATGTTGTCTATCGGTGGATGTTGTCTATCGGTGGATGTTGTCTATCGGTGGATGTTGTCTATCGGTGGATGTTGTCTATCGGTGGATGTTGTCTATCGGTGGATGTTGTCTATCGGTGGATGTTGTCTATCGGTGGATGTTGTCTATCGGTGGATGTTGTCTATCGGTGGATGTTTCTATGGGGGATGTTGGTTTACTACCGGTGATGTTGTCTATCGGTGGATGTTGTCTATCGGTGGACGTTGATTGTACTGTTTACCGGTAGATGTTGGGTGATAGAGTCGAGTAGATGTGAGTAATAGATTTTGTCATTTTGTGATCGGTGGATGTGAGTGGTAGATGTGAGTAATAGATTTTGTCGTTTTGTGATCGGTGGATGTGAGCGGTAGATGTGAGTAATAGATTTTGTCATTTTGTGATCAGTGGATGTGAACGGTAGATGTGGGTAGTAAATTTTGTCGTTTTGTGATCGGTGGATGCGAAATTTTACGACTTTTAAATATTCAATACCCTTATGTCATCGTTTCTGTTGGCCAATTATTTCTATTATTTAATTGTTTTACATAAGTATTATTTTATAGCTTTGTTTAATCCTGTTTTACGTAAAAGGTTTTCTTTTCTGCTGCAAGTCTTGATGTTTTAAATAAAAGTCGAATTTTGACCGTTGAGCGAAGTTTTAAAAATTTACCAGAATTTCTTACTCATGTACTGTGTTATGAGTAACGAACTGGGTTTATAAAATTCGGGGCGTTACATTATGGTATCAGAGACATTTTGTTAAACCGTTCAAAAGATTATTCATCAGTACCGATCGTCGCATGGGAGCACTCTAACAACTGTAAGTGTTTAAGTTAACCTTAGTTATTAGATATTTATGAAAGTAATTAACCTTGTCCAGGAATATAGCGAAATGCCTAGACGACCAGGAAGACCAAGACAATCGAGAGTAGAGACAGAATTGAGAAGTAGGGAGGATCTGAGTGTGATCAGACAATTAAAGGAATTAGTGCGCCTACAGTCTGAGCAGGTAAGTACACTGTTGAACCGTGAAGTACAAAGGATGAAAAGGGTCAGTGAGGGCCAGTGCAGCCAGGGAAGGAAGAAGAAAGTACAAAATACCGAGAAGTTTCCTCAATGTCCGAGATGTTTGAAGGACCACTTGGGAGAGTACAGGTTTGGATCGGGAAAGTGTTTCAATAGTGATGAAGTTGGACACAAGTCCAAAGGCTGCCTGAAGCCTAGAGTTGTTGGTGCTTTAACTGTAATGATGTGGGCCATGTTAACAGGGATTGCCCAGCTCTAAAGAAGGGTGTTGTTAAAGTTAAACCGAGGATATCCATTATGATTGAGTCGAGTGTCGATGACCAGCCAACCGAGGTGCCAGGTACAGTGCTGATTAATTCAGAGTATGCTTAAAGTTGGTTAAAGTGAAGTCAGTATTTGGAAAGACTATTGAGTGTTATGATGAATAGCTTAGAAATGTTTAAATTAGAGACCCAGGGGTTTGGTAGTACTAAGGAGTGATCAAAATTTAGTGGAACACTTAGAAATGAGTGGTTGTAAGACGAGTTAAGGGAAGAGAAGTGTCAAAATACGTCTTATGACATAATAGAAGAATTTAAAGAGGATGAAGTAGCTATCTTATAACCTACTTCCAATGAAGCTACAATTAAGTCCTATTTAGACATAATAGCTAGTATTTAAGATCCAAATCAGCTGAGTGGTTCATTATTCATGAGGTTGAATTCTATAAAATGGAAGATGGATGACTAGAATACTTACCTTATATTCAGAATGTAGGATAGGATGTTCATGAGCGAGGAAGCATTACTAGGAATTTGGAATTTAGGACAAACAAAAGTGACACTCTAGATTGTCGACCTACAATCGGTAAGTTTTAAGTGAAGAGAAAATAATAAAATAAACCTGAATATTTTAGACCCATGAGAAGTTGACAGTCTCGAGGTTGGAAATTATATTCAAAAATCTAATTGAGGTTAATGGTTGAGAAGATATGCATAATAACAAATTTTGAGGATATAATTTATAACTAAGAAGTTGGGGACTTATGTCTTAATTTGTGGATAGGTGTACGTTTTTAGGAAGTGAGAGGAGTCGTCGGGTTAGATGTTATTTTTATAAGAATTGAAATTTATTGTTCGAGTACTTAGAAGTTGGGTTTGTTTGGAGACTTAAGGCAAGAATGTTCCTCCTACGTATGTAGCGTAGCTGCATTGAGGAAATTTGGAGGATTTGGAAATAGAAAACTTAAGGGTTGAATTGTTTCAGGGGACTTAGGGATAAAACTATGTCTGATAATTTTGAAAGTTGAGGTTATAGTGGATTAGGTGAAGCTAAAGAAATTGTAAATCGCTGAATGTAAGAAGGGTCTAGTTATGATGATTTAATTTATACCAAAGGAAAACTGAGTGGTATTTGGATATGAATGAGGTAAAAGTTAGTCAAATGTAATGAATGTAGATATGGAAGTTCGGGGAGAAAATTGAAGACTGGGGGTGATTTTATCTGCTGCTTCGTGTAGAATTGAACAGACTTAATTCAATAAAACTAAAGTTGAACCTAAGTTAAAGGAGTTTGAATGCTTAAGTTATAATTGATGGAGTTGTAGTCATTGAATGCATGAATGGTTGAGTGTCGAGGTACATAGTTAGAGTTGTTTGAACTTTAGAGACTTAGGGATCGCCAGAGATCAATAGGTGACTGAGATTATAGTATAATCGAAATGAGTGTTGTGTGCATAGTTATGACAAAAGTATTGGAGTGTACAATTGGGAAAATATTACCTGGGAGATATAAGTTCGGGTGTATATATAGGGATTTCTAACATCGGTATAATGAGGGGACATGTATGAAGATTTGTGGAGGACTTTTTTTTTAAAAAAAAGTGGTGATACACTGAGTATTCGAGTGAAAGACTAAGGATTTAGTTATTGATGCAGAGAAAGGAAGTAAGGAATTAGTTACAAGAATATTGGCTTGACAGGCGGTTCATAAAGGAATTGTGATGTGGTAGAAATTGATGGTATAAGGTTGGGTACGTAAAAGAAGTGAATTAGGATAGATTGGAATTTGGATAGATTGGAATTTACATCGTCATAGGTAAATGTTGAGTTGTATTCACGAAGTTAGAATGTTCAAGGATGCAAACTGATAGGAAAGGATTGAGCTGTTTTCTTTCTGCGGCTTTACTAACTTGGAGTATAGAGAGATTTATAGGAGGTATGAAGAAGGGGATCGATGACGAGGGCACAGGAAGTTAGGGAGTTATCCAAACCCGCAGAATGTTGGATATTATGAGTGGTCCCCATGGTTTAGCAGAACATTGAGATCCAACCTACTCTTATACATAAGAAGAAATCAGTGGAAATTCTAGATTATGCAGTGAAGGTTTTACACAACAAGGAAATTACGGATAAGAATGTTATGTGAGCTACAACAAGGTTGCATAATGGGGAGTTAAAAGAATATTTAGAACCCGAGTTGGAAGTAGAGCTTAAAGTATACCTTGATAGAATAGTTGTTAGATTGAGTATTGAGAGCTTAAGTTTGGGAATAACCAAGCCACGAATTTTGAGGACAAAATTCTTTTAAGGAGGGTAGATTGTAACACCCGGCTCCAATGAACCAATTTACCTTGTCATCTAATAGTGTATATTTTATGGATCAAATTGAGAGAATTATTGATTAGGTTAATGAGTGACTAAGTAAGGGCATAAAAGTAAATAGAGACCTTTAGTGGATAACGTATTTAAGGGAGGGTTTAATGAGGTTTAGCCACTATTGTTTTCTCATTTCCTTTTTCTGGCTCTCAGCTCTGTAGAGTGCTCTAGGAGATTCCCCCCTTCGATTTCTCCAAGCGATTTCTCCAGCCTAAGTGAGTTTCTTTCATTTTCCTTGTGTTTTAGTGGCAAGATAACAGAGGGTGTACAATGCGTGTGCTTTGGGAATGCCGTAAATGAGAATAGGTTCGGGTTTTGGTGAAAAATCGGGAATCCACGATTATTAGAGTTCCAAACTAGTTCTTTAGATTTTCGGTTGATTTAGGATTAATTTTAGTGAAGATTAAATTAATGTTCTGTTTATGGCTTTAGGTGAGCAAACTTCTGAGGTAGCTTACAACTGAGCATTGTCCAAGAGACCAGGTAATAGAGTATGTGTGTGCTTTCGGGCCTACAACACAAAACGGTAGGGTTTATATATGCTTATGAATATTTTTCAGTATGTCATGCATCATGTTTTATTGAATGAGAACGAAAATGAATTTACATGTAAAGGCATGGTGAGATATGGATAGATTGTATCAGATCAGCTATTAAGGGAACTAATCCGCCCCTTAATCTAGTAGAAGAATTATACTTTGGGAAAATTGATCCGCTTCCCATCGAACAGGGAGATCAACAGGGAAAATACTTTGGGAAAATTGATCTGCTTCTCATCGAACAGAGGGATCAACAGGGAAAATACTTTGGGAAAATTGATCCGCTTCCCATTGAACAGGGGGATCAACAGGAAAAATACTTTGGGAAAATTGATCTGCTTCCCATCGAACAAGGGGATCAACAGGGAAACGAACATTAATACAACTGAGATGCGAAAGTAGAAACTGCATGATTAGGATTTTTGAATTCATTATTTTATTCATATTTGCTCTACTTATTTATCATTAGGCTAATAGATGAGTTTTGTGATGTAGGTGATGAGTTTTCAACAAGTGATTTCCCTGAGTTTACAGAAGAATAGGCGAAGTTGATAGAGCAAATCTATGCCGCGGTTTGGTGCACTGATGGGGCGGTTTAAAAAATGTCAATATGTGTAGTCTTAGTGGACAATTGTTTTGTTAAGTGTGCTGAGAATTTTAATGACAGTGGTAGTTTTGATGTTTTAATATGTTTTGAGATTATCGAGTTTGGAAACATATTGGTTTTAAATAATTGTGCTTAAGATTTTAATGACAGTAGTAGTTTTAATGTTTTGAATTGTTTTGGGATTATCTTGACTATGAAAACATGATTTGGTTTAGTTGTAGATTGTTATTTTGGATTTATAAAGTTGGGGATCTATGTTGTTTTGAATAGCTGCTGTTAAAATTTACAAGTTCTTTTAGTAGGCAGAGTTGTCCGTTTGTTTAGAGTGTTACTGTAACACCCGAAAAAATTTCTCTAACGTATGTAGCCTTAGATTAGGTCACTTTAAGGGTGGTTAATGCTAATTTAGAATTTTCCTTGATCATAGAAATAAAAGTGAGACTTTAGAAGAGAAAACGATAGAATTGAAGTACAAAGTGAAGTATTTTTGTGTAAATTATATTTGAAGCTATGTTTGCTTGGATTTAAAAAGGAAAGAGAGTGTATATGAAGCATTCACGTTGGAATGCATGAGGCAAGGAAAAGAAAAGAGCTTTGACATGTCAAAACCAAAAAGGAGTTGGAAAAGTCAAAAGTGAAGGAAATTGTAACCAATAGGATAAAAGGAAAATTATTTGAATTAAACAAATGAAAATTTAGGTTTAGAGCAGGCCTTTCACGTTGGAAATAAGGAAATAAAGGTGGTGGGGTGGTTTTGAAATAAATTAATGATTGTGGTTAAAAATCAAAAGATGAAAAAGATGATTTATAAATTAGGAGAATTAAGTGCTAAAAAGGGGAAAAACATCTTCTTCTTCCACTCTTTTCCTCCACGCCATTTTCATCCATTAGAAGCATTTCATCCTCCATTTTCTTCAAGCCTTTCAAGAGTTTAAGGTGAGCTTTTGGTTGGGTTTTGAGTTTTAGTCATTTTAGGGTTGGTTTTTAGAAGTTTAAAGGTGTTTTGGTTGAAATTGCTTAGGGTTTGGAAAACCCTAAATGAGAATTCCGAAAATTTCATGTCCTTGGTTAATTTTCTTCCTCTTTTGCCAATTTAATCCTTAGCTATGATAGTTTAGGGTGTTTGGGTGGTTAGATTAAGGAATGGGTACGTGATTGTTAAAAAACCTGTTTTTAAACCATTGAGGGCCGGTTTTGTTTTGGGCATTTTGGATTGGCCATTGAGTTTGGTTGGTTACTTTGATTATTTCAATGTATAGTAGACGTGTAGAGGTTTACAGATTGGGGTGGCACGTCGAAATCCGTTGAAAAACGAGAAAGTTATTGCCGTTCGAAGTTTGACGGTAGGAAATGTGGGAAAAATCGGGTTTGATGTATTAGTTTGTATAATTGGTTAAAGATGTATTAAAGATGTGTTTAGATTTAAGT
This sequence comes from Begonia masoniana, assembly GCA_022432975.1. Lineage (NCBI taxonomy): Eukaryota > Viridiplantae > Streptophyta > Magnoliopsida > Cucurbitales > Begoniaceae > Begonia > Begonia masoniana. The sequence goes on along the minus strand of CM039503.1, from coordinate 32,707,481 downwards.
TAGATAAATGTTTAGATAAATTCCTTAGAATTTTCCTAGATTTATGCTATGCTAAGATATTTTCTATATTTGATAGGTTGTCGAGCAAGTGAATTTATTGGATGGAGTAAGCAAACAATAGCCGAGCAGTCTGGTTAGTAGTGGTTGCTATCCTTTCGCCTTCGGGCCTACACCATAGGACGATAGGGTTAATGGTTATTTATTTCGTGTTGTGCTGTGTTGCATATTCGTTGACATGCATCATGGTTTTACACGAGTTTGTTGCATGGTTTGTTTGTGAGCGTGAAATGTAATAAGATAAAACAAATTAAAATATGCATCTTGATTAGTGTGCCTTGTCGGGATTACGTGCTGGAGTGTAGCACCCCAGAAGGACCTCAATGAAAGATGACCGCCTAAAATATGCATCTTGATTAGTGTGCCCTGTCGGGATTACGTGCTATGACTGGCTAAAATATGCATCTTGATTAGTGTGCTTTGTCGGGATGATGTGCTGGAGTGTAGCACCTCAAGGGGACCTCTATGAGGGATGACCGGCTAAATGGTGGTTCTAGGAATGGCCGTCCTGTACGATTATAGGATGTGAGCTTACTCGATCCACATGGCTTATTAAATGACCAGCTAAAATACGTAAAGGTGGTTCTGGGAATGGCCGTCCTATGCGATTATAGGATGTGAGCTTACCCGATCCACACGGCTTATGAAATGATTAAAGCAACGAACAGCAAATAAGCACAACTAAGTGTTAGAAACTGCATGTGTTAGGTTTGATTGCATTATGTTGTCGCATCCGTTATTCCCTACTTGCTAAGTATTAGGCTTACGTTTAGTGTTCTATGGTGTAGGTAACGAAGTATATACAAGTGAGGTTGAGTGCAAGGATCAGGACTAGGAACAGTCAGAGATCCACGGGGCACGCCGGTGCAGGCAATTGTCGGGGCGCTTCGACCTGGTTCTCGGGATGTGTGGTTTGTGTTTGGGGTTTGATATTTTGTGTTAGTTTTGTTAAATTTGATTTAAATTTGATTTGGTGTAAATATTTACGGTTTTGGCACAATTGTGAACTTGGGTTAGATGTTATATATATATATATTTACAGGTTTTTGGGTTTTGGAAATTATAGGCGTTATGCCACTCGTTTTGGTTTTAAAATAACCAACGTCGGGTTTACTTTCTCTTTTTTTTATTAACCGTTTTAAGTCGGTTTTCTGAGATTTTTACGGGGCACGAAGTCGGGAGTGTCGGGAATGTGTGGTTAAATTTTCAGACGATTTGGAGGTGTTTAGCTTAAAGAAAATTGAAAAAAAGTGGAGAAAGGTTGATAAATGGGCGTTTTTGGCCGAAGTGACCCGAGGAGGCCCGATCGATCGGGCGCTGGGCACTGATCGATCGGGCGCTGGGCACACGGCGTCCAGCGCGTGCCCAACACCATTTTTTTTGAAAATTTTTTTATTTCCTATTTCTACTATGTTTTAACCCGATATTTTCCGACATATTTTAAACGTATTTTGGGCACGTTTTCCAACCTTTTTCGAGGGTTCGAGAAACCTACAAATCAAGTCAAAAATTTATCAAAAATTAGTTTAAATGTTGTTTTAAATGTTGGATAGCTTATCAAAGTAACGTACCGAGCCGGGGCGGGTTCGGGGGCGTTACAGTTACTGTTCACCAGTAGATGTTGTCTATCGGTGGATGTTGAGTGTTACTGTTCACCAGTGGATGTTGTCTCTCGGTTGATGTTGTCTATCGGTGGATGTTGAGTTTTACTGTTCACCGGTGGATGTTGTCTATCGGTGGATGTTGAGTGTTACTGTTCACCGGTTGATGTTGTCTATCAGTGGACATTGAGCGTACTGTTCACCGGTAGATGTTAGGTGATAGAGTCGAGTAGATGTGAGTAATAGATTTTGTCATTTTGTGATCGGTGGGTTTGAGCGGTAGATGTGAGTAATAGATTTTATCGTTTTGTGATCGGTGGGTGTGAGCGGTAGATGTGAGTAATAGATTTTGTCGTTTTGTGATCGGTGTGTAACACCCGAGATTAAATTTAAAAGAATAATAAATTAGGTTGTTTTAAGTAATTGAGTTTTAATTAATTGAAATGTAAAGTAAATAATTTGATTGAAATTAAGTTGAAATTAAGACGGGGATTAGGTTAATTTAATAACGAGATCTAACGAAATTCGTATTGGTCGGAAACACGGGAGGGCAAAACGGTAATTGAGGATTAATTAATAGTTAGTTTTATTATTATTATTATTATTATTATTATTATTATTATAAATAAATAAAAATTAAAACAACAGAATAGTCGAAGCTATTCTGTTGTTCGCGTTTGAGCACCCGAGCCCGAGAACAGGGCAGGGAAGGAGGGGAGCTCCGGCGGCGATCGACGGAGAAAGCGCCGGCGATTCCCGACGGTTTCCGGCCAGACGACGTCGGCGACTCCTAGGCTGCCAGTTCCGGCCGTCGTCGCGCACAGAATCCGAACGGTAAGTCGTTCTCTTCCCGTGTTTCGGTTCTGTTTGTGGCCGATGGTGAGGAGCGAGTTTGAACTCCGATCACCGGCCGTTTTTGGTCACCTCTGGCGTGGGTTTGCCGACCCTAGGATCGGCTTTGGTCGCCTGGCCGTGTTGAACCCGATTTGGGCGAAAAAAAAACAGTGAAGCCCTCTTTAGGGCAATTCGGGTTTTGCGTGTAGTTCGAGATTTTTGGTTAATTTATGCTAATTGAGGGTATTTGTGGTTGTTTAGTGAAGAATTGAGTGAGAATTGATGGAAAATCGAAAAGGGGGATTTTCCGGGTAAAGGGGCAGTTTGGGTTTTGTGATATTTGACCTAGCTAGGGTCGTTTGTTTTCAAATTCCTTTTGGCAGGCTAAAATTGGTTATTAGAGGAGTACGTGGCCACTGGAATCTTTCGATTCCGATAATCGACGCAAAAGTTATGCACGTTTGAGGTTTTGGGTCGGTTTTTATCGAACCCAAATTGGTGGCCCGTTTCGTTAGGTTTTTGTTGGATTAGGCTAGAAATAGTAGTTTGAGAGTAATTGGTGAATGTAGGCTTAATTTTAAAGAAGTTTGAATCGTTGTAGTTAGAGTTAGTTTAAATATGCTTTAGAAGTGAATAGTGATGCTTAAGTGAATTTTTGTGAATGTGATAGGTTACCGAGTGGGGAAATGTACATAGCCAAAGCGAGTAAGTGCGGTGCCAGAGTTCAGGTAAGTAGAGGACATTATGTTTTGCCTTCGGGCCTACACCACGGAACGGTAGGGAATTGTCGTTGGTTGATTTCTTTGCCTTGTTTGAATTGTTAGTTGGTTGCTTTACTTGGTTTGAATTGTGAATTGGTTGCTTTGCTTTGTTTGTTTTGGTTAGGCATGGTTTTGTTGTATGGTGGCCCTGTATTGTTTTGGTTGTGTGGTTGACCAGTATTGTTTGATAGTTGTGTTGTTTTGTATTACGTAGTGTGGAGC
>CM039503.1:32637057-32694708 GCA_022432975.1 Begonia masoniana | reverse complement strand
TCTCTCGAAGCACCAGATGCTCTATCTCCGATATAGTCATATAAAGATTGGCTTTATTATTTGCTTCTTTTCTAGCGGCATCATCTTTTGATATTTCCTCGGGGGTTAGGGTGACTAACTTAATTGTCTTACACCAAACTTGAGGGAAAAATGTAATGGAAGTTCTCATGGTGTGCATACGATCAAATTGCAGGCGTCTCACAAGAAGTAAGGTGCTGGCATCATGGGTAAGAATCGCATAAAAAGCAATCTGATTATTGCCCCATAGCAAAATCTCACTTTACTTGTCGAGAGGACCTGACTCTCTATCATCTAACCATCGTAACTTATAAGGGTGGGGATATGTAGGCGTCGCTATCCTAGCTTGAAACTACTCGTCGGATTGCCACGTTGGCACAACTTCTTCATCTATAATTAAAGCGCATAACTATCCTTGATAAGCACATTCTAGGAAGATATTCTCACGTTGGCAACTCCTATCCTGACCTTTTAGTACACGGAGTATTGGGTTCTCCTGAACCATCACAAGGGTCCTTGGAGCGGCGCCCGACCTCGTCCTCAGTGCCTCTCCTCGACTCTGTCCTCTACCCCACATCGGGTCATACTACTCTCACGTTCTCCGTATCTTCCTTGATATCAAACACTGTCGATTGGACATGAGCATGTACTGACATCGCACGTGACATTATAGCACGTGTATGTCTCTTTTTGCTATAGGAGTTTGCCTTTAGCGATAAGGATTTTGATGCTAGATCCTAAGTGGCCAACTTAGGGTAAAAGGCTTCTTTCCTTCAGCCTTGTCGAAGGGCTGATTGCTCGGTGGCTTAGGGGTGACTTTGGAAGGAGGTTGGGTAAAAATTAGGGGGTAGTGGATTTTCGATTTCTATTAAGCTGCCGATCAATGTCATGGCCATATGAACTATTGAATGCTAAGGACTCAGACAATTAATTAAGCTTGGCATAAATCCTAACTACGAAGATTAAATATTTATGACCGTTAATACAGTTAGAAAATCACCTGGCCGTTAACTCGGGTGTTACACTAATGCTAAGTAAGTAAGCAATAATGAAATGATATGCTGAAACTTAAATCCTAATTATGCAGTTTCTACTTTCACATCTCACTTGCACATTCGTTCAATCACTGATCTGATCCCTAGGTTCCCTTGGGAGTGGGATCAATTCTCCCAATGTTATACATCTTCTTCATTAGTTAAGGGTGGATGAATTCCCTTAATAGCTGTTCTGATCCCTCAATTCCCTTGGGAGTGGATCAATTCTCCCAATGTTATAAATCATCTTCATCAGTTAAGGGGTTGGATTAGTTCCCTTAACCGCCAATGCATTTCAATCTGTACCTGTCTTTCCATAATGATACATGATAGTTCATTTTCGTAATTCTTTTAAAAACATGGTGCATGACATACAGAAAATACTCAAACATGCATAAACATACTGTTTTAGGATGTAGGCCCGAAGGCACACACAATACTTCACTTACCTAGCTTCACCGAGAGTTCCTGGTGGTAGGATATTCCAAGAGCTGGCTCACCTAAAACATAAGCACAGCATTACTAAACTTCATTCTAAACATTAGGAAATCTAAAGGGGCTAGTTCTGGGGGTTCTGTTCCTCGTCATTCCCGATTCATCGCTAAACCCCAAATCTCATCCCTCACTCTCTGTACTTCCAAAATACACACATAGTCATTCACTAGTTATCTAGACACTAAAAAAAAAACAAGTAATCGAATCAAAACTCACCTTAGTTGGAGGGGAATCGCCTAGGGGAAATCTGTCGAGCTAAGAGGTAAAAAAAAGAAATGAAACAGTGGCGGCTACCCACACTGGACTTTTCCTTAAATACGTTATCCACTATGTAAAAATTCTAATTACCATCATGCCCTCGCCTGATCATTTATTAACCTAATCAATAACTCTCCCAACCCTTCTATAAAAGTACATCATAAATAATAAATTAAATTTTTGGTTCGATGGAACCGGGTGCTACATTCTACCCTCCTTAAAAGAATTTTTTCCTCAAAATTCAGTACCTGAATAGTTCTGGATATTGGTCCATCATGTCCTGCTGGCGCTCCCAAGTTGTCTCCTCAATGTTCTGGTTATGCCATAAGACTTTTACCAGTGGAACTTCTTTGTTGCGTAGTACCTTTACTACATAATCTAAGATTTTTACTGGTTTTTCCTCATAAGTAAGAGTAGGAAGAACTTCGATGCTTTGCTGTTCCACCATCTGTGAAGGATCTCTAACACATTTCTTTACCATGGAAACATGAAACACATTATGAATTCCCTCCAGAGAGGCTGGTAATTGAAGTTGATATCCTGACTTCCCAATCCTCTTCACGATTTGGAAAGGTCCAATATATCTGGGGTTCAACTTGCCTCTTTTCCCAAATCTCACAACTCCTTTGAAAGGTGACACCTTAAGAAAAACTTCAGTACCTACTTCAAATTCGAGTTCTCTTCGTCTTTTGTCTGCATAGCTTTTCTGTCGACTTTGAGCTGTCAAGATTCTTTGATGGATAGAAGCATCTTCTCCACTGTCAGCTGCACAATATCAGGACCAATCAATCGTGTTTCCCCAACTTCGTCCCAATACAATGGAGACCTGCACTTTCGTCCATATAATGCCTCTTATGGGGCCATGCCTATAGTTGCTTGAAAACTGTTATTATAAGAGAACTCAACCAATGGTAAATACTTACTCCAAGAACCTTGAAATTCCAGTACACATGCACGAAGCATATCCTCCAACGTTTGGATAGTTCTCTCAGATTGTCCATCAGTTTGAGGATGAAAGGCTGTGCTAAAACTAAGATGTGTTCCCATAGCCTTGTGCAAACTTTTTCAAAACTTAGATGTAAATCTGGAGTCTCGGTCTGAAACTATGGTGCTTGGAACTCCATGCAGTCTAACAACTTCGTGCACATACAACTCCGCCAATTGATCCATCGATCAACTATTACCCAAATTGCATCGTGACCTTTGCTGTTCTAGGTAATCCTATAACAAAATCCATAGTTATTTGTTCCCATTTCCATTCGGGAACTGGTAGAGATTGCAATGTTCCAGCAGGCCTCTGATGTTCAGCCTTGACTTGCTGGCAGACCAGACATGACTCCACATACTCCGCCACACTTCTCTTCATACCTGGCCACCAATAATGTTGCTTGAGATCTCTGTACATTTTTGTACCTACAGGATGAACAGAAAGTCTGGAGGAATGTGCCTCAGATAGGATTCCTTTTCTAAGTTCAGTATCAGCCGGAACAAACCATCTATTTGAAACTTGAGAATTCCATCAGCTGAGCAGTTAAAATCCGACTTGTCAGTAGAATCTATGCACAACTTATACTTATTGCATTCGGTGTCATTCATTTGAACTTCCTTTATTTTCTCCAAAATAGTTGGCCTTAAAGATAAGGCCGAAAGCATGACTGACACACTAGACACCGCCTCTAGGTTAAATCTTTGGAATTCTGTCTCTAAAGCTATCGGTATTTCTAGAATCAATGCAGAGACTGAAGGAGTCACTCTACTCAAAGCATCAGCCACTACATTCACCTTGCTAGGGTGGTACTTAATCTCAAAATCATAATCTTTGAAAAACTCTAGCCACTTACGTTGCCTCATATTCAGTTCCTTTTGCGTAAAAATGTATTCAGACTTTTATGATCCGAAAGTATCTCACAAGCTTGTCCGTACAGGTAGTGCCTCCAAATATTTAATGCAAAAACCACAGCAGCTAATTCTAAGTCATGTGTAGAGTAATTCTTCTCATGCACTTTTAACTGCCTAGAAGCATAAGCTATAACCTTTCCATCTTGCATCAAAACACAACCAAGTCCAACTTTGGATGCATCACAATATATGCTGAACTTACCATTAACGACAGGAAGGGTCAGAATTGGAGCATTGGTTAGTTTCTGCTTCAAGGTCTAGAAACTGGATTCACATTTATCAGTCCAATTATACTTCACATTTTTCCTTGTTAACGTAGTAAGGGGTGTGGCAATCTTTGAAAATCCCTCGATGAATTTTCTATAATATCCTGCTAATCCAAGAAAACTCTTGATATCCGTAGCATTCTTCGTTTGGGGCCATTCCTTAACTGCTTGAACCTTGGCTGGATCAACAAATATCCCATCTCCAGAGATCACATGACCAAGAAAGTCAACTCTGTCCAACCAAAACTCACACTTAGAAAATTTGGCATAAAGTTGGTGCTGCCTCAGCAATCCTAACACCAAGTTTAGGTGTCCTGCATGCTCCTCCTTAGTTTTAGAATAGATTAGAATGTCATCTATGAATACAATGACAAACTTGTCCAAATACTCGTGAAACACCCTATTCATAAGATCCACGAAGGCTGCTGGCGCATTTGTCAAACCAAAATACATAACCAAAAACTCATAATGTCCATACCTTGTGCGAAAGGCAGTCTTTGGGATATCTTCAGATTTAACCTTCAACTGATAATAACCGGACCTAAGGTCAATTTTAGAGAAAACTCTTGCACCCTTAAGCTGATCAAATAAATCATCAATCCTCGGCAGTGGATACTTGTTCTTGACAGTTAGCTTATTCAATTCTCTATAGTCTATACACATACGCATTGATCCATCTTTCTTTTTGACAAAAAGGACAGGTGCACCCCATGGTGAAAAGCTAGGGCGTATGAACCCCTTCTCCAACAAATCCTCTAATTGTTTCTTCAATTCTTTAAGTTCTGTTGGTGCTAGTCTATATGGATTTTTAGACACAGGCTCGCCGCCGGGGTAAACATCTACCACAAACTCAATTTCCCTATCTGGTGGCAAGCTAGGAGGGTCATCTAGAAATACTTATGGAAAGTCTTGGACAACTAAAACATTTTTGGAACTTGATTTTTCTACTAGCTGCGTGTCTAAGACATTGGCCAAAAAGCACAAATACTCTCTGCATGGGGAGGGTCTACAATCGACAGAAGTCATCACAGTCATTTCCTTACTCTTCTTCAGAGCCTAGAAGGTATGGTTTAAACCACTAGGGGGATGAAAACTAACAATTCCAGTCCTACAATCTATTGTGGCGTAATGCTTAAACAACCAATCCATTCCTAAGATCACATCAAATCTCGTTATGTCCATAACAATGAGATCAGCAGGCAAATTCATGTTCCTTACTAACACCACACTATCAGGCATCATCTGATTGGAGGGCATGTGCTCACCTGAAGGTAATGCTACGTTAAACACATGCTTAGAAGGAGTAAACCGTACATCTAACTTATCAGCAAATGCAGAGGCTATAAAAGAATGCGTTGCACCCGAATCTATCAAAGTAAAAGCAGGTATAGAGTTAATCAATATAGTACCTGACACTACAGCAGGCTGGTCCTCATCACCTGACTCCATCATGGAGAATATTATTGGCTTAATCTTGGCAGGGCCACCCTTCAAAGCTAGGCAGTCTCTGTTAACATGGCCAACCTTGTTGCAATGGAAACATCGAACGACCCGGGGCTTTGGGCAATCCTTGTACAAGTGTCCAACCTCTTCGCAGTTGAAGCACTTACCCGATCCAAATCTACACTCGCCTGGGTGATTCTTCTAACACTTTGGGCACTGAGGAAACATCTTGGTATTAGGTACTTTCTTTCCTATCCCTTGGCTGTGCTGGCCTTCATTGGACCTTTTCACTCCTCTCTGCGGCGGTGGTTGAACAAACTTTCTCGGGGTTTCCTTTAGTCCAGCACATTTCAATTCAGCTTCTTCCACCTCCAATGCTGTGGACACAACATCACTGAAGGGCAAACCTTTATAACCCGAAAACTTGACCCCTCTGTACATTTCTGGTTTCAGTCCATTCATGAATTGAAACACCTTATCTTCATTTTGGTGAACAAGGTGTCCAGCAAACCTGGACAGAGACTCGAATTGTCTAACGTATTCTGCCACAGACCCTATCTGCTTCAAGTTCAAAAACTCTACCTTCTTTGCTGCCTGGACTATGCTATTAAAATATTTCTCATAGAAGATGTCCTTGAACTGCGACCAAGACATCGCTGAGACATCGGTGGTTGTCTCGATTGTCTCCCACCAAAGTTGAGCATCACCAGCAAAATGGAACGTGGCCAACGTGACTTTGTCTCCTTCACCAACATTGGCACACCTGAACATACTCTCAATTTTCCTAAGCCATTCCTCAGCGACAATCGGATTGGATGACTTTCCATCAAATGTGGGCGGCTGAAGCCTTCAGAATCGGTCTCTAGAATGCTCATTGCTAGAACCTGAGTTGGCACTCCCCTGTACCTCTCGGTTCAGTAACACCCCCAACTGATCGGACTGCTGACGCACTAAGTCTGTTTGCTGACGTACCAAGTCTGTTAGTTGTCTAATAACACTAGGTTCCTCCTCACTCCTCAAGTTTTGCATTTCCCTCGGTATCCTAGGTCTTCCTGGGCGTCTGGCCATTAAACTGACTTCCTGTACAAGGTTAACTACATTCATAATTATCTAATTACTGAGGCTAACATAAACACTTACAGTTGTTGGAGTACTTCCATGCGACGATTGCACTGATGAGTAATCTTTTGAACGGTTTAACTGAATGTCTCTGATACCACACTGTAACGCCCCGAGTTATCTGAACCCGGCTAGTTACTTAAAAACCCGTACATGACTAAGAAATTCCATCCGTATTTTAAAAAATTCTCTCAACAATCGACTCTTGACATATGTTAGAATCCAAAATAAATAAACATTTAAAACTTGCAGCGGAAATAATTTGGACAATAATAGAGATAAGCAAAACTGTGAAAAACGTCGCTAGGATAATCGTTCGGAATGTTAAGAGTTAATCGGCCAAAAGAAATAGAGGTTTAAATCGTGAAATACTTAAGAAGTCACAGAAGTCAAATTCATCTGCCGATGAATAAAGTCAGTGGAAAGGAATGAAACAGGAAATAGAAGGCTTCTTCCTGTGACTAAACGACAAAAATCCTCCTACATCTACCGATGACGTCAGCACGCATCTGCCGATGAGTTTACTGAGACATCACCCGATAGACTTAAACCTACACCTTCCGATTGAGTAAACTTCATACACCGATCTATAAACGACAAACTTTCTATTTATATCTTTCGATAGACAACATAACTATAACCCGACATCTTCCGATAGACTTCATCTACCGATAGTGAATAGAACAACGACTCGACATTTGCCGATAGACTTCATCTACCGATAGTGAATAGAACAACGACTCGACATCTACCGATAGACTTCATCTACCGATAGTGAACAAAACAACATCTTCCAATAAAACAAGCTATATATACCGATCACTAAACGACAAATTTCGTTCTATATCATCCGATGGCTTCCACTGAAGACATCTTCCGATAGACAACAGAACCACAACTCAACCTCTGCCGATAAACTTCATCTAACGATTGAGAACAGAACAACATTTCATCTATTCCTTGGTATACAAACACAACTCTAACTACAGAAAAGAATTTACTCACTTCACTGAAACCATTCAAAAAAATTTCAAACCATTACATTACTAAAAATCCAGTGAGTGCCAACATTAAATCCCAACATAATATTATTGACAGGAAGATCTCGAAATCGTATTTAAAACATTGAAATTACTACTGTCATTAAAACTCAACATACTTAAATTGAAACACTGTCAACTGAACTTTCACACCAACAGACATCAGTTAATCCGCCTCATCAGTATACCAGTTCGAGACAGAGAAGTGCTCCCCCAACTCCATCTATTCATCAGTAAACTCATGGAATTCACCTGTGGTATCCTCAGCACCTACTGTAACGCCCCGAGTTATCTGAACCCGGTTTGCTACTCATAACGCTGAACCGAACCATGACGTCTTGATGCTAAATTTAAAATTTCACTCGACAGCCAAAATTTGACTTTTTCTAAAACTAAATATATTTTAAAACTTGCAGCGGAAATAATTGGACAATAATAGGAGATAAGCAAAACTGTGAAAAACGTCGCTAGGATAATCGTTCGGAATGTTAAGAGTTAATCGGCCAAAAGAAATAGAGGTTTAAATCGTGAAATACTTAAGAAGTCACAGAAGTCAAATCATCTGCCGATGAATAAAGTCAGTGGAAAGGAATGAAACAGGAAATAGAAGGCTTCTTCCTGTGACTAAACGACAAAAATCTCCTACATCTACCGATGACGTCAGCACGCATCTGCCGATGAGTTTACTGAGACATCACCCGATAGACTTAAACCTACACCTTCCGATTGAGTAAACTTCATACACCGATCTATAAACGACAAACTTTCTATTTATATCTTTCGATAGACAACATAACTATAACCCGACATCTTCCGATAGACTTCATCTACCGATAGTGAATAGAACAACGACTCGACATTTGCCGATAGACTTCATCTACCGATAGTGAATAGAACAACGACTCGACATCTACCGATAGACTTCATCTACCGATAGTGAACAAAAACTTCATCTGCCGATGAAGTCAACATAACTTCATCTGCCGATGGAGTCAACATAACTTCATCTGCCGATGGAGTCAACATAACTTCATCTGCCGATGAAGTCAACATAACTTCATCTGCCGATGGAGTCAACATAACTTCATCTGCCGATGGAGTCAACATAACTTCATCTGCCGATGGAGTCAACATAACTTCATCTGCCGATGGAGTCAACATAACTTCATCTGCCGATGGAGTCAACATAACTTCATCTGCCGATGGAGTCAACATAACTTCATCTGCCGATGGAGTCAACATAACTTCATCTGCCGATGGAGTCAACATAACTTCATCTGCCGATGGAGTCAACATAACTTCATCTGCCGATGGAGTCAACATAACTTCATCTGCCGATGGAGTCAACATAACTTCATCTGCCGATGGAGTCAACATAACTTCATCTGCCGATGGAGTCAACATAACTTCATCTGCCGATGAAGTCAACATAACTTCATCTGCCGATGGAGTCAACATAACTTCATCTGCCGATGGAGTCAACATAACTTCATCTGCCGATGGAGTCAACATAACTTCATCTGCCGATGGAGTCAACATAACTTCATCTGCCGATGGAGTCAACATAACTTCATCTGCCGATGAAGTCAACATAACTTCATCTGCCGATGAAGTCAACATAACTTCATCTGCCGATGAAGTCAACATAACTTCATCTGCCGATGAAGTCAACATAACTTCATCTGCCGATGGAGTCAACATAACTTCATCTGCCGATGGAGTCAACATAACTTCATCTGCCGATGGAGTCAACATAACTTCATCTGCCGATGGAGTCAACATAACTTCATCTGCCGATGGAGTCAACATAACTTCATCTGCCGATGGAGTCAACATAACTTCATCTGCCGATGGAGTCAACATAACTTCATCTGCCGATGGAGTCAACATAACTTCATCTGCCGATGGAGTCAACATAACTTCATCTGCCGATGGAGTCAACATAACTTCATCTGCCGATGGAGTCAACATAACTTCATCTGCCGATGAAGTCAACATAACTTCATCTGCCGATGGAGTCAACATAACTTCATCTGCCGATGAAGTCAACATAACTTCATCTGCCGATGGAGTCAACATAACTTCATCTGCCGATGGAGTCAACATAACTTCATCTGCCGATGAAGTCAACATAACTTCATCTGCCGATGAAGTCAACATAACTTCATCTGCCGATGGAGTCAACATAACTTCATCTGCCGATGAAGTCAACATAACTTCATCTGCCGATGGAGTCAACATAACTTCATCTGCCGATGAAGTCAACATAACTTCATCTGCCGATGGAGTCAACATAACTTCATCTGCCGATGGAGTCAACATAACTTCATCTGCCGATGAAGTCAACATAACTTCATCTGCCGATGCAACATAACTTCATCTACCGATAGATTTCCATCTGCCGATAGACAAAACTACAGATTTTGCGACTCGCACCTGCCGATGACGTCAGCCGGATGTTCTCCTCTCTCATCCAACGACTTTACTGAAGGCACCTTCCGATAGGCAGAACGACACAAAACTAAACATCCAGAAACAAACCAAATCACTGCCCTTCCCAAATTCAGTAAAAACAATGTTTTCAAAACCCAACAGAACACTAATATCAAAGACTCTCAGAATGTATTCAAAGTTTTGAAAAAAAACACTACTGTCATAAAATTTTCAGAAAAGGAAACATCTATACTGAACTAGTTACTCCCAACTCAACACCTGCAGCCATGGATTAAACCGCCTCAACAGATGACCAAACCGATGCCTGAAAATGCTCCTCCAACCAGCCTATTCCTCATGTTGGTCGGTAAACATACCTTCAGTAACTTCTTCACCTACATCACAAAACTCATCTATTAGCCTAATGCTAAGCAAGTAGAGCGATGAATGAAATGGATCAATGAAGCAATAATTTCCCTAAACATGCGGTCTCTACTTTCTCATCTCAATTGTATTCAAATTCATTCTCTGTTGATCCCTCTGTACGATGGGAAAGTGGATCAGTCATTCCCCAAAGCATACATCCTCTGATCTCAATTAAGGGGCGGATTAATTCCCTTAACAGTTAACTGGTCTGATCCCCCTGTAGGATTGGGAAGTGGATCACTTTTCCCAAAACCTCAATCCTCTGTTCTCAGTTAAGGGGCGGATTAATCCCCCTTAACAGTTGTTCTGATCATCCTGCTCACACTTACCATGCGTTTCATGTAAATTCATTTTCGTAATCTTTCAAAAACATGATGCATGACAATTGGAAAATAAACATACAAAACATATATAAACCCTACTGTTTTGTGTTGTAGGCCCGAAGGCACAAACAAACTCTACTTACCTGGATTCTTGGCGAGTGCTCGGTTAGGAGCTTCTTCGGGATCTTTCTCACCTAGAACATAAACAGAACATTATGTCAACCTGTACTAAACCTCATTCTAAGGCATTCAGAAAACCTAAGGGAATAGTTGGGAGTTCTGATCGCCAAGCATTACTGATTCTATGCTAAACCCGTATCTACTCACTTTCCTGATGAGTTCCCAAAATAGATATCTAACACTTTCCCCATACAATCTTCCTTAGTTACTAAGTCAGAAAAATCGAGGTAGAAACTTACCTAGCTCGTCGAACGGACTCGGGGAAGGAAATCGCCTGGGAAGTCTGCTGGTTTGAGCTGAAAACCGAGAGCAAGAATGAATAGTGGTGGCTAAGCACAATAGATTCTTTCTAAATAGGTTATCCACTAATAAGTTTTTAATTTACCATAATGCCCTTGCATATCCATTCATTAACCTAATCCATATTTGCACATCTTAATTTGACAAATTAAATTGGGTTTAATGGAACCGGGTGCTACACCTACATCACAAAACTCATCTATTAGCCTAATGCTAAGTAAGTAAAGCAATAATGAAATGATATACTGAAACTTAAATCCTAATTATGCAGTTTCTACTTTCACATCTCAGTTGCACATTCGTTCAATCACTGATCTGATCCCTCGGTTCCTTTGGGAGTGGGATCAATTCTCCCAATGTTATACATTCTCTTCATTAGTTAAGGGGTGGATGAATTCCCTTAATAGCTGTTCCGATCCCTCAATTCCCTTGGGAGTGGGATCAATTCTCCCAATGTTATAAATCCTCTTCATCAGTTAAGGGGTGGATTAGTTTCCTTAACCGCCAATGCATTTCAATCTGTACCTGTCTTTCCATAATGATACACGAAAGTTCATTTTCATAATTCTTTTAAAAACATGATGCATGACATACAGAAAATACTCAAACATGCATAAACCTACTGTTTTGTGATGTAGGCCCGAAGGCACACACAATACTTCACTTACCTGGCTTCACCGAGAGTTCCTGGTGGTAGGATATTCCAAGAGCTGGCTCACCTAAAACATAAGCACAACATTACTAAACTTCATTCTAAACATTAGGAAATCTAAAGGGGCTAGTTCTGGGGGTTCTGTTCCTCGCCATTCCCGATTCATTGCTAAACCCCAAATCTCGTCCCTCACTCTCTGTACTTCCAAAATGCACACATAGCCATCCACCAGTTATCTAGACACTAAAAAAAACAAGTAATCGAATCAAAACTCACCTTGGTTGGAGGGGAATCGCCTAGGGGAAATCTAACGAGCTGAGAGGTAAAAAAAAGAAATGAAACAGTGGCGGCTACCCACACTGGACTTTTCCTTAAATACGTTATCCACTATGTAAAAATTCTAATTACCATCATGCCCTCGCCTGATCATTTATTAACCTAATCAATAACTCCCCCAACCCTTCTATAAAAGTACATCATAAATAATAAATTAAATTTTTGGTTCGATGGAACCGGGTGCTACACCCAGCCGCCGAGCCTGTATCTAAGAATCCCTATAGATTAGCACCTACGGAGCTTAAGGAATTAAAGAAACAGTTAGAGGAACTTTTGGAAAAAGGGTTCATACGCCCAAGCTTTTGACCATGGGGTGCACCAGTTCTTTTTGTCAAAAAGAAGGATGGATCAATGCGTATGTGCGTGGATTATCGGGAATTGAATAAGTTAACCATCAAGAACCAGTATCCATTGCCAAGGATTGATGATTTATTCGACCAGCTTAACGGTGCGCGAGTTTTCTCTAAGATTGACCTTAGGTCCGGTTATTACCAATTGAAAGTCAAATCAGAAGATATTCCTAAGATAGTCTTTCGCACAAGATATGGACATTATGAGTTTTTGGTTATGTCTTTTGGATTGACTAATGCACTAGCAGCTTTCATGGATCTCATGAATAGAGTGTTTCACGAGTATCTAGATAAATTTGTCATAATATTTATTGATGATATCTTAATCTATTCTCGTACTAATGATGAGCATGCAAGACACTTGACCTTGGTATTGGGAGTATTAAGGCAGCACCAACTTTATGCTAAGTTTTTCAAGTGTGAGTTTTGGTTGGACAGAGTTCACTTTCTTGGTCACGTGATCTCTGGTGAAGGAATATCTGTCGATCCAGCTAAGGTTCAAGCAGTAAAGGAGTGGCCCCAACCTAAGAATGCCACAGATATTCGAAGTTTCCTTGGTTTAGCAGGATGTTACAGAAAATTTATTGAAGGGTTCTCAAAGATTGCAACACCCCTCACTCAGTTAACAAGGAAAAACATTAAGTATGCATAGACAGAGGAATGTGAATCCAGTTTCAAGACTTTGAAGCAGAAGTTGACCAATGCTCCAGTATTATTACTCCCTGTTGAAAATGGAAAGTTCAGCATTTATTGTGACGCTTCCAAAGTTGGACTCGGTTGTGTGTTGATGCAAGATGGAAAAGTAATAGCCTACGGTTCTAGGCAGTTGAAAACACACAAGAAGAATTACCCTACACACGACTTAGAATTAGCTGCAGTGATTTTTGCACTAAAGATTTGGAGGCATTACTTGTATGGACAGTCTTGTGAGATATTTTCGGACGATAAAAGTCTGAAGTATATTTTCACACAGAAAGAATTAAATATGAGGCAACGTAGATGGTTGGAGTTTGTCAAGGACTATGATTTTGAGATTAAATACCACCCCGGCAAGGCGAATGTTGTGGCTGATGCTTTGAGTAGAGTGACAACATCGGCCTCTGTATTGATTCTTGACATACAATTAGCCTTAGAAACTGAATTCCAAAGATTTAACCTCGAGGCTGTATCTAGTGTGTCAGCCATGCTTTCTGCCATATCCTTGAGGTCTACTATTTTGGGGAGAATAAGGAAAGTTCAAGTGAATGATGTTGAATGCGCCAAGTACAAGTCAAGCATGGATTCTTCTGATAAGTCAGATTTCAATTATTCGGATGATGGAATTCTCAAGTTTTGGAATAGGTGGTTTGTTCTGGCTAATGTTGAACTTAGAAATAAAATTCTTTCGGAGGCGCATTCTTCTAGACTCTCTGTCCATCCTGGAAGTACAAAAATGTATAGAGATCTTAAACAACATTATTGGTGGCCAAATATGAAAAGAAGTGTGGCCGAGTACGTAGGATTGTGTTTAGTTTGCCAACAAGTTAAAGCTGAACATCAGAGGCATGCAGGAGCGTTGCAACCATTACCAATTCCCGAATGGAAATAGGAACAAATAACGATGGACTTTGTGGTAGGATTGCCTAGGACAGCAAAGGGACATGATGCAATATGAATGATAGTAGATCGTGTAACCAAATCCTCTCATTTTCTGCCCATAAAGATGACCTACTCGATGGACCAACTAGTTGAATTGTATGTGCATGAGATTGTTAGACTGCATGGAGTTCCAAGCACTATAGTTTCTAACCGAGACTCTAGATTTACGTCAAAGTTTTGGAAGAGTCTGCATAAGGTTATGGGTACACAGCTCAACTTTAGCACAGCCTTTCACCCTCAAACAAATGGATAATCTGAAAAGACTATCCAAACGTTGGAGGATATGCTTTGTGCATGAATATTAGATTTTCAAGGATCTTGGAGTAAATATTTATCGTTGGTGGAATTCTCTTATAACAATAGTTTTCAGGCAACCATAGGTATGGCATCATATGAAGCATTGTATGGGCAAAAATACAGACCTCCTTTGTTATGGGACGAAGTTGGTGAAGCGTGATTGATTGGTCCTGATTTTGTACAGCAAAAAGTGGAGAAGATTGCCCTCATCCAACAGAGAATCTTTACAGCTCAAAGCCGACAGAAAAGCTATACCGATAGGAGACGTAGAGAATTAAAGTTTGAAGTTGGTGATGAAGTTTTTCTTAAGGTAACACCATTCAAGAGAGTTGTGAGATTTGGAAGGAGAGGAAAGTTGAACCCCAGATATATTGGACCATTCTCAATCTTGAAGAGGATTGGGAAGGCAGCTTACCAATTACAGTTACCAACTTCTATGGAAGGGATTCACAATGTGTTCCATGTTTCTATACTAAAGAAGTGTATGCGGGATCAAACTCGGGTTGTGGAACAGCAGAACATTGAAATTCATCCTACTCTTGTTTATGAGGAGAACCCAGTAAAGATCTTTGACTATGCTGTGAAGGTGTTGCGCAACAAAGAGGTCCCACTGGTGAAAGTTTTATGGCATAACCAGAGCATAGAGGAGACAACTTGGGAGCGCCAGTAGGACATGATGGACCAACATCAAGAATTATTCAGGTATTGAATTTTGAGGACAAAATTCTTTTAAGGAGTGTAGATTGTAACACCTGGTTCCATCGAACCAATTTTACCTTGTCATCTATTAGTGTACACTTTATGGATGAAATTGGGAGAATTATTGATTAGGTTAAAGAGTGACTAAGTAAGGGCATAATAGTAAATGGAGATCTATAGTGGATAACGTACTTAAGGGAGGGTTTAATGAGGTTTAGCCGCCACTGTTTTCTCATTTTCCTTTCTCGGCATTCAGCTCAGCTAAGCAGAGTTTCTCTCGGTGATCTTCCCTCCCATTCTCTCCAAGCTAGGTGAGTTGTACTTTGATTTCTTGCTACATTGTAACTATCGAGGATTGTGGGGATTTTAAATGTGAGTTTTGAGAATGCTGTAAGTGAGAGTTGGTTCGGGTTTGGGGCATATCAGGAATGCTTGATGATCTGAGTTCCCAAACTAGTTTCCTTATGAGTTTTGGTAGATTTGAGGATAGTTTAGAATGAAGCTTAACTAATACTCTATCTACGGCTACAGGTTTGAGCAAAACCCAAAGTAGTTTGCAACCAAGCTTTTCCAGGAAACAAGGTAAGTAGAGTATGTGTGTGCCTTCAGGTCTACATCACAGGTTTATGCTTGTTTGAATTTTTTCTGTATGTCATGTATCATTTTTTGGAAAGAACACGAAAAGAAATTTACATGTAATGTGATATGCCCCCGGTCCCGATCCATCGTGCACAAGTCAAGGTACGTAATTATTTGTTTATTTTATCTAACTAATGGACTTGTGGAATTTGTAGGTAAGTGGATCCTCAAGGCTTGGAAAGAATTAATGAAGAAGGAATTTGTTTTCCTTTAATTCAAATTATGTAAAAGCCTTGTATTTAATTTGTATATTTTTAGGAAACTTTAATTTTGTTTAAAACTCGTTAATTGGCAAACTTTAGCCTCTTAGAATGTGTATTTTTGTAATAGTCATCAAAGGAAGGTGAACCAAAGACTGAACCAAGTGAACCGAGGCCAAGAGAATGTTGAAACACGGCTTGAACCGGACTTAACCAAGCTGAACCAAAGAAGAACCAAAGAAGAATCAAGCTGAACCAAGGTGCAAAGGAGTGAACCGGCTGGAGCACCCTGCCACTAGCGAACCGGACCATTTCTGCGCACAAAAGCGCTAACGGCTAGTTTTCCAGCCGATGTTGATGGATTTCTCTGCAGATCTCTCCTCCTTCTCCTGCCATTTCTTCTCTGTATTTAATCGTTCATGTAGCTCTGTAAATCGTTAGCTATTCATTGGAATTTTTGGAAAAATGGAACCTGTGTTCTTTCGTCGGAGTTTTCTCCATTACAGAGAGATTTTCTCTCTCGGCATTGCCGGTGCCAAGCACCAGACGGCTTGCCCAGTGTTCCTCGAGCTTAAGGTTGCTCGGAGGAATTCTTAGTTGTCTCCCGTTTGCTCGAGCACGAGCTAGATCGAGGAGATGGCGAAACCTTGCGTTCCCAGACGCTGTGAACTCTTCGCCCGCGAAGGTTCAGTCGTCCAAAGGCACCAATGGCCACGGACCAGCCATGGGTCATCGACCCCCATCCCTTCGACCTCTTCTGAGGACGAAGACCGCGCTTGCAGGGCTGTTTCCAGCCGCTGGAGAGTTTCCCCAATCAACGGCGAAACTCTGTCCCGAGAGGTGCCGAGAGCGACCTCTCGGCCGGCGATGGATCCCTCAACGCTCCGCCACCTCCAGAACCTTTCTCTCCATCCCTCGCAGCCCTCTGAGGAGTTGGCCGACGTGACCACCTCTCGGTAACCATTTTCATCCCTCGCCTCCCTTGCCCTGTGTTTTCTCTGTTTTCCAGTAAGTTTAGAGTCTGTTTTTGGGGTGTTCTTAGAGCACCGATCATTGTTATTATTTCGAGTCTTCCGCATTTGTTTTCTAACCCCATTTGCAGGCCCGTAGCCTATCATAATGGCATGACAAGGTATGAACAGAATATAATAGATCAGTTGTTAAGGGAACTAATCCACCCCGTAATTTATGAAGAGGATGTATGACTTTGGGAGAAATTGATCCGCTTCCCAATAGAATTTAGGATCAGATCAGCTATTAAGGGAACTAATCGGACCCTTAATTTATGAAGAGGATGTATGACTTTCGGAAAAATGAACCAACTCCCAATGGAACCGAGGGATCAGATCAGAGAAAGAACGTGAATGCAACAGAGATGTGAAAGTAGAAAGTACATGTCTAGGATTTATGTTTCAGCATATCATTTCATTGTTGCTTTACTTACTTAGCATTAGGATAATAGATGAGTTTTGTGATGTAGGTGCTGAGGTTGCAGCAGGTGAATTCTCTGAATGTATTGAAGAATAGGTGAAATTGATGGAGCACAACTATGCCACGGTTTGGTGCTCTGATGAGGCGGTTTAACTAATGTTAGTAGGTGTGAAAGTCTAGTTAACATTGGTTCAATTTTAGTATGCTAAGAATGTTAATGATAGCAAGAGTTTAATGTTTTTATTAATTTTGGAGCTTTTTCTTATTATGAAAAACACGATTTGGTTTTAGTTGTAGATTGTTATTCTGAATTTATAAAGTTGTGGATATATGTTGTTTTGAATAGCTGCTGTTAAAATTTACAAGTTCTTTTAGTTTGCAGAGTTGTCTGTTTGTTTAGAGTGTTACTGTTCACCGGTGGATGTAGTCTATCAGTGGATGTAATCTATCGTTGGATGCTAAGGGTTATTGTCATTCGGAAGATTTGATCGGTGAACATGAGCGGTGGATGTGGGTAGTCAACGTGTCGTTCGACTGTCACTGTTTAGATGTAGATGTCTTTTGTTTCTTGAGCGGTTGATGTGGGTAGTCGACATGTCGTTCGGCTGACACTGTTTAGCGATGGATGCCTTCTATTTCCGTTTCTACCGCCGGGACTAATCTGTCTCTATTTCTACCCCTGGAACTATTCAGCGGTAGATGTGTTCTGTTTTTTTTCCTTTGTTTTCTTTCAAACAACTGCCTCTACTATTTTAATCATTTAATAAATGTTGTTTTATACAAATAGTTTTCCGCTGCAAGTTTTTACGTTTAAGGATCAAATTTTGATTTTTGAGTGAAATTTTAAGATTTTCTCAAATTGTCATAGTTCGTTCAGTATTATGTGTAGCGAACCGGGTTTATATAATTCGAGGCGTTATAGAAACGAATAGTTGTAACGACCCCTTTTCCTAGTAAGATATTGTCCGCTCTTGGGATTGGTCCGTAGCCCAATATCCTCCCCTCACGGCTTTGTTTGGCAAGAACTTCCCAGCCGGTCACCCAACATGATACTGCTCTCACCCGAGCACTTTTAACTTTAGAGTTCTTATGGGATCCGTTGCCAATTGTGCTTCAAAACACGTCTTACTATCTTGGGAGGGTTCCCTTACATATGTTTTATTTTCATATAGTTCCCCAAGCGATGTGGGATTGTGACGACCCCTCTTTACGACTTGGGATTTGCCTATACTCGAGTCTGGGATCCACCCCGCAACCCGAGGTTTGCCCCGCAGTCGTACTCATACATACACATCTGGGTCATCACAATAGTTGTTTTGAACAACTGTATCTTATGAGCAGAAATGACTAATCCATTTCTTTTAATTACATCTTTTATAATTCAAAGATGTTTAAAATATTGATCTATTGATGATGAGAAATAAGAATATCATCAATATAAACTATACAAAATTCATAATGAATAGAAAATATATCATTCATTATGTTTTGGAATTCAAAATGAGCATTTTTCAGACCAAAAGGCATTACGTTCCATTCAAATTGTCAAAATCGGACAACGAATGCTGTTTTATACCGATCTTTTTCGGTAATTTGAATTTGTCAATATCCAGATTTTAAATCAAATTTGGAAAATATTGTTGCAGTTTGTAAACGATCTAACATATCTTTTTTATTTGGTAAAGGATATCTAATCCATTTTAAAACATCATTTAATGGTTTATAATTAATAACTAGGCGTGAGACTCCTCAGTTCCTTTTCATTGCTTTTATTAACTTAGAAAGCCGTGCAACTCCACGGTGAGTAACTTTTGCGGATAAGACTTTTTTCCAAAAGGGTGGTTATTTCCTTTTTGCATAAATCCAAATAGTTCTTCTTCATTTGACTAGGAAGAGCTTTGGTTGGGACAGATTTCTCATTATAATCGGAAATATATGAGAGTGAAACGATATGTCGTTTTCTTTCCCAAAAGGCATTTGGAGTTTGTTCACAAACTTCAGATTGAAACATTGTTTCAACTTCTTTAATCTTTTCAATAATTTTTGATTTTGAAGTTGTTGGTCAATTTTTAAATAACAGATTTCTAATTTGAGAATATTAATATGTTTTTCTTTCATTTTATAAATTGATTTTAATTCATTTATGTTTTTTATTTCTAGATTAGAAATAAAAATAAAAGGATAAATAATTTCCTGATTCTCAATAGTTGCATATATTCTAGTGTTTTTAATTGCCTTTATTGGCATTATTTGGTTTAGAAAAGGTGTTCCAAGAATCACCTTTTGCTGTAAGTTTTTAACTAGTAAAAAACTTGTAACCAGACTAGTTTCATTAGAACAAATAGAAACGTTGGATAATTTGTATTTGATTTTTAGTTTACTGCCACCTGCTGCAGTTAAAAATTGAGTTGTTTTTTCAAAATATCGAGAAGGAACAAGAACTTCTTGAATACAATTAATATCTGTTCCACTATCAACAAAAGCAAGGATATTTGGAATGATAAAATCCTGATTGATTACTAAAGTAATCTGAATAAACCATTTTTGAAAAATAACTTCATTAATACTGTTTAAAAAAGTACTTTCTTCTTGGGGAGACACAAAATTGTTATCTTGATAATCCGTCATATTTTCTAATTTAGAGAGACGATTATCCATTATTATTTGATAATGATAATAATTGTTTCGAAGTTTAATTAATTATGTTTTTAATTCGTTAACTTGTCGATTTAAATCTTGGATTGTTACAGGTGTAGAAATCGAAACATTTTTAAGACGATCAAATGCTTCATTGAGACTATATAGTATTTTGAAGTCAAGAGTCTTTCGGGATCAAGGACTCTAGTTTTTTCTTGTGAGTCTGTTGTAGTTTGCATTATCATTTCTACTATCTTGGTTCTAAAAGTAGGATCAGTAATTTTGTAACACCTGAGAATTTCCTATAATGCGTATAGGCTTAAGAGTAAACGTTTGGAGGGTTAATATTTAGAAATGAAAGGTTTTGAAAGGATGCAAAAGAAAGAAGAATGAAGTTGACAAATTAATTAGGAATTAAGTTGAATAGTCAATTAGGTTGAAAAGTCAAAAGACTTAACAAACAATAGGATTTTAGTTAGAAAATTAATTGAATGAAAATGGAGAGGAAAAAAGGGTTTGAATCACGTTGGGATTTCATGAGAGAAAAGTGAGAGTTTGACTAGTCAAAGGATGAAGGAAGTGTGGTGATTGGTGGAAATGGAAGTTTGAAATATTGAAAAGTCAAAAAAGTTAATTTGAAAAGTCACACTTTGTTAACCAATCAAATTTTGTAAAATTGTGTGATTGAATGAATTTTGGTGATATTTGAGGACGGTTGGCGTTGGATTAAAAAGAGAAAGTGAGTGGGAGAGTTTGACAATTCAACCTCTTGTGATTGGTTGAAATTGGTGTTTGAAAGTCAAACAACCAATGGGAAATGTGTGAAGCAA
This sequence comes from Begonia masoniana, assembly GCA_022432975.1. Lineage (NCBI taxonomy): Eukaryota > Viridiplantae > Streptophyta > Magnoliopsida > Cucurbitales > Begoniaceae > Begonia > Begonia masoniana. Next base: position 32,673,765 of record CM039503.1, on the reverse strand, counting down.
TTAAGTGAAGCAATAATGGTGATTTGGTGTTAGTTTTCGCGTTGAAATACAATGGAAAAAGGGGAGGATTAAATGGTAATTTCATATGTTAATTAAATGCCAAAAATTAAATGCATAAAAAGAAAAAGAAAAAGAGAGTTTTCATTCATTCTTCTTCTTCTCCACGCCTTCTTTCTCCCTTCCTCCATAGCCGACGCCCTCCCTCTCTTCTCTTCATTTTCTCAAGCCAATCTAAGGTAATTTTTGTTGGGTTTTAGTTTATGTATGGTTGGATGAAGGTTTTATGTGTTTTTAGGGTAGTTTTGAGGGATTTGGTTAGGGTTTGGAAAACCCTAACCATGGAGTCCGAAAATTAGGGTTCCAATTCTTGTTTTCTTTCCACTTTTGATGATTTAGTTGTTGGTTGGATTAGTTTAGGTGATTTATGGAGTTAGATTAAAGATTGGAAGTAAATTTGGTAAAAACCGGTTTTATACGTTTGATGGCCGAATCTGTCTTTGTGCATTTCAGATTGGTTAAGTGATTTATTTGGTTGATTTAAGCATTTCAATGGATAGTAGACGTGTAGAGCTTTCTGAGTTGGGGTGGCACGTCGAAATCCGTTGAAAAACGAGAAAGTTATGGCCGTTTAAAGTTGGACGTCGGTAATTTGTACAAAAACCGGGTTTAGGTGTTTAGATGTGCGAGTTGTTTAGTTGTTGGTTAGTTTAGTTTTAGTTTTAGTTAGAAAATCTTTTAGAGTTTATTGAAAGCTAATCGATTTGAGTTTCCGTGATTTTAGGTCGTCGGACGAGTGATTTGGACGAGCATTCAGGTAAGTAGTGGGTTGTAATTGTTTTGCCTTCGGGCCTACACCACGGAACGGTAAGAAATTGTGTGTTTGTTTGGTTAGTTGCTGAGTTTTGTTGTATTGTGTTGCTTGGTTTGGCCGTGTAGTGTTTTGTTTGGTGTGGTATTATGTTAAGTTGTTGCGTGCGTTATTTTGTTAGTTGCATCGTTGGAATATTGTCTGCCAATTTGTGGGAGTAGAATGTAAAAATAAGCAGAAGGTTCCGTGAACGCTTCGATGTTAAGCAGAAGGTTCCGGGATGCTTCGACGTTATGTAGAAGGTTCCGTGAACGCTTCGATGTTAAGCAGAAGGTTCCGTGAACGCTTCGATGTTAAGCAGAAGGTTCCGGGATGCTTCGATGTTATGTAGAAGGTTCCGTGAACGCTTCGATGTTAAGCAGAAGGTTCCGTGAACGCTTCGATTTTAAGCAGAAGGTTCCGGGATGCTTCGATGTTATGTAGAAGGTTCCGTGAACGCTTCGATGTTAAGCAGAAGGTTCCGTGAACGCTTCGATGTTAAGCAGAAGGTTCCGTGAACGCTTCGATGTTAAGCAGAAGGTTCCGGGATGCTTCGATGTTATGTAGAAGGTTCTGCGAACGCTTCGATGTTAAGTGTAGAAGCCGTGTTGTTGAGTTATTGTTTTGTGTAGTGTCGTGTTGAGTGGAGTTGTGTTGTTATGTTAGAAGTTATGTGAGTATTGTTGTGCATAGTGATGTGAGTATTGTTGTGCATAGTGCTTGGTTTTTAAACTGCATTTGTTATTCCCTACTTGCTAAGCGAAAGCTTACGTGTGTGTGTGTGTGTTCTGTGGTGTAGGTTACGACGCGGTTACAGGTGAGCTGAGCAAGTGAGCCATGGCTTGGGAGCCGTCGGAGAAGCACGGGGCGTGCCGGTGCGGGCAGTTGTCGGGGCGTCTCGACCATGGTCTTCGGAAGATGAGGGACTTAGCATTTTGGTGGTTTATTTCAAATGTCTGTTTGTTGTATATAGTTAAGTTAAGGGTGATACGTCACCCTGTACTGTGGACTTTCTTCACTTAGGAATGTTATATTATAGTTTCCTCTGTACTGTTATTTGGAGATTTCGTAGGTTGGTTAGATAGTTGGAATATTCTGGTTGTTTGGTAATTGATTCATTTGCAGGTACTTAGCATTTTGGAGGCGCCATTTTCAGGCGTTACGTTGCCGAAATTTTCGGGAAGTACGCCGTGGTGCTTCAAGGTTAGGATTACGGGAAAAGTGGGAGTCTAGGCAGTTAGATATAAAGTAAGATAGTTTTCAGAGATTTAGTTTTAAATTCAGCTTGTCAGTCTAGTTTTATGATCTGGGATTTAAGAAAATTATGTTTTAACGCGGGGCTGGTTAGCAATGTAGCGTACCGAGCCAGGGTGGGTTCGGGGGCGTTACAAATTTAATCAATAACTTTGTTGATTTCCTATTGAGATTTTGTTAAAACATTTATTGATAAATTTTGTACCTTCTTACAACAGGTATTGGTACAGTTATCTTCAGACGAAGAAGAATAAGAAAAAGATTCCTCACTCTATGGAACTTCTTCATCAGAATAAGTTAGAAGTAACTTTGTTAACTGAAGGGAAAGACCTTCATCTAAATTTAATTCGTTCAACTTTTTCTTTGTTGAACATTTGGATGCATAATGGCCATATTTGCCACAGTTAAAACATTTAATTTCAGCTGCGGATTTTTTATATTTTTGATAAAATTTTGTTTTTCTCATTTTTTCGTTTGGATGTTCATAAAACTTATTTTGTTTTCTCTTTCTTTTAGAGCTATAATTTTCATGTCTTTCAGATTTGGTTGATCTATATTTTTTAGGAAATTTAATAGGAACATTGTAAGCAAACTGCTCATAAAATTCTCCAATTTCTTTTTTCCCTGTAAGAATTTGTTTTTTTAATTGATATTGCAACTTCATGTCGTTGCAAAGGGATAATGCTTCTTGGACACAAACACTTATCAGATGACCATAGGTACAACTTTCCCATGGTATCATTTGTCCAGAATTTAATTCAAGTAATTTTTGTCGAATTTTTTTAGCAAATAAAGGGGGTAGCCATCTATGAACTTGACCTTCCAATGTTAAGAATTGGCATCTTTTCTTTGCATGACTTTGGTAATAAATACATCTTTATACCATCTAAAATGGGTTAAAGAAGGACACCTAAGATTATGAAATAATTTCCTTCCGCATTCATGACGCTGTTCAATTGCACCTATAAAAGTGGAGTATAATGGATTGGACTAGAGAATAAACACAATCCTCTATAGTCGTTGTTCTCTGCTGAGTATGGTGTTCTCCTGTATTAGGATCAACAACTGATTCAAAAGTGCTTTCCAGTTTTACGACGTGAAGAATTTCTATTTTTTGGGGGATAGACAAATAAATATCCCACTAACCTTTTAGGCTACCTGTAAAACCATTAATAATAAAAATAGCGATATCATGATCACTATTTTTTTATGTTTTATAGACACTTGAATACATCATCATCTTATGAATAGTTTTATAAATTTGATATTCTGATAAACCATCTATATTCCATTCATAAATGGTTTTTGCACTATAAGATTTTTGTTCAAGATAAAAATTTTCTTCCCAAAGTAAAATCTTGGGGAGTTGGTCTTTTATAATAGGTGCGGCGGGTGATATCAGCACCTGGACCATTGTCATATTTGACACGATTGATAGAAAGATCCTTTTGGTTTGTTGGAATACAATTATCGTTGTTGATTGAATAATCTTCCTGAAGATTTTCAAAGGAATCTTGAAGTTTTTTCAATAAAGGATATGCATTAGAAGTGGATTCAGGTTTAGAATTGAATTCAGAATCTGAATCTTTAGTACTACGAGTTCTAATCTCTAATTTTTTTCATTCTTTTAACTAATTTATTAATGAATTCAGAAATTTTAGTTGGATTTGAAAAATTAAAATTATCGAGAGAAATTGGAGGTTGAACATCGGGTATTTATATCATAATTGTTTTCTCTTAAAACACACAATTACCATTTTGCCCTCCCACGTTTCCGGCCATTTTGAATTTCGTTAAATCCCATTCTTCGATCGCTAAATTTCTATAAATTGGCTCTCACCTCACCCTCGATCTAACTCTTCCACTGAAACTCTCGAAAATAATTTAATTAACCCAATAACTAACCTAACTTAAGTTATTTAAATTAACCCCAAAAAAATCTGGGGTATTACAATAACTGTAACGACCCAAAAACCTACCCTTAATTTTTTCCGTTTAAATTTTTCATTTTATACGTACGAACTTTAAATCTCTCATTCTAGCGGAATAAAACTTTTTAAATCATAATTGAAATTATTAACAGCGTTTAAAATTTTCGTTTTAAAACTATGACAAATAAACTTAAAACAATCTATTTAAACAATTAAGTAATAAAAGAAAACATTTAGTTTAAAGTTATTTTAAATCCTTTTATTTTTTTTTTATATGTTCTGCCTAAAATGGCAGAACATGTGGCGATTGCTCGCCACAATTGTGGCGAGCAATCGCCCTTGAGCGATTGCAACAGGCACAATCGCCTATTGCAATCGCTTGTGGCGATTGATCACCACAATTGTGGCGATCAATCGCCACACCCTCTGGATTTCTCTAGAGGGCAGCGATTACTATCGCCGCTTGGCGATTTCAAGCAAAGGGAGGGCCGATTGATCGCGTCCCTCAGGCGACTATTCGCCACTTCCTCTGGATTTTGAAATTCAGAGGCTGCTTCTCCCTCCCCGTTCCGCTTCCTGCAATTCACTTAACCATTCAACACTCAACATAATCATACACATTGCAATATTCTTTTCTACCTCATATCTTCGTCATTTCTTTACACACTTTCATAACCATAAAAACACTTTACTCCCCCACTTTAGTAATCACTCCTAACTCGACTAAAAATGTAACGACCCCGTTACACTATTGCTAATTTCCCGTACGAAATTTTTCTTTCTAAGCCTCTAAATCAATTCAAAACATCCTCGAAAACCTTTAAAGAAAATTCATTTATCATACAAAAACAGTTTACATAAAACCACTCAACCTTCTATCATTCCTCAATTTATCAACTTATCACTTCTTCACAATATCATTTCTATCTCCATTTCAATTATACATTTTACATAAACTTTCCAAACATTCATACGTTCTCGTAACTCTGCCCAAAACCGACTCTAAACACGATTAAAATGAAGTACATTTTCATGAAAACGAACTGCATGGTTCCGTTTAAAAATGTGACATATCCTCCTGTTTACAAAATCACCATGCAGTTCATAAAAATCCAAATAAAAATCTTAACAAACGTTTTATAAAACAAATCTATCAACTAAACGTAACCAAACACTCTAAAATGTATCAACTATACAATTAAACTAAAAACATTCCCATAACGTTAAATTAATGGCTTAAACAAAACGTTTGAAACATCAACGTGAAAATCTAACACCTAACCAGAACCAAGCATCCTAAAATGTTCTACACAATTCACCATCAGCCAAAAACACTCCAAAAACCCTCAAAACCTATACATACTTCCCCACGGGTCGGTCAAGCATCGACTACGCCAGCACACCCCGCGAGCCATCCTCCGTCAACTGCATCACTCCTCAGGTGGAAGGATCTCGTCCTCACCTATATCAGGATCACCTACACCATAAAGACACCTATGAGATAAAAATCTCAGTAAGCCCTACGTAAATGCTAATGCATGATCATGTATGCTCTGTACTATGAAAACCGTCCATGTCTATGCATATATCCGTACGCGTCAGTCTATGGTTATCGGAAACGCTCGACAGATGGATAGGGCACGTCAAGCGATTAGACAGCCCACACCATCTGAAGGGAGGGAAACCCGCTCACCACGGAACGCCAGGTCTGAACCTCATCCCCGATAACCCCATGTCATGGTTGTTTACTGTGATACTTTACTTGCCTTTACATGCATGTTCTTTTCATGAAATCCGTGCGTAAATTCATTTTCATGTCGTTTTTAAAACCGTGATGCATGAACAGTTCAAATATAACGTAAAGTAAACAATCACATGGGTACCATCAAGACGATAAACAATCAACATATAAAAACAACTAGTCTTAACTACCCAAACCCAAAGCAATTTAAACAATCAATCCTCAAGTTCCTCGAGACGACTTGACATATGGTGTAGGCCAATCGGCCAGAGAAGATCACGAGAACTTACCTGTCGTCCGTAGTTTTGTTGGTTTTGGCACATCGCGTCACATATGGCTCGACCTATGTCAAACATTCAAGCTTCATTAAAATCAAGCCTACATTCACCAATTACTCTCAAATTACTATTTCTAGCCTAATCCAACTAAAACCTAATTAAACGGGAAACTAATTCGGGTTTGGTAAAACCGACCCAAAACTTCAAACGCGCGTAACTTTTGCGTCGGTTATCGGAATCGAACGATTCCAGCGGCCACATACTCCCGTAATAGCCTATTTTAACCTGCCAAAAGGAATTTAAAAACAAACGACCGTAGCTAGGTCAATTGCAGCAAAACCTGAACTGCCCCAACCCGGGAAATTCCCCCATTTCGATTTTTCATCAATTCATACTAATTTCCTCACCAATCAACCACAATTAGCCTTAATTAGCCTAAACTAATCAAAATTTTGAGGATACACACACGAAACCCGGAATGCCAAAATAGGGCATTCTGATTTTTCGCTCAAATTGAGCTCCCTGCTGTTCGGCAATCATTGCAGACATGAAGCTCGGCAAGACGACGCCGAGAACAGCCAGAAAGGGCCGGCGATCAGAGCTCTAGCAGCTCGGCGATCCACGGCCTAAAATCCAACCGAAACAGGGCACAAAAAATCAAACATACCGTGCGGTTCTGTACGCGAAGACGGCCGGAACTGGCAGCCTTGGAAGCGCCGCCGTCGTCTGGCCTGAAGACGCCGGTGTTCGTCGGTGAACGGCGCCGCGTCGCCGTCGTCTCTCTCTCCTCGCACTCGGGCTCGAGCGTTCAAACAACAGAATAGCCGAAGCTATTCTGTTGTTTTAGTTTTTATTATTAATAATAATAATAATTATTATTATTATTATAATTATAATTATAATTCCTATTAACATTAATACAAATTTCATTTACCGTTTTGCTCTTCCGTAATTTCCGTTAAATCTCGTTCTTAATTATAACCCACGGCTTAATTTCACTGGAAATGCCCGAATCTAAATTAATTAACCAATTAGGTTAACCGAATTTATTCACTTTTCTTTTAAATTACTTAAAACAATTATTTATTAAACAATTACCTATCATTTTATTTTCTCTTAAAAATCTCGGGCGTTACAAAAAACACATTTAAACGTTACCAATTTCTCAAAACAAATCGCGTGGTTCCGTTTAAACATTTCACATATTCCTCTTGTTTTAAAATACCAAAACATTTCAAAACATTGCAAAATAGTCACAATTTCCCAAAACACATTCTATCACTATCCGGATCCATTCAACCTATTTGTTCTAACAATTTTATCCAAAATAACCCAAAATACCTATGTACGTCCCCACGGGTCAAAATCACGCTCCAACTGCCAGCGCACTTCTACGGGCCTCCTCCCTCAACATGCTCATACTTCAGGTGGAGGGACATCATCCTCACCTGTCTCGAAATCACCTACACCATAAAGACACCTATGAGATAAAAATCTCAGTAAGCTCTACGTAAATGCTAATGCATGATCATGTATGCTCTGTACTATGAAAACCGTCCGTGTCAATGCATATTTCCGTACGTGTCAGTCTATGGTTATCGGAAACGCTCGACAGATGGATAGGGCACGTCAATCGATTAGAAAGCCCACACCATCTGAAGGGAGGAAAACCCGCTCACCACGGAACGCCAGGTCTGAACCTCATCCCCGATAACCCCATGTCATGGTTGTTTACTGTGATACTTTACTTGTCTTTACATGCATGTTCTTTTCATGAAATCCGTACGTAAATTCATTTTCATGACATTCTTAAAACCATGATGCGTGAACAGTTCAATATAAACATAAAGTAAACAATCACATGTGTACCATCAAGACAATAAATAAACAACATATAAAAACAACTAATCCTAACTACCCAAACCCAAAACAATTTAAACAAACTATCATCAAGGTTCCTCGAGACGACATTGACATATGGTGTAGGCCTATCGGCCAGAGTAAGTCACGAGAACTTACCTCGCATCATTGCACACCGAGCTCCGTCCACGAGCGTTTGTTCACCTATGCATTTCACAATATACGTATTAAATCGAGTCTAAATCACCAAACTCCAAAAATTGTTAACTCCTAACTAAAGAAAATCCCCTAAAACTCTAAAACACTTCGTTGAGGCATTTCATCGAGCAACTCACGCTCGAGAATCAACAAACTTCCATTAATGCAGGTTTTCAAGCTCCAACTTAACCAAGTCTCCAATACACCTCAACAAATCGATGAACTAAGCTCCGATAACTATCAATACGTCTATTAGAGGCATAACTAAGCTCAACCTATCAATTTCAAACATCGATTTACGTTTTCAACAAAAACCCTAACGAACTCTATTCGTTTTAAATCCTAGACATCAATATCTAACGATCCAAAAGCTTAGAGCCTTACCTAGAGAGCAAAGACGACGAAGAAGCGTGAAGATTCGAGTCGCCGGAGGAAAGAAATCGTCGCCGAAATGAAGAATCGCCGGAGGAAAGGAGAAGAGTCGCGCCAAAGGAGAGAGGAAAATGGATTTTGCATTGGAGTGTTGGAGAAGAAATGAAAAATTTATAATGTTTAATAAAAACTTAGTTTGGCAATTACTAAATTGCCCTTCACTAAATTTAAATTTTCTTCTCCCAATTGTCTCGTTATTTAACTAACGATCCTATTTTCTAAAATTCTCATATTTTACCATAAATTCTGATTAATTGTTACGGCTCCGTTAAAACTTTCCGTTCACGAAACGGACACAATTCGACGTATTTACAAAATTGCCTGTTTATATTGGAATATAATCTAAATCCCGAAAACCGGGTGTTACAATCCATCCACCTTAACTGAAATTTTGTCCTCAAAATTTGATTATACAAACAGTTCAGGATATTTTAGCATCATATCCTGCTGCCTCTCCCAAGTAGCCTCCTCCATGTCATGGTTTCTCCACAAAACTTTTACCAGAGGAATCTCCTTATTTCGCAACACTTTGATAGAAGACTCTAGGATTCGTACTGGCCCTTCTTCATAGGTCAGCGTTGGTTGTACGTCAATCTTCCGTGTTTCGACGATGTGTGACGGATCACGTACACATTTTCTGAGCATAGATACGTGGAACACATCGTGAATACCTTCCATAGACGCCGGGAGTTGCAATCTGTACGCCATAGTTCCAATCCTCTCTAGAATAGGGAACGGCCCCACAAAACGCGGGTTCAACTTGCCTCGCCTCCCAAATCGCATAATGCCTTTGAACGGAGAAATCTTCAAATACACTTCATCACCCTTTTTAAACTGTAATTCTCTCCGTCTGGTATCAGCATAACTCTTTTGGCGGCTTTGTGCGATCTCTATGCATTGTCTAATAACAGCGATCTTCTCCGCTGTTTGTTGCAAAATATCTGGGCCAACAATGCTAGCTTCGCCTACCTCATCCCAATATAGTGGAGATCTACATTTTCGACCATACAGCGCCTCATACGGAGCCATGCCAATCGTAGCCTGGAAGCTGTTATTGTACGAAAACTCAATCAATGGCAGATATCGGCTCCACGAGCCCTGAAACTCTAATACGCAGGCTCTAAGCATATCCTCAAGGATCTTATTTGTTCTTTCTGTCTGTCCGTCAGTTTGAGGATGAAATGCGGTGCTAAAATTCAACTGAGTTCCCATTGCCTTATGTAAACTCTTCCAGAACTTCGAGGTAAATCTGGCATCTCTATCTGAAACAATAGAGATAGGCACTCCGTGTAGTCTGACAATCTCATGTACGTACAGCTCGGCTAGCTGATCCATAGAATAGGTCATCTTCACTGGCAGGAAGTGGGCCGTCTTTGTCAAACGGTCCACGATCACCCAAATACCATCGTGCCCCTTTGTTGATCTCGGGAGTCCAACTATAAAATCTGTGGATATTTGCTCCCATTTCCACTCTGGAATAGGCAGTGGCTGTAAGGTTCCAGATGGCCTTTGATGCTCTGCTTTAACCTGTTGACAAATCAGGCAGGTTTCCACGTACCTGTCAATTTCTCTTTTCATGTTAGGCCACCAATAATGTTGTCTCAAGTCTCTATACATTTTGGTGCTCCCCGGATGCACTGAATACGCCGAGGAATGTGCCTCAGTTAAGATCTCATTTTTCAGCTCATCATCATTAGGCACGTACCACCTGTGCCTGAATTTCAGTACTCCATCATCAGTCAGGCTGAAGTCGGATAAATCTTCAGATATCATGCTCATTCGATGCCTTTCACACTCCAAATCGTTCTGTTGAGCTTCTCGTATCTTGTCTAAAATCGTCGGTCTAAGAGAGATGTTAGTAAGCATGCTAGACAATTCTGCTACTATCTCTACGTCGAACTTCTCAATCTCAGACCTCAACATTACCGACATTGACGCAAGCGTAGGCTGGCTCGTTGTAGGCATTCGACTCAAAGCATCAGCTACTTTATTTGCCTTTCCTGGGTGGTATTTAATTTCAAAATCATAGTCTTTAACGAACTCTAACCACCGTCTTTGTCGCATGTTAAGTTCTTTCTGCGTAAATAGATACTTCAAACTCTTGTGATCTGAAAACACCTCACACTGCTGCCCATACAGGTAATGTCTCCAGATTTTCAAAGCAAAAACGACCGCTGCAAGCTCAATGTCGTGTGTCGGATAGTTTTGCTCATATGGTTTCAATTGTCTAGACGCATAGGCGATGACCTTGCCTTCCTGCATTAATACGCATCCCAGTCCAATCCCCGAGGCATCGCAGAATATACTGAACTTACCGCCCTCGACTTGTAGTGTCAGAACTGGAGCTGTAGTCAATCTCTGTTTCAGCTCCACAAAACTTTTCTCACAAGCAGGAGACCATAAAAATCTTTCATTCTTTCTCGTCAACCGAGATAGAGGGACGGCTATCTTCGAAAATCCCTCGATGAATTTCCTGTAGTATCCAGCCAAACCAAGAAATCGTCGTACCTCTCGTACATTCTTAGGCTGTGGCCATTGCTTGACAACCTCTATTTTAGCTGGATCTACTGAGATTCCCTCCTGAGATATTATATGACCAAGAAAACTTAATTGATCAAGCCAGAATTCACACTTAGAAAACTTCGGATATAGTTGGTGTTGATGCAAGGTCCTTAGAACAATCCGCAAATGCTCCTCGTGCTCTTCCTTTGTCTTAGAATAAACCAGGATGTCATCTATAAAAACAACGACGAACTTGTCCAAATACTCTTTGAAGACGCGATTCATCATATCCATAAATACTGCAGGAGCATTGGTAAGTCCAAAGGACATCACAAGAAATTCGTAATGCCCATACCTCGTTCGAAATGCTGTCTTTTCAATATCTTCCTTTCGGACCTTCAACTGATAATGTCAAGCCCCGGCCCAGCCCAGTCATTCCTGGGACCCCTGGAACCGAACCCAGCCCAGGCCCGTACACCTGGCACTAGATCCCCAGCCCAGGCCCGTACACCTGGCACTAGGAAGCCCAACTCACAGAACTTCCCTCTCCCTGCAGAGGATTTTTGCCTTCCTCCCCACTCGAACCCAAGACCTCAGGGTAAGTACCTAGGCTACAAGAGAGGAGTACCACTTGAGCTAAGCTCAAGTGGTACTCCTCTCTTGTAGCCCAGGTACTTACCTTGAGGTCTTGGGTTCGAGTGGGGAGGAAGGCAAAAATCCTCTGCAGGGAGAGGGAAGTTCTGTGAGTTGGGCTTCCTAGTGCCAGGTGTACGGGCCTGGGCTGGGGATCTAGTGCCAGGTGTACGGGCCTGGGCTGGGTTCGGTTCCAGGGGTCCCAGGAATGACTGGGCTGGGCCGGGGCTTGACAGATAATAACCCGAGCATAGGTCGATCCTTGAAAACACTCGGGCACCTTGCAGTTGGTCAAATAGATCGTCAATTCGAGGCAGTGGATATTTATTCTTCACGGTCAGTTTATTTAACTCTCGATAATCAACGCACATCCTGAGAGTTCCGTCCTTTTTCTTCACAAACAGGACTGGCGCACCCCAAGGAGAAAAGCTGGGTCGAATAAACCCTTTGTCTAACAATTCCTCCAACTGTGACTTCAGCTCCTTCAATTCAGCAGGCGCCAATCTATACGCATTCTTGGATACCGGTGCTGAACTCGGGTAAACATCAATTACAAACTTGATCTCCCGATCTGGTGGTAACCCTGGAAGATCGTCGAGAAAAATCCCTGAGAATTCCTTAACAATTGGAAGATCATCCGGTTTCAATTTGTCAAGTAGCCGAGTATCAATCACTGTGGCCACAAAAATCGAGCATCCATCTTTAAATTGTTCTCTGGTCAACATCGAATAAGTTGCAGGTAGTCTACTTAACCAGCTCGTCGCTTAAAAAGTGAACTCAACCTTGTTCGGGGGGCAAAAAGTCACTATCCCGGACCCGCAGTCAATTGTGGCGCAATGGCGTGCAAGCCAATCCATCCCCAAAATAAGATCATACACCTCTATACCCACAACTATCAACCGGGCATAAAGGGTGTTGTTTCCCACAGAGACGACGTTGCCCTTGAAAACCCGATCAGACTGCATATTCGCTCCTGAAGGTAGCATTACTCGATACTCGCATTCAGCTAACTCAGGTACTAGCCCCAATCTAATCATGCAAGCAGTTGAAATGAAAGAGTGCGTAGTTCCTGTATCTATCAAAGAAAACACTGGAACACCCATGACTAGAATAGTACCTACTATGACAGATGGCTGTGCCTCATCATCAACATCTCCGGGCTCGATAAATGCGAAGATCCTCGGCATAACTGTTCTCTGATTGGTAGTCGCTCTCGGACAGTTCTGAGCAAAATGACCGATCTCTCCACATCTATAGCAACTGTCCGTGCCCAACCGACAAGTGCCATATTGTTCCTTCTGACACTTTGGACAAACAGGTTTCTGTGCCCCTTGGACTTGTTTCCCCTTACCTTGATCGCCTCCTCCTTCATGAGGCCTTTTGACGCCTCGTTGTTGTTGTTGTCCTCTGGGTTGCCAGCCCCTGTTTCGTACCTGAGGCTGAATCACCCGAAAGAAGCCCTTAGCAGGCTCTCTAGGCTTTACACAAGTCAATTCAGCAGCCTCGAACTCCAGGGCTCTCGCTGCAATCTCTTCATATGGCACATCTAGAATACCAGACACTATAATATTTTTCCGAACTTCTCTATTCAGTCCATCCATGAATTGTTGCACCTTTTCCTCATTATCACTAACCAAGCGCGGTGAAAACTTGGACAAAGCTTCAAATTTCCTGATGTACTCTGCCACCGTACTAGTCTGTTTCAATTGGGTAAACTCAGCCCTATTTGCCGCCCTTACTGTACGGCTGAAATATTTGTCAAAGAACACGGTCTTAAACCGTTCCCACCTCATTAGCGCCACGTCTGTTGTAGCCTTAATTGAATCCCACAAAGACCGGGCATCCAGCACTAGGTGGAATGTGACGCACTCAACTTTCTCAGCATTGTCCACTTTGGCATACGCCAACATATTCTCCATTTTTCGAACCCACTCCTCAGCAATAGAGGGGTCCGAAGATTGCCCGTAGAATATTGGAGGTCTCAGCTTTTGAAATCTCTCCATGCTTTGACCATTAGGGACCACTATCTCTTGGGCCCTCCGATTCTCACGAACCAAGTCCGTGATCTGCTGTGCCTGTCGATCCATGTGTTGGGATTGACGATCGAGTAAGTCTGTCAGTCTATCTATGGCATCGTCTCGGGCGTCTCTACCGCGAACCATTTTCTAAAACTCCTATAAAAGTTAAAACAATAATCCTAAGAAATCGAATTTAAATAAAGTAATTAAACGTACTTACAGTTGATGAAGGATGTCCGCGTAGTGGCTGAGCAGTCGTGCAGTCTACAGAACCGTTTTTAAAACCCGGGGGCTCTGATACCATAACTGTAACGACCCCGTATTCCAGCAAGATATTGTCCGCTCTGGGGATTGGGTCGTAGCCCAATATCCTCCCCTCACGGCTTTGTTTGGCGAGAACTTCCCGGAAGGTCACCCAACCTTGAATTGCTCTCGCCGAAGAACTTTTAACTTCGGAGTTCTTATGGGATCCGTTGCCAATTGTGCTCCAAAACGCGTCTTGCTATGTTGGGAGGGATCTCTTACATATGTTTCATTTCCATGTACTTCCCCAAGCGATGTGGGATTGTGACGACCCCCTTTTTACGACTTGTCACCTTCCGGTTCGCCCGCGCGGACTTACCGCCATCCGGGATCCGGTTCGTGCAGCCATCGTACCATAGTTACACATCTGGGTCATCACAATCACCCCCCCTCGGGGGCCCAACGTCCTCGTTGGCTACATTTCCGGTTGGGTACAGGCTCTGATACAATTTGTAACGACCCCTTTTCCCATGCAACACTCAACATAATCATACACATTGCAATAACTTTACTCCCCCACTTTACCAATCACTCCTAACTCGACTAAAAACACATTTAAACGTTACCAATTTCTCAAAACAAATCGCGTGGTTCCGTTTAAACATTTCACATATTCCTCCTGTTTTAAAATACCAAAACATTTCAAAACATTGCAAAATAGTCACAATTTCCCAAAACACATTCTATCAACTATCCGGATCCATTCAACCTATTTGTTCTAACAATTTTATCCAAAATAACCCAAAATACCTATGTACGTCCCCACGGGTAAAAATCACGCTCCGACTGCCAGCGCACTTCTACGGGCCTCCTCCCTCAACATGCTCATACTTCAGGCGGAGGGACATCATCCTCACCTGTCTCGAAATCACCTACACCATAAAGACACCTATGAGATAAAATCTCAGTAAGCTCTACGTAAATGCTAATGCATGATCATGTATGCTCTGTACTATGAAAACCGTCCATGTCAATGCATATATCCGTACGTGTCAGTCTATGGTTATCGGAAACGCTCGACAGATGGATAGGGCACGTCAAGCGATTAGACAGCCCACACCATCTGAAGGAAGGAAAACCCGCTCACCACGGAACGCCAGGTCTGAACCTCATCCCCGATAACCCCATGTCATGGTTGTTTACTGTGATACTTTACTTGCCTTTACATGCATGTTCTTTTCATGAAATCCGTGCGTAAATTCATTTTCATGACATTCTTAAAACCATGATGCGTGAACAGTTCAATATAAACATAAAGCAAACAATCACATGTGTACCATCAAGACAATAAATAAACAACATATAAAAACAACTAATCATAACTACCCAAACCCAAAACAATTTAAACAAACAATCATCAAGGTTCCTCGAGACGACATTGACATATGGTGTAGGCCTATCAGCCAGAGTAAGTCACGGAAACTTACCTCGTGTCGTTGCACACCGAGCTCCGTCCACGAGGGTTTGTTCACCTATGCATTTCACAATATACGTATTAAATCGAGTCTAAATCACCAAACTCCAAAAATTGTTAACTTCTAACTAAAGAAAATCCCCTAAAACTCTAAAACACTTCGTTGAGGCATTTCATCGAGCAACTCACGCTCGAGAATCAACAAACTTCCATTAATGCAGGTTTTCAAGCTCCAACTTAACCAAGTCTCCAATACACCTCAACAAATCGATGAACTAAGCTCCGATAACTATCAATACGTCTATTAGAGGCATAACTAAGCTCAACCTATCAATTTCAAACATCGATTTACGTTTTCAACGAAAACCCTAACGAACTCTATTCGTTTTAAATCCTAGACATCAATATCTAACGTTCCAAAAGCTTAGAGCCTTACCTAGAGAGCAAAGACGACGAAGAAGCGTGAAGATTCGAGTCGCCGGAGGAAAGAAATCGTCGCCGAAATGAAGAATCGCCGGAGGAAAGGAGAAGAGTCGCGCCAAAGGAGAGAGGAAAATGGATTTTGCGTTGGAGTGTTGGAGAGGAAATGAAAAATTTATAATGTTTAATAAAAACTTGGTTTGGCAATTACTAAATTGCCCTTCACTAAATTTAAATTTTCTTCTCCCAATTGTCTCGTTATTTAACTAACGATCCTATTTTCTAAAATTCTCATATTTTACCATAAATTCCGATTAATTGTTACGGCTCCGTTAAAACTTTTCGTTCACGAAACGGACAAAATTCGACGTATTTACAAAATTGCCGTTTATATTGGAATATAATCTAAATCTCGAAAACCGGGTGTTACAATAACTGTCAAAACATCAACTAAAAGAGTAACACATTCCCATCATTTCCACAACCAGACATCTACAATAAACTACCAAAAAACAAAGGCCCACATTCCCCCGAAGACCATGGTCGAGGCGCCCTGACAACTGCCCGCACCGGCATGCCCCGTGTGCCACCAACTGCTGCCTAGTCCTGGGCTGTCTCATCTACCCCACCTGAGTAAATCTCGTCACCTACACCATAGAACACAAAGCATAAGCATAATGCTTAGCAAATAGGGAAATAATGCACATTAACACACTGGATGCTCAACTCAACCCTAACATGCAGTTTCTACACACTCTGTTGTTTTCTTTTTGTTCTGGTTACATTTATCTTCCACTTTCATGTGAATCAAGTAGGCACACTGCCCCAACACAATCCTGGACGGCCACACCTTGACCCACGGAGCAATACCGGAGACACACGCCCTAACACAATCCTGGACGGCCAACCAAATCTCCCCCTAATCAATCGTAGAATCCTCATTGTGCCTTCAAGCACGAGCATATCGAGGCATTCATACTTACGACACATTACGTGCATTAGCATAACATCTCAAGTAAAATCCCCGTGGGGTGCTCAGCGAGCCACGTGCCTGACGAGGCTATTCTACTCGAGACCAAGTTGCATATCAATTTTCTTATCTTTCAATTCATTCTCACCACTCAAGCATGCAAAACACGTGATTTCGTAGTTAGAAAATAATGATGCATGACACACGATGCATGACACAAAGCAAAACATAACAAACTAGTAAACAATCCTACCGTTCTATGGTGTAGGTCCGAAGGCAACAAAACATGCATCCACTACTTACCTGGCATCCTAGCTCGCTGGGTTTGGCACAATACGTCACCTATGGCTCGACCTATGACGAACATTAAAGTTTCATTAAAATGTAGCATAAATTTACTCTCAAACTACCATTTCTAGCCAAATCCAACTAAAACCTAACTAAACGAGCCACTAATTTGGGTTCGGTAAAAACCAAACTAAAACTTCAAACGCGCGTAACTTTTGCGTCGATTATCAAAATTGAACGATTCCAGTGGCCATGTACTCCTATAATAACCTAGTTTAACCTGCCAAAAGGAAATTTAAAACAAACGGCTGCAGCTAGGTCAAAAATGGCAAAACCCGAATCTGCCCTAAAACGGGAATTTCACCACTATCGGTTTTCCATCAATTTTCACCAAATTCCTCACAAATCGACCACCCACACCTTCAATTAGCATAATCTAACAAAAATCCCGAGGCTACACACACAAAAACCGAAACACCCAAATTTGGAGTTTACTGTTTTTTGCTCAAATTAAGCTCCTCACAGCTCGGCGACCATTGCTGGTCCAAGGGTCGGCAAACCCATGCCGAGAACACCAAAAATCGGCCGGTGATCGGAGCCAAAATAAGCTCATCACTCACAGCCTCAAACGAACTGAAAACAGGGTGAAAACCGAACCTTACCAGTGGCCACGTACTCCTATAATAACCTAGTTTAACCTACCAAAAGGAAATTTAAAACAAACGGCTGCAGCTAGGTCAAAAATGGCAAAACCCGAATCTGCCCTAAACCGGGAATTTCACCACTATCGGTTTTCCATCAATTTTCACCAAATTCCTCACCAATCGACCACCCACACCTTCAATTAGCATAATCTAACAAAAATCCCGAGGCTACACACACAAAAACCGAAACACCCAAATTTAGAGTTTACTGTTTTTCGCTCAAATTGAGCTCCTCACAGCTCGGCGACCATTGCTGGTCCAAGGGTCGGCAAACCCATGCCGAGAACACCAAAAATCGGCCGGTGATCGGAGCTAAAATAAGCTCATCACTCACAGCCTCAAACGAACTGAAAACAGGGTGAAAACCGAACCTTACCGGGCGGTTCGTGCGCGGAGAGAGCCGGACCCTGCTCTTCGCCGTCGTCTGGCCGGAGAACGTCGAAAATTGCTGGTGAATGGCTTGCCTACGCCGCCCCACATCTTCCCCCTTTCCCCTATTCTCCTCTCGGCCGTCGGGCACTCGAACAACAGAATGACTTCGAGCCATTCTGTTGTTTTTATTAATAATAATAATAATAATAATAATAATAATAATAATTCCTATTAAAACATTAATAAATCATCATTTACCGTTTTGCCCTCCCGTGTTTTCGACCATTTCGAATTTCGTTAAATCTCGTTCTTAAATTATAACCCCTGACTTAATTTCACTGGGAATACCCGAACCTAAATTAAGAAACCATTTAGTTCCACCAAATTTATTCACTTTTCTTTTAAATTAATTAAAACAACTATAAATTAAACAACCACCTTATCTTTTTATTTTCTCTTCAATTTTTCCTGTCTAATTTAGATAAATCTAAGATCCATAACTTAATTAAATCTAAAGCAGTACACATTGAGGAAACAAAATCTCGGGTGTTACAATTTCAGAGGATTTTGGTGATTCTGGTTGTCTACGATGTTAAATACCAGAAGGAATTTGTTGTTCCGAGATTTGAATTCGTTCGCTACTAGATTCAATATTTGGATCATCTAAATGATTTGTTTCTCCAGAAACTGAATGTCTAGAGCTAGTTGGAACAAAAACTCTATAAGGAAGAAAACTTTGTCTAGTTGACAAGCTTCTAGGTAAAGAAATTCTCTGAGAGTTTTCATGGGTGAAATTTATTTCAATGCTTCCATCATTAGCTTGAATTATTTGGTCAATTTGATTACTAATAATTGGTTGAGGTAATACAACATTTTGAATCATCCAATTACTGGGAAAGGTAACTTCGTCCCAATTAATAAGTCGAGGAAGAGCGACATTTGTGGTTAATAAATTATTTTCAATTACTATAGTTTTTTCTGGATTACTACGCAATATTGCGTTAAGACATAAATTATTCATAACTTTATAATTAATTCAATAGATCACTGCTATAGTTTCAGATCCAGCTAGAAAATCATAGCCATGAGTTTGAATATTCAGAGATAAAGCTTCTAAAAGATTTTAATTTGACAAGGATAATGTTAAATTGGGAATTATTATACTTTTGAAGAAAATGAGCTCTTGGAATATCATAGCAGAATTTATGATCCTTGTTTCAAAGGTCCAATTATAAGAGTCAAATATTTTGAAAAAATTGAAGAGTACAGCAAAAAGGTTAAATCTTATAAAGAATTCAAAGAAGATTATTATCTGATCGACGACTATAAAGTTGAAGATTCTTTCTCTATGTGGAGTCCAAATCAAAAGATAGAAGACAACAAAGGTAAAGCTAAAGTCGAAGATAGCTCTTCTTCAATTCAAAAAGCAGAAAATAGAAAAGTTGCAATCGACAAAGTGTGGGGCCAAGCTATGGACTAGAATTATTAAAATTCATCGTCATCCATGACGTCTAGCTCAATTATTTAGCTCCTTTTTCTCTCTATTTAAAGGAGCCTTGTATTTCATTTTTCTTAAGTTTTTGAAGTGTGTTTTGCATCATAAGAACTCTTAGCCTTGGTTGCTCTCTCTTCCTGTTTGGTCTTGTAAGTTATTTCTTTTCTTGTAATCATTGTTTCTTGTTTAATAAATTTAGTGTTTTTTAATTTATTGTCTAAAAACAAATCCTTCTCTATTTGATCAGACCAGTTCGTTTAAGAGCATGATAAGTCTTTCAACGATTTGTGCCACTTCGTTATAACGACCAATATATCATTGGTCTTATGAATTATTATACTTTTGAAGAAAATGAGCTCTTGAAATATCATGGCAGAATTTATGATCCTTGTTTCAAAGATCCAAATATAAGAGCCAAATATTTTGAAAAATAACTTTATTAATACTATTTAAAAAAGTACTTTCTTCTTGGGAAGACTTAATATTGCTATCTTGATAATCCGTCATATTTTCTAATTTAGAGATATGATTATCCATTATTATTTGATAATGATAATAATTGTTTCGAAGTTGAATTAATTCTGTTTTTAATTTGTTAAGTTCTCGATTTAAATCTTGGATTGTTACAGGTGTAGAAATTGAAACATTTTCGAGACGATCAAATACTTCATTGAGACTATAGTATTTTGAAGTCAAGAGTCTTTCGGGATCAAGGACTCTAGTTTTTTCTTGTGAGTCTGTTGTTGTTTGCATTATCATTTCTACTATCTTGGTTCTAAGAGTAGGATCAGTAATTTGATCAAAATTTATTGATAAATTTTGTACCTTCTTACAACAGGTATTGGTACAGTTATCTTCAGACAAAGAAGAATAAGAAAAAGATACCTCACTCTCTGGAACTTCATTTGAAGAATTTAGAAGTAACTTTGTTAACTAAAGGCGAAGACCTTCATCTAAATTTAATTCGTTCAACTTTTTCTTTGTTGAACATTTGGATGCATAATGGCCATATTTGCCACATTTAAAACATTTAATTTCAGCTGTGGATTTTTTATATTTTTTATAAAATTTTGTTTTTATCGTTTTTTCTTTTGGATGTTCAGAAAACTTATTTTGTTTTCTCTTTCTTTTAAAGATATAATTTTCATGTCTTTCAGATTTGGTTGATCTATATTTTTTAGGATATTTAATAGGAACATTGTAAGCAAACTGCTCACAAAATTCTCCAATTTCTTTTTTTTCTGTAAGATTTTGTTTTTTTTAATTGATATTGCAACTTCATGTCGTTGAAAAGGGATAATGCTTCTTGGACACAAACACTTATCAGATGACCATAGGTACAACTTTCCCATGGTATCATTTGTCCAGAATTTAATTCAAGTAATTTTTGTCGAATTGTTTTAGCAAATAAAGGGGGTAGACCATCTATGAACTTGGTCTTCCAATGTTTAGAATTGACACCTTTTCTTTGCATGACTTTGGTAATAAATATATCTTTATACCATCTAAAATGGGTTAAAGGATGCCTAAGATTATGCAATAATTCTCTTACACGTTCATGACGTTGTTCAATTGCACCTATAAAGTGGAGTATAATGGATTTGACTAGAGAATAAACACAATTGTAACACCCGAGAATTTCCTATGGCGTACGTAGCCCTAATGTAGGGTATGTTGTGGGAGTTAACGTTAATCTTAGAGTTATTATAATTACAAAAGTTAGAGGGTGATTACAAGAGTTAGAGGGTGAGGAGAATGGAAGTTAGTAGTGAAAAGCTTTTAAGTGAAGGGGGTTTAGAGTTTTAGTTATGAAATAAATAAAAAATAAATAAATAAAAGTGATGGAAGGGTAGAACTCACGTGGGAAATGAAGGAGCAAAAAGGTGAAGCTATATTTAAAATATAATAACAATAATAAAATAAAGAAATGGAAAAGTTTGAAAAGTCAAATAAGGTCAATTAGAAAGTTATTAATAATTATGGGAGAAAAAGAAATATTGTAACACCCAAGAATTTCCTGTAATGTGCGTAGCCTACGATTAGACGTGTTAGGAGAGTTACTCATTTAAGTTGTGTGTTGTGTATTGAAAGAGAAATAGGAGAAATATGGTTTGACAATTCAACCAAGGGGTTTGAAAAGTCAAACCTATGAACCAATGAAAATTCAAAGGGATGTTTATGCATTAAATAAATGTAAAGTGTGATGTTAATGGAGCCTTTCACGTTTGGAAAAGTCAAGAAAAGAAAAAGAGATAAGAGAGTAAATAAATGTTGTTGAAAAGTCAAAACACTTAACAACCAATGAAAACTTTTGTTGAAAATGAAAAAGGGGAAGTCAAATGGAATAATTGAATGGAGATTGAGGGAGAAGAGATGGCAGCCACGTTGAAGTGAATGGGAGGGCTTAATTGGTTTTTCAATGGTTATTAAATGAATTAAAATAAGAAAAATGGTTTTACAATTCAAACCAAAAACATTTGAAAAGTCAAAGAACCAATAGGAATTAAGTAAAAATAGAAATAAGTGAAATAAATGAAGGAAGAATGGAAAGGAAAAGGCTTCATTCACGTTGGAGGAAAAAGAGAGAAAGGGAGGGGGTTAATTGCAATTTTAGAAATTTATGTGGAGGAAAATTAAAAGTAGGAAGAACTTGTGGATTAAAATGGAAGCTCTCCCTTCTCCATCACCACATTCACGATTTCAGCCATGGCTAGGGTTCTTCAAGCTTTCATCTGTTGATTTTGGCAAGGCATCAAGGTAAGAATGAATGGGTTTTAGTTATATACATATTAGGTGTTAATTTTTGAAGGTTTAGTGTGTTTTTGGTGGAAATCGATTAGGGTTTTGGAACCCTAGATGGAGAGCTCCGAATTTTTAGTTCATTGGCTAGTTTTCTCTTTAGATTTGAGGATTTAGTTGTTTAATGAATTGGTTTAGGTTGATTTTAGGGAGAGATGGGTGATTGGTGAGGAATTGTTAGAAAACCGGTTTTGTACAATTTTAGGGCCGGTTCTGTTTTTCCATTTTCGATTTGGCCAAGTTGTTTATTTTGTTAATTTGAGTGTTTCAATGGATAGTACACGTGTAGAGGTTTACAGATTTGGGTGGCACGTCGAAATCCGTTGAAAAATGAGGGAGTTACGACCGTTTGAAGTTTGACGGTCAAAATAGTGCACAATTCGGGTTTTGTGTTTTGGGGAATGAATTGTGTGATAGTTTTAGTTAGTTTAGGTTAAGAATTTCTTTTGAGTTCATTAGTAAATTTCTAAGTTGAGTTTTGTTTATTTTAAGTAATCTAGCGAGTAGTTCGGTTGGACGATAGAAAATCTAGGAGTTTTGGGTTTTGCGAGTTAGGTTGAAAAGTTGGTTAAAGCGTATGGTTAAAGTATTACTAAGTGATTTCTCTTTTATTATGTTAGGGTGACAAGTGAACGATTGGGCTAACTGAGTGTAGAATTACGAGTACACACAAGGAATCTAGGTAAATAGCGGATGTGTGTGGTTTGCCTTCGGGCCTACACCATGGAACGGTAGGGAATTAGTTGTTTGCTTTGTTTGATTGTTTGTTTAGTTTTGTGTTGAGTATTATAATTGTGTGACATGCATCACAGTTTTCAAACTACGAGAAACGAGTTTTAAGCATGGTTTTCCACGGTGAGCTTGAACCGTAAGGGATGGTGTGAGTTGAATCGTGAGGTGGTTTGTGTCGGAGTCGCCTAGTCGCGTTAGGGTAGCACCTGCGGGAAACTCCATGGGAGTTGTCCAGTCGCGTTAAGGTGGTACCTGCGAGGGACTATTGTTGAGTCGCCTAGTCGCGTTAGGGTAGCACCTGCGGGAAACTCCATGGGAGTTGTCCAGTCGCGTTAAGGTGGTACCTGCGAGGGACTATTGTTGAGTCGCCTAGTCGCGTTAGGGTAGCACCTGCGGGAAACTCCATAGGAGTTGTCCAGTCGCGTTAAGGTGGTACCTGCGAGGGACTATTGTTGAGTCGCCCAGTCGTATTAGAGTGACACCTGCGAGGGACTCCAGTATAGTCGCTTAGTCGTGTTAGGGTGGCACTTGCGGGGGACTTTGTGTGTGTTGGACACCTGCGAGGGACTCCAGTGGAGTCGCCTAGTCGCGTTAAGGTGCAGTGTTAGCACGTGTGATGAGCTTCGGTTTTGTGAATGAACAACGAGTAGCAAACGAAAGAACAACAACTGAGCGAGTAGAAACCTCATCTGTTAGGGGTTGTGTTGCATTATGTTTGTTGTATGCATATTTTCCTACTTACTAAGCATTAGGCTGATGTTTTGTGTTCCGTGGTGTAGGTATAGACGGGAGTACAGGTGAGGACCTAAGGAAAGCTAGGCTTGGTGCGCAGTTGGTGATGTACAGGGCATGCCGGTGCAGGCAGTTGTCGGGGCGTCTCGATCATGGTCTTCGGAGGGTTGTGAGTGATGATTATTATTTTGGTATTTTTGATGTATCTAGTTGGTGACTGGGAGATTTGATACGTGTTGGCACGTTGTTTTTATAAAGGTTTTCGTAATGAATTTTTAAAGATTTCGAGTCGTTGGGTTGTTGAGTAATGGTGGTGGTATTTTGGGCTTTTAAATTATATATTCTCAGGTTTTATATTGCAGGTTTTGGTTTTAAAGGATTTAGGCGTTATGCCATCCATTTGAATTTAAAACAAACGACGTCGGGTTTAAGTTCGCTATTTTTATTTATATTCAGTTGAAGTCGGTTTTCTAAAATTTTTACGGGAATTGAAGGTTCGAGTGTCAGGGAGGTATGGTTAAAGTTTCGTGAATTTTGGCGGTGTACGGGGTGGAGAAATATGAGGAAAAGTGGGGAAAGGTAAAAAGGAGTCAAAATAGAAGGTTTTTAAGCATTTTGGGTCGAGAAAACCCGAGGAGGCCCGATCAGTCGGGCCTCGGACCGCGACCAATCGCGGTTGGGCGCACAAGCACGCCCCAGCGCGCAGGTGCGCGCAGCGCCCAGCGCCCTATTTGTGCCGTTTTCTGATTTTTTTCAAATTTTTCCCTATTTCTAAAATGTTTTGACCCGACATTTTTCGACGTATTTTAAACGTATTTTGGGCCTGTTTTCCAATGAATTTCGAGGGTTCGAAAAACCCGAAAATGAGTTTTAAAAATTTACTAAAATTAGTTTTAAATGATATTTTAAACGTGGGATCGGTTTGCAAACGTAGCGCACCGAGCCGGGGTGGGTTCGGGGCGTTACAAGATGGTATCAGAGCAAAATGATCGATTCGTTCAAAGGATTACCCGACAATGCCGGCCGCCATGCAATGTGCTTCACCGACTGTTAGTATTTCTTTAACTTTAGTTAGTTTATAACTAAGTTTAGATTGTTTTAATCTTGTATAGGTTTAGAACTAAATGCCGAGGAACCCAAGACAACCCGGACGACCTAGAAATGAACCGGAACCACCTAGAAACCCATTGGAGGAGTCAGTAAGGCAGCTCGCAGAGATGGTCGGGAGGCAAGCTGAAATGTTTGGGGTTATGATAAATCGGGGAATAAGTTCTAGTGGAGAGAGATTTCGGGGATTGAAGCCTCCGGCATTTGAAGGTCGTTTGACAGATCCAACAACTGCCGAGAGTTGGATATGCACAATTGAGAATATGTTTAATGTTGCTGAGGTAGAGGAAACAAATAAGGTGAAGTGTGCAACATTCCACCTATCTACCGATGCCCAAAGCTGGTGGGAGACAGTGAAGGCTACCACAAATACTCATACTATGAAATGGAAAGAGTTCAAGGAGTTGTTTTTCGACAAGTACTACAACAAGACTGTCCAATCTACTAAGCGTATGGAATTTATGGCATTAAAGCAAACAGGATCGGTAGGAGAGTATATTCAGCAGTTCGAATCGTTGTCCCGATTTGCCAGCCACCTAGTTAGTCGGGAAGAAGACAAAATATTCCAATTTGTGCAGGGCTTGAAGCCGGAAATTGAGGTGCTGGTAAAGACATTCTGAGTTGAAGGAATACCATTTAATCGAGTGGTGGCCAAAGCCTTAGAGGTGGAGGAAGCTGCTGGTAAATTGATTAAACCGGCAGCAGTTCTGGGTCAAATATGTAATATCCGGCTTGTACGGAATTTTAGATTTAATATATTATATTGATATAATATATTATATGTGGCATTTTTAGAAATTATGTCAAATCAAGTCGGTTTCGCAAACGGAAAGCTTTATTTCAATCCTAACGATTAATAGGAATTTTAAGAATATTACGAGAATTTTCGAAATAGTGACACAATATTCCGAGTAATTACTATTATCATAAAGTAAAAGACATTCTCGTAAAAAATAGCAAACGAGGTCCAAATTGTGAACAGACAGTTTTAATAAAGCCCTGGTAATGAATAGAAGTTATGGGCAAAATATGGAGTTTTCGAGAATCCGAATCGAAGGACGATTAACGAAACGAAGGACGAAACAAATAGATTTAAGTAAGAAGGGTAAAATGGTAATTTGCAAATCCATTTTATTAAATAACACAAAATCACTCATTTCTCCCTCACTTTCTCTCTTCTCTCTTTTCTCTCTGGAACGCACGAACAGAGAGGAGAAACTCCTCTGGCCACCGACGATCCTTCCCCGTTCCGACTCCGTTCAAGCTCCGTTCTTCCTCCGTCCTTCACGTTTTCTTCCTCTCTCGCTACCCTCGGTATGTAGCTTTAGTCTTCGGTCGTTTATTTCGAGTTTTGGTTCGATTTAGGGTTAGGGTTTAAATTAGGTTTTCCGTTAAAAACGCGATTTAGGCTTCGTAATTAATAGGTTAGCTATAATTACGTATATATTGAACGTATTGAACGTTATTGGACGAAGAAAAGTCGATTTGCGAAAAAGTTAAAAATTGGTAAATTTCCGGGTTTTTGAGAAAAACTCGTTAAATGAGATTTCGGATTATCGAGCCTTAATTGACGTTCTAAATGCTTTGATTAGCTAAGTTGGAATTTAGGAAATTCATTAGTTAAGGATTTTATAATTTGAACGTTTAAAATTCAAATTGGTTTTAACGGCAAATATCGTGTTTTACCTCAGACACGCGACTCCAGTGGACGAAGCTTGAAATCCAGCGCGCTCAAGGTAAGTTTTCGTGACTTACTTTGACCCAAAGGTCTGCACCATACTCCGTCGTCGTCTCGGGAATACTCGAGGAACTGTTTGTTTTATGTTACTCTGGTTGGGTAGTTAGGTTAGTTGTTTATAGGTTCTGCTTTACTGCCATGAATGTATGCACGTTGTTTGTTTACTTTCCGCTGATATGAACTTTTCATGCATCACGGTTTTCGAAAGTCATGAAAAGGAATTTCTGCACGTGTTTTTAAAAAAAAAGGAACGTATATCTGAAATGAAATCTGTAACGAAATCTGAATGAATAAACGTAATCTGTCTGTTTCTGGTCATGCGGGATGGGGCTCAGGCACGGCTGTGCGTGTTGCAAGCGTGTACCCCCCCTCTCTAACCCCACGGGGTAGTCCAACCGCCGGACGGGCCCCCTTGGGTTAGTGGGTCGAGGTCTCGGTGACAATTCTGTCTGTCTGTGACGTAATGAATCTGTATCTGTAATCTGAATCTGAGCATGATTTCTGAATGGCATACGCACGCATGCATCTGCATTTACGTAGCTTACTGAGATTTCAATATCTCATATGTGTCTGTATGGTGTAGGTAACCTCTTAGGTGATATCGAACCAGGTGAGGACGGCGTTCCTCCGTCTGATGCAGTTGATGGATGACAGCCGTGGGAGTGCGCTATGTAGTCGAGGCGCTTTCTGACCCGTGGGGATGTATGTCTGGACTCTGGGGTTATTTTGGGATGTTTTGAGTTGATAATTGTATAGAATATTTAGGTTGTTTGGATCTGGATAGGGATTAGATAACGTTTTGATAATTGTATGTAAAACGTTTTGGTTTAAACTGTTTAATGAATGTTATGGAAATGTTTTGATTGGTTTTAGGTTGATACGGTTATGCTCGATGTTTAGATACATCCACGCAGTCGGATTTCGCAAAGTCCGCTGTAAAGTTGGTCGATGTTATTGGAAGAAATTGGTGTTAAATTAAGTAATGTTTGCTTTCTGGAATCAGGTTCCAGAGAGTTTCCAGTAGCATGAATCGCTCTCTGGAATTGGAATTCCAGAGAGTATTGTTAAGTGTTTGCTCTCTGGAATTCCAGAGAGCAGTGTAAAGAAAAGTGAAGGCGATTGAAGTAGGAGGTGGTCGCTGAAGTGGTCGCTGAAGTTTTCACTGATCGTTGCACTGAAAGTGTGCGGCGATCGATCTCTGCAGCAATGCAGAGATCGGTCGCTGCTTGTGAAATGCGAAGTGTTAGAGGTTTGAAGTCTGAAAGGGAGAAGGGATCGCTGCATGCTTGCAGCGATCGATCTCTGCTGCAGAGCAGAGATCGATCGCTGCTATAGTT
The DNA here is from genome assembly GCA_022432975.1 of Begonia masoniana. NCBI lineage: Eukaryota > Viridiplantae > Streptophyta > Magnoliopsida > Cucurbitales > Begoniaceae > Begonia > Begonia masoniana. The sequence continues at coordinate 32,645,660 of CM039503.1, read as the reverse complement.
AGCAGCGATCGGATTGCTGCACAGCTAGCAGCGATCGATCTCTGTTCTGCAGCAGAGATCGATCGCCCCTGCTGTAATGCATGGCAGCGATCGATCTCTGCTGCAGTGCAGAGATCGGTCGCCTGTTTCATTTTGAGGACAGAGTTCCAATTCTGCCCTCCCACTTGTTTAATTTAATTTAAAGTTTTCTTTTAAAGGTTTTCTTTTAAGTTTTAATAAAGATTTGTTTTAAATGCATTTAAGGTTCAGTTTTAATTCCGATTCAGTTCCGATTTCAACCATAGTTTAAATTCCGCATAAGGTTTTAATTAAAGTAGAGGAAAGAAATAAGTACAAAAATGAAAATGAAAAATTTATACGGGTAAAATAAGGGTACAGTATTAGGGGTGTGACAAAATATTCACGGGAATTACAACTCAGATGGACGGTGATGGATCTTCTTCACAGCTTCAGGGGACGAAAAGGCTGGGAGAACTTTTGAAGGAACAGAGAAATGGAAAGAAGCCGAAACAATTGAAAAAGAGAGGATACCCCCAATGTCCCAAATGCTTGAAAGTCCATCCGGGGAAGTGTGAGTAGTATTCAGGGAAGTGTTATAACTGTTTTGAAGCTGGCCATATCTCTAGAGATTGTCCGAAGCCCCAAGCTGCTAGATGCTTTAAGTGTAACCAACACGGTCATATAGCCACAGACTGCCCCGTAGCAAAGAAAGGACCAGCTACATGAACCAGCCAAAAGGTAAAAATAAGTTGAACGAAAATAGTTGATCCTTAGAGAATTGGGTACCGTCTTAGGGAAAAAGGTAGTGAAACCATTTAATTGTGTTAATGATAAGGTTAAGTTAGAAAGGTTCGGAGATTTGACTTGTATGTAACAAGGTCGAAACCATTGATTTTATGGATAGCTTAGGAAGGAATTATACGTTTAAGAGTGGAGAAGCTTAAGAATAGAATGTAAGTTAGAATTCGAGTATTACTGAATGTAAGTTAGATTGCAAGCTAAGAGTTGCTAGGTTAGCTAATGAATGTTGGATGGATTTAGGAAAATGCAAGTAAAGAGATTAGTTCATCTTAACGAAGAGTGAGATAAGAGGGTTAGCCATTAAAGGATTTGGTATTCTGGGTGGAGCGGAGAAGTCTAGAGGATATTGAAAGGAAGGAAAGAAAGTTCACACGGAGGTTATACTGGAGAACGTAGAAATTTTGGAGACTTGTGGAAGTTTTAATATAAAAAGTTTGGAGTTGAAATTAAAGGGGTGGTACGCCATTTAAAATATTTGGTGAATAGTAAGAAAGAGATAGTTTAGACTTAATAAATTGTGAGTGTTTGGTGAGGACTGAAGTATTGGTTAGATAGATTGAGTTTAGTAATTATAATTTGAGACTTTATAGTATATTTGATAGTTGTGTTGGAAACAACTAATCAATGTTATGATTTTGGGGAAATGAGTATATGAGATGAGAGTGATAGGAAAGTTGTAACGCCCGGGATTTTTTAAGAGAAAATAAAATGATAGGTAATTGTTTAATAAATAATTGTTTTAAGTAATTTAAAAGAAAAGTGAATAAATTCGGTTAACCTAATTGGTTAATTAATTTAGATTCGGGCATTTCCAGTGAAATTAAGCCGTGGGTTATAATTAAGAACGAGATTTAACGGAAATTACGGAAGAGCAAAACGGTAAATGAAATTTGTATTAATGTTATTAGGAATTATAATTATAATTATTATAATAATTATTATTATTATTATTATTATTATTAATAACTAAAACAACAGAATAGCCGAAGCTATTTTGTTGTTTGAACGCTCGAGCCCGAGCGCGAGGGGAGGGAGAGACGACGGCGACGCGGCGCCGTTCACCGACGAACACCGGCGTCTTCAGGCCAGACGACGGCGGCGCTTCCCAGGCTGCCAGTTCCGGTCGTCTTCGCGTACAGAACCGCACGGTATGTTCGATTTTTTTGTGCCCTGTTTCGGTTCGATTTTAGGCCGTGGATCACCGAGCTGCTAGAGCTCTGATCGCCGGCCCTTTCTGGCTGTTCTCGGCGTCGTCTTGCCGAGCTTCATGTCGGCAATGATTGCCGAACAGCAGGGAGCTCAATTTGAGCGAAAAATCAGAATGCCCTATTTTGGCATTTCGGGTCTCGTGTGTGTATCCTCGAAATTTTGATTAGTTTAGGCTAATTAAGGCTAATTGTGGTTGATTGGTGAGGAAATTAATGTGAATTGATGAAAAATCGAAATGGGGGAATTTCCCGGGTTGGGGCAGTTCGGGTTTTGCTGCAATTGACCTAGCTACGATCGTTTGTTTTTAAATTCCTTTTGGCAGGTTAAAATAGGCTATTAGGGGAGTTTGTGGCCCCTGGAATCGTTCGATTCCGATAACCGACGCAAAAGTTACGCGCGTTTGAAGTTTTGAGTCGGTTTTACCAAACCCGAATTAGTGGCCCGTTTAGTTAGGTTTTAGTTGGATTATACTAGAAATTGTAGTTTGAGAGTAAATTGGTGAATGTAAGCTTGATTTAATAAAGCTTGAATATTTGTCATAGGTAGAACCATATGTGACGTGATGTGCCAAAACCAGCAAGCTACGGACGACAGGTAAGTTCTCGTGATCTTCTCTGGCCGATTGGCCTACACCGTACGTCGAGGTCGTTTCGAGGAATTTTGGTGACGTGTTTATTTAATTGTTTTGGATGGGTAGTTAGGTTTATTGCTTTATAGATTATGTGCCTTATCGTTTTGATGGTATGCTCGGTAGTTAGGTTTATTGTTTATGTGCCTTATCGTTTTGATGGTATGCTCGGTAGTTAGGTTTATTGTTTTATAGATTATGTGCCTTATCGTTTTGATGGTATGCTCGTTATGTATGTTTGTGTTACGTTATAGTTCATGCATCATGGTTTTCAAATAAGCATAGTTTTCATGAAAAGAGGTGTGGCCAGAAGGTGGGGCTATTGATCTATTGTGAAGGCACGACAGGGGCTTGTCACAGTACCACATCGTTTTTAAGAAAATAAATTTCTGCATTACGTTTTCAAGAAAGAGGTGTGGCCAGAAGGTGGGGCTATTGATCTATTGTGAAGGCACGACAGGGGCTTGTCACAATACCACACCGGTGTGGCCAGAAGGTGGGGCTATTGATCTATTGTGAAGGCACGATAGGGGCTTGTCACAGTACCACACCGTTATAAAGAAAATGAATTTCCACGTTTCATTAGCATGCATTAGCATTTACGAAACTTGCTGAGCCTTTAGCTCATAGATTGTCTGTATGGTGTAGGTGATCCTGATATAGGTGAGGACGAGATCCTTCCACCTGAGGAGTGATGCAGTTGACGGAGGATGGCTCGCGGGGTGTGCTGGCGCAGTCGATGCTTAACCGACCCGTGGGGATTTACGTATGTATTTTGAGGGTATTGAGATATTCTGGGTGAATGATGGATTAGTTAGATAAATTTGTATAGTCGAACATATTAGGATGTTTGGTTCTGGTTAGGTGTTAGATTTTTATGTTGATGTTTCAAATGTTTTGTTTAAACCATTAATTTAACGTTATGGGAATGTTTTTAGTTTAATTGTATAGTTGATACATTTTAGGGTGTTTGATTACGTTTAGTTGATAGATTATTTTTATAAAACGTTTGTTAAGATTTTTATTTGGATTTTTATGAACTGCTTGGTGATTTTGTAAACAGGAGGATATGTCACACTTTTAAACGGAACCATGCAGTTTGTTTTCATGAAAATGTACTTTATTTTAATCATGTTTAGAGTCGGTTTTGGGCAGAGTTACGAGAACGTATGAATGTTTGGAAAGTTTATGTAAAATGTATAATTGAAATGGAGATAGAAATGATATTGTGAAGAAGTGATAAGTTGATAAATTGAGGAATGATAGAAGGTTGAGTGGTTTTATGTAAACTGTTTTTGTATGATAAATGAATTTTCTTTAAAGGTTTTCGAGGATGTTTTTAATTGATTTAGAGGCTTAAAAAGAAAAATTTTATACGGGAGATTAGGAATAGTAACGGGGTCGTTACAAAAGTGATAAGTAAGTAATTAGAAGTAACAAGAGAGTAGAGTAGACGAAAAATGCAATTAGTGTGAAGCGGATTGAGGAATTTAAAAGATATGGATGAAGAATGAAGGAGAGTTCATATAAGTAAACTTAGAAGTAAGTTGAAATTGAGAGAAAGGTATGAAGGCTTAGATATGGAAAATTAGACATGGGATAAAATTTGAAAATTTTATACAAGTTAAGATTAGATTGTGGGACGAAGAAAAAGAGGATCGTGAACGTAGATGTAAAACTTTGATAGGACATATCGTGATTGTTCGAGGTAATTAGGTGTGAGATGTTAGGGAGCGATAAATTAGGAATGAAATGTTATAATAAAAGAGAATTGAAATTGAGGATTTAGAGTAAGTTGAAGGATTATTAAGGTACCACAAATTTTGAGGACAAAATTTTTGTAAGGAGGGTGGATTGTAACACCCGAGAATTTCCTGTAATGTGCGTAGCCGACGATTAGACGTGTTAGGAGAGTTACTCATTTAAGTTGTGTGTTGTGTATTGAAAGAGAAATAGGAGAAATATGGTTTGACAATTCAACCAAGGGGTTTGAAAAGTCAAACCTATGAACCAATGAAAATTCAAAGGGATGTTTATGCATTAAATAAATGTAAAGTGTGATGTTAATGGAGCCTTTCACGTTTGGAAAAGTCAAGAGAAGAAAAAGAGATAAGAGAGTAAATAAATGTTGTTGAAAAGTCAAAACACTTAACAACCTATGAAAACTTTTGTTGAAAATGAAAAAGGGGAAGTCAAATGGAATAATTGAATGGAGATTGAGGGAGAAGAGATGGCAGCCACGTTGAAGTGAATGGGAGGGCTTAATTGGTTTTTCAATGGTTATTAAATGAATTAAAATAAGAAAAATGGTTTGACAATTCAAACCAAAAACATTTGAAAAGTCAAAGAACCAATAGGAATTAAGTAAAAATAGAAATAAGTGAAATAAATGACAGAAGAATGGAAAGGAAAAGGCTTCATTCACGTTAGAGGAAAAAGAGAGAAAGGGAGGGGGTTAATTGCAATTTTAGAAATTTGTGTGGAGGAAAATTAAAAGTAGGAAGAACTTGTGGATTAAAATGGAAGCTCTCCATTCTCCATCACCACATTCACGATTTCAGCCATTGCTAGGGTTCTTCAAGCTTTCATCCATTGATTTTGTCAAGGCATCAAGGTAAGAATGAATGGGTTTTAGTTATATACATATTAGGTGTTAATTTTTGAAGGTTTAGTGTGTTTTTGGTGGAAATCGATTAGGGTTTTGGAACCCTAGATGGAGAGCTCCGAATTTTTAGTTCATTGGCTAGTTTTCTCTTTAGATTTGAGGATTTAGTTGTTTAATGAATTGGTTTAGGTTGATTTTAGGGAGAGATGGGTGATTGGTGAGGAATTGTTAGAAAACCGGTTTTGTACAATGTTAGGGCCGGTTCTGTTTTTCCATTTTCGAGTTGGCCAAGTTGTTTATTTGGTTAATTTGAGTGTTTCAATGGATAGTACACGTGTAGAGGTTTACAGATTGCGGTGGCACGTCGAAATCCGTTGAAAAACGAGGGAGTTACGACCGTTTGAAGTTTGACGGTCAAAATGGTGCACAATTCGGGTTTTGTGTTTTGGGGAATGAATTGTGTGATAGTTTTAGTTAGTTTAGGTTAAGAATTTCTTTTGAGTTCATTAGTAATTTTCTAAGTTCAGTTTTCATTATTTTAAGTAATCTAGCGAGTAGTTCGGTTGGACGATGGAAAATCTAGGAATTTTGGGTTTTGCGAGTTAGGTTGAAAAGTTGGTTAATGCGTATGGTTAGAGTATTACTAAGTGATTTCTCTTTTGTTATGTTAGGGTGACAAGTGCACGATTGGCCTAACTGAGCGTAGAATTACGAGCACGCACAAGGAATCTAGGTAAGTAGCGGATGTGTGTGGTTTGCCTTCGGGCCTACACCATGGAACGGTAGGGAATTGGTTGTTTGCTTTGTTTGATTCTTTGTTTAGTTTTGTTTGAGTATTATAATTGTGTGACATGCATCACGGTTTTCAAACTACGAGAAACGAGTTTTAAGCATGGTTTTGCATAGTGAACTTGAACCGTAAGGGATGGTGTGAGTTGAATCGTGAGGTGGTTTGTGTCGGAGTCGCCTAGTCGCGTTAGGGTAGCACCTACGGGAAACTCCATGGGAGTTGTCCAGTCGCGTTAAGGTGGTACCTGCGAGGGACTATTGTTGAGTCGCCTAGTCGCGTTAGGGTAGCACCTGCGAGAAACTCCATGGGAGTTGTCCAGTCGGGTTAAGGTGGTACCTGCGAGGGACTATTGTTGAGTCGCCTAGTCGCGTTAGGGTAGCACCTGCGGGAAACTTCATGGGAGTTGTCCAGTCGCGTTAAGGTGGTACTTGCGAGGGACTATTGTTGAGTCGCCTAGTCGCGTTAGGGTAGCACCTGCGGGAAACTCAATGGGAGTTGTCCAGTCGCGTTAAGGTGGTACCTGCGAGGGACTATTGTTGAGCCGCCCAGTCGCGTTAGAGTGACACCTGCGAGGGACTCCAGTAGAGTCGCTTAGTCGCGTTAGGGTGGCACTTGCGGGGGACTTTGTGTGTGTTGGACACCTGCGAGCGACTCAAGTGGAGTCGCCTAGTCGCGTTAAGGTGCAGTGTTAGCACGTGTGATGAGCTTCGGTTCTGTGAATGAACAACGAGTAGCAAACGAAAGAACAGCAACTGAGCGAGTAGAAACCTCATCTGTTAGGGGTTGTGTTGCATTATGTTTGTTGTATGCATATTTCCCTACTTACTAAGCATTAGGCTGATGTTTTGTGTTCCGTGGTGTAGGTATAGACGGGAGTACAGGTGAGGACCTAAGGAAAGCTAGGCTTGGTGCGCAGTTGGTGATGTACAGGGCATGCTGGTGCAGGCAGTTGTCAGGGTGTCTCGATCATGGTCTTCGGAGGGTTGTGAGTGATGATTATTATTTTGGTATTTTTGATGTATCTAGTTGGTGACTGAGAGATTTGATACGTGTTGGCACGTTGTTTATATAAAGGTTTTAGTAATGAATTTTTAAAGATTTCGAGTCGTTGGGTTGCTGAGTAATGGTGGTGGTATTTTGGGCTTTTAAATTATATATTCTCAGGTTTTATATTGCAGGTTTTGGTTTTAAAGGATTTAGGCGTAATGCATTCCATTTGAATTTAAAACAAACGACGTCGGGTTTAAGTTCGCTATTTTTATTTATATTCGGTTGAAGTCGGTTTTCTAAAATTTTAATGGGAATTGAAGATTCGAGTGTCGGGGAGGTATGGTTAAAGTTTCGTGAATTTTGGAGGTGTACGAGGTGGAGAAATATGAGCAAAAGTGGGGAAAGGTCAAAAGGAGTCAAAATAGAAGGTTTTTAAGCATTTTGGGTTGAGAAAACCCGAGGAGGCCCGATCGGTCGGGCCTCGGACCGCGACCAATCGCGGTGGGGCGCACAGGCGCGCCCAGCGCCCTATTTGTGTCGTTTTCCGATTTTTTTCAAATTTTTCCCTATTTCTAAAATGTTTTGACCCGACATTTTTCGACGTATTTTAAACGTATTTTTGGCCCGTTTTCCAATGAATTGCGAGGGTTCGAATAACCCGAAAACGAGTTTTAAAAATTTACTAAAATTAGTTTTAAATGATATTTTAAACGTGGGATCGGTTTGCAAACGTAGCGCACCGAGCCGGGGTGGGTTCGGGGCGTTACAAATATTACCACTAGCTTTGGGTTGAGTTGCTGGCGTGGAAGAATAGAAAAACATAGGCGGAAGGGTTTGAATAATGGTTAGGTATTGACCATCAAATTAGAAGATGACACCTTAATCCTTATCTCCTTTTGATAGTTATCCTTTATGAAAAGGTTAAAGGAAAACAAACCATGTTGCCCTAACCTCGTGAAATGCTCTCACCCTCTCTTTGAAAAATTTCTCCTGCGATGGAAACTCACTCCTTTTTGAAGTTTGAAGGTAAGAATAAATTAGGTTATGTTTATACAATTTTATTGGTAAGGTGTTGAAGGGTAGTGCAATTGTTGAATTTATTGATGATTAAAATGGGTTTTTCCTTCTGAGGTACTTGGTTATTTGAGGTTAATGGAATGGGAATATTTGTTTAAGAATTTAAATAGATAAAAACATCAAAGTGATGATGAATAGTGAAAGAAATGGAGGAAAACATAATGTTATGCACAAACAGAGTGTAACATCCCTAATACTGTACCCGTATTTTCCGTACTATTTTTTTTTTACACTATATACTTTAAATAAACTTTACGCGGAATTTAAACTGAAGTTGAAATCGGAATTAAAAGCAAACCTTGAAAAGAAAACATATAACAATTTATTAAAACAGGAAAAACATTTATTAAAACATTTAAAACTTAACAGAAAAGAGGGGATGGCAGAATTGGAAATCGGCCACCGAAAGGAAGCAGCGACCGATCGCTGCAAGTTGCAGCGTTCGATCGCTGCATGTTGCAGCGATCTGTCGCTGCACAGCAGCGACCAGAATTGGCATTGAG
>CM039503.1:32625838-32636957 GCA_022432975.1 Begonia masoniana | reverse complement strand
TGCTAAAGTCCCGCCAGGAAATCTGAAGCCAAACGAGCTAAAAACATAGGACCTGAGTGTGCCTCGGTTTTCTCGTGTGATACATTGGGCGTTTTGTTTATTTACGTTAAATTGAGTTGAATGTGGACGATTGGTAATGAAACGGGTAAAAATTGATGAAGAAAATCGAGAGCGGGAGAATTTTAGTTAGGGCAGATTCGGGTTTTCTGTTTTTGAACCTATCTACAGCCGTTTGTTTTGAATTCGGTTTTTGGCAGGTTAAGCTAGGTTATTAGGGGAGTACGTGGCCGCTGGAATCGTTCTATTCCGATAACTGACGTGTGAGTTATGCGCGTTTGAAGTTTTGAGTCAGTTTTTACCAAACCCAATTAGTGGCCCGTTTAGTTGAGTTTTTGTTGGGTTAGGCTAAAAATAATAGTTTGAGAGGGAAGTTGTGAATATAAGCTTGATTTTGATGAAGTTTGAATTTTTGTCGTGGGTCGAGCCGTAGGTGGGCAGGAAACCGAACATCTCCAGCAAGCTAGAACGCCAGGTAAGTAGTAGTGTGGGTGTAATTGCTAGAGAGTCGCCCAGAAGGGGCCTACACCACAGTTGTTTGCATTTTGTGAGTCGTGTGTATGTCATGAGTAGTCAGTAGGTGATGTGTATGTGCGGTCGTCGTCAATGGTATGATGTGAGTCTAGTGCGGGTTGTGGGTCGGTTGTAAGTATGTTGTAAGTCCTGTGAGAGTTGTGGGACGGTTGTACGTAGGTGGCGAGCCTTGTGAGGGTTGTGGGACGGTTGTGTGTAGGTTGTGAGTCTTGTGTATGTGCTGGGTCGTAGGTATGCAGGTGAAGTGATGGGTATGTGAAGTATTCGTTAATTCGTCATGGTATGCAGGTTGTGAGTCGTAGGTACGTGAGTGATGTGATGTGGAGGCGAAGTTTGTCGTTAGTTGGTCATGGTGTGTAGGATGGGAGTCTTGTGCAGCATGTGAGTCGGTGGTACGTATGTTGTGAGTTTCGTGCAGGATGTAGGTTAGTGGTGTGTACGTTGTGAGTCTTGTGCACGTTGTGGGTCGTTGGTACGTATGTGATGTGATGTGATGTGATGTGATGTGATGTGTGTGTGCAGTCGTTGTGAGTACGTTATGGTTAGCATGCACCATGTTTTAAGCATGGGAGAGTAGAGGAGATAAGGAACGGGCCACCAAACCACATGGGGCAGCGATTTGTAACGCCACGTGGTCAAGGTTAGACTGGGGGACGGCAATACGTTACGCCCCGGGGATCGTGGAAGACTGGGGGACGGCGATACGTTACGCCCTAGAGATCGTGGTAGACCGGGGGACGGCGATACGTTACGCCCCGGGGATCGTGGTAGACTGGGGGACGGCGATACGTTACGCCTCGGGGATCGTTGTAGACCGGGGGACGACGATACTTTACGCCTCGGGGATCGTTGTAGACTGGCGGACGGCGATACGTTACGCCCCGTGGATCGTTATCGACCGGGTGACGGTGATACGTTACGCCCCGGGGATCGTGGTAGACCGGGGGACGGTGATACGTTACTCCCCGAGGATCATGGTAGACCGGGGGATGGCAATACGTTACGCCTCGGGGATCGTGGCAAACCAGGGGACGGCGATACGTTACCCACCGGGGATCGTTGTAGACCGGAGGACGGCGATACGTTATGCCCCAGGGATCGTTGTAGACCGGGGGACGGCGATACGTTACGCCCCGGGGATCAATGTAGACCGGGGGACGGCTATACGTTACGCCCCTGGAGATGCGATGCAGCGAGGGGATGACAACGTGTGTAGAGACGTGCATGTGTTAGGATTGCATAACCAGTTTTCATGTTTCATGTTTCATGTTTGTACTTTACACTCTACTTTCTAAGCCTTGAGCTTACGGTGTGTTATGTGGTTTAGGTACTGCCGAGCAGTAAGGTGAGTACCGAGAGCCTGACCAGGGGTAGATGCCAGTAAGGTGAGTACCGAGAGCCTGACCAGGGGTAGATCCCAGTTGACGGCAGTGTTTGGGCGACCCGACCCAGTAGGAGTCACATCATGGTGTTGATCGGGTGTAGGCTATTTTGTGAGAGCATTATATATTTGGTTGTATATAGCCATAGTAAAGGGTGATGTATCACCCTATACTGCGGACTTTCTTCATTTTGATTTGTTAGTACATTTATTCTGGTTGATATGAGGTGTGTCCAGGAGATTTGGCATGTTGTAGGGTGTGCAGGAATATTCGGGTTGGTTGGAAATTTTGGTTTTTTTTTTTTACTTTACACAGGTACTTAGCATGTTGGGGGCGCCATTTTCAGGCGTCACTCTGCCGAAATTTTGGGGAGGATGCTATGGTGCCTAACAAACGAGATTAGGAGTATGTAGTGGATTAAGGAAAACAGTTCAAGTGTATGAGATAGTGGTAAAGAAAGAGAGTTGTTTAGACTAGAATAGTCCCTGCAGCGAACTGAGTCGTGGAGACTCGGGGAGTTACACCCTTAACTTATGAAGGAATTTATAACTTTCGGAAGATTGATCCACTTCCCAAGTGGAATTTAGGATCATTATAGCTATTAAGGAAGTGATCCGTCCCTTAATTGATGAAGAGGATTTATAACTTTGGGAGAGCTGATCCCACTGCCAATGGAATTGAGGGATCAGATCAGTGGATGAACGCATATGCAATAGAGATGTGAAAGTAGAAACTGTATGTCTAGGACTTTTGCTTCAGCATTTCATTTCATTATCGCTTTGCTTACTTAGCATTAGGCTAATAGATGAGTTTTGTGATGTAGGTGAAGAAGCTTCTGAAGGTATTTTTCCTTAGCACAATGAAGTTTAGTCAGGTTGGAGGGGCACACCCAAGTCTCGACTTGGTGTTCTGATGAGGCGGCTTAACTGTTGTTAGTAGTTATGAAGGTTTAATGGACAATGAATCGATTTAAATTTGTTGAGTTTTATGACAGTAGTAGTTTTAATATTTCTGAATTCATTTTGAGATTTTCTTCCAGACAATTATACTCTGTTGGTGTTAAAAGTGGTTTTTACCAAATGTTGGAGTAGTGTCCGGATTTAAGTGTTTTTGAACGAATTCTAGTAAATTGCTCAAGTTCTTTTGGTAGTCGGAGTTTTCTTTGTTATAGCGAAATTGTTGCTATGCTGTTTTCAGTTGAGTATTTTTTATCTATCGGTTGATGATGTCTATCGGCAGATGTAGAGTGGTTGTTCTGTTGTCTATCGGAAGATGTTTTCAGTAAAGTTATCGGATGATGTCTTCAGTAAAGCCATCGGATGATATCGAGTATTTTATCCATCGGATGATGAAGGTAAAAGTCTTTTGTCGTTTTGTAACCGGATGATGTCGAGTAATTTATCCATAGGATGATGAAGGTAAAAGTCTTTTGTCATTTTGTAACCGGATGATGTCGAGCATTTTATCTACCGGAAGATGTGAGTAAGTGTATTTGTCGTTTTGTGATCGGCAGAGGCTGGATGGATGATTCATCCGGCTGACGTCATTGGTAGATGCGAGTAGCAAAACTTGTCGTTTTGCGATCAGGCTGAAGTTGAAAGAATTATTCCTCCGGCTGACGTCATCGGTGGAAGCCTTCAGTTTTATTTCTGCCCTTTTTCTGTTGACCTTGTTTAACGGCAGATGCGTTTGACTTTTTACGAATTTTGAGTATTTTACGCTTAAGCTTTCGTCTCTTTTGTAACGCCCCCGAACCCACCCTGGCTTGGTGCGCCACTTTGCTAACCAAACTCACGTTAAAACCTCATTTAAAATAAAATTGACACTGCAGGATTTAAAACTAAATCTCCCGATGCTTTCTTACGTCATACCTAGCTGCCTAGACTTACTAATTCCTCTTACTCCTAACCTTTAAGCACCACGGCGTTCTTCCCGAAATTTCGGCAAAGTAACGCCTGAAAATGGACGCCTCAAAAATGCTAGGTACCTGCAAATAAATAAATTCCCAACCAGATCCAGAACATTCCTACTTAACTATCCACTCAACTATCTAGCATACGAAATCTCTAAATAGTAGTAAAGAGGGAAAACTAAAACACGAACATTCCTCGGTGAAGAAAATTCATAGTATAGGTCGACACATCACCCTTAACTATGACTATGTACACCAACTACAAATAGCTATACAATAACTTAAAAACATCAACCAAAAGACAAACTCTACAAAGCACCACCAAAATAAATGTAAATCATACACGACCCAAAAATACTGTTCCACCCACATCTCTCCGAAGACTATGGTCGAGGCGCCCCAACAACTACCCGCACCGGCATGCCTCGTACTCCTCCGACTGCTGCCTAGTCCTGGGCTGTCTCCTCTACCTCACCTGTAAAAACTCGCCACCTACACCATAGAACACAAAAGTAAGCCTAACGCTTAGCAAGTAGGGAAATAATGCACAACAACACACTAAATGCTCGACTCAACCCTAACATGAAGTTTCTACACACTCTGTTGTTTTCTTTTCGTTTCGGTTGCATTTATCTTTCACTTTCAGGTGAATCAAGTAGGCAAACGCCCCCACACAGTCCAGGACGGCCACGCCTTGATCCACGGAGCTAGACCGGAGGCACACGTCCCAACACAGTCCAGGACGGCCAAAACGAATATTTCCCAATCGATCGTAGAATCCTCATTGTGCACTTCAAGCACGAACAGGTCGAGGCATTCATACTCACGATGCATTACGTACATTAGCATAACATCTCGAGTAAAATCCCTCGCAGGGTGCTCAACGAGCCACTTGCCCAACGAAGCTATTCTACTCGAGACCAAGTTGCAAATCATTTATTATCTTCCTATTTCATCCTCACCACTCAAGCATATAAAACACGTGGTTTCGTAGTTTAGAAAACAATGATGCATGGCACACGATGCATGACACAAAGCAAAACATAACAAACAAGCAAACAAACCCTACCGTTCTATGGTGTAGGCCCAAAGGCAACAAACACTCATCCTCTACTTACCTGGCGTCCTAGTTCGCTGAGGTTACTCGGTTACCTGTCCATCTACAGCTCGACCTACGACAATAATTCAAACTTCTTTAAAATCAAGCCTACTTTCACCAATTAACTCTCAAACTACTATTTCTAGCCTAATCCAACTAAAACCAATCTAAACGGGCCACTAATTTCGGTTCAGGTAAAAACCGACCCAAAACTTCAAACGTGCATAACTTTTGCGTCGAATATCGAAATCGAACGATTCTAGTGGCCACGTAATCCTCTAATAACCTATTTTAATCTGCCAAAAGGAATTTTAAAACAAACGACCCTAGCTAGGTCAAAAATCAGAAAACCCGAATCTGCCCTTTACCCGAAATTTTCTCTATTTTGATTTTTCATCAATTCCACCCAATTCTTTCACCAATCAATCCCCATAACATCCAATTAACATAACATAACAAGAAAAAACCAAAATTCCACACAAAAACCCGAATTCCCTAATAGGGCTTACTGACTTTTGCCCAAATCGAGCTCTCCACGGCCAGGCAACTAAAGCTGGCATAATGTCCGGCAATCCCGAGCCAAGACCGCCCAAAAACGGCAGCGATCGGAACTCTAATAGCTCGGCGATCCACGGCCTCGAACAGAAAGAAAAACAGGGGAAAACCAAGATTACCGATCGGTTTGTGCGCGGAGACAACCGAGACCCGCACGTCGCCATTGTCTGGCTGGAGAACCTCAGAAATCGGCGGTGGTCGTCGCGCTCCTGTCGATCGTCGCCCTCCGTTCGTCTCCCCCTGTTCGCTCCCCTGCCTTCGGCGTCGCGAACAACAGAATGGCTTCGGCCATTCTGTTGTTTTGTTTTTATTTTATAATAATAATAATAATAAAACTAACCATTAATTAAATCCTCATTTATCGTTTTGCCCTCCCGTATTTCTGACCATTCCGACTTTCGTTAAATCTCGTTCTTAAATTATAACCAACGGCTTAATTTCACTGAAACTACTCGAACCTAAAACTATTCACTTTTCTTTTACATTAATTAAAACAACCTATTTTCTTATTCTTTTATTTTCTCTCCAATTTTCCTTAAAAAAAAATCCCGGGTGTTACATCTTTTGTCCGAATTAATTCTTAATATTTTAACTGATTATTCAAACACTGTTTTATAGTTTCGTTTAACTTTGCTTTGCTCAAAGATTTTCCGCTGCTAGTTTTTGTGTTTTTTTTAGCAAACGTTCAAATTTTACTTTCGAGCGAAGTTTTAAATTTGGTCCAAAATTTCCCTAGTTATGTTCGGGTTTATGAGTAACGAACTGAGTTTAGAAAACTCGGGGCGTTACAGCTACCCTAACGCGACTAGGTGACTTTCATAGAGTCCCTCGCAGGTGCCACCCTAACAGTGACTGGACGACTCAACTCAAGACCACGTAGCTTTTCTACTTATCAGATCACATTTCGTATTCGCAATTCAAAACCATGATGCATGTCAATACAATGCGCAACACAAAATAAAACAACCAATCAAACAATAAACCCTACCATTCCGTGGTGTAGGCCCGAAGGCAACAAAAACACACGTCCACTACTTACCTGGTTTCCCGGCACGTATCAGTTACTTCGACTACGCTAATTGCTCACTCATCAACCTAAAAAATATAGGGAAAATCATTTAGTAACAATCTAACGAATTCTAAGGAATACCTAGATCAAAACTAACAACAATTAAACCAACTCTAAAATCTAAAACTCTAAAACCCGAAATTCTCACAATTTTAGTGTCCAAACTTCAATCGGCCATAACTTCTTCGTTTTTCAACGGATTTTAACTTTCCACCTCATTCCGTAAATCTCTACACGTCTACTTTCCATTGAAGCATTCAAATTTAACAACCAAATAATTTGGCCAATTTGAAAATCACAAAACAGAACCTACTCTGTTTGTGCATAACATTATGTTTTCCTCCATTTCTTTCACTATTCATCATCACTTTGATGTTTTTATCTATTTAAATTCTTAAACAAATATTCCCATTCCATTAACCTCAAATAACCAAGTACCTCAGAAGGAAAAACCCATTTTAATCATCAATAAATTCAACAATTGCACTACCCTTCAACACCTTACCAATAAAATTGTATAAACATAACCTAATTTATTCTTACCTTCAAACTTCAAAAAGGAGTGAGTTTCCATCGCAGGAGAAATTTTTCAAAGAGAGGGTGAGAGCATTTCACGAGGTTAGGGCAACATGGTTTGTTTTCCTTTAACCTTTTCATAAAGGATAACTATCAAAAGGAGATAAGGATTAAGGTGTCATCTTCTAATTTGATGGTCAATACCTAACCATTATTCAAACCCTTCCGCCTCTGTTTTTCTATTCTTCCACGCCAGCAACTCAACCCAAAGCTAGTGGTAATATTTGTAACGCCCCGAAACCACCCGGCTCGGTGCGCTACGTTTGCAAACCGATCCCACGTTTAAAATATCATTTAAAACTAATTTTAGTAAATTTTTAAAACTCGTTTTCGGGTTTTTCGAAACCTCGAAATTCATTGGAAAACGGGCCCAAAATACGTTTAAAATACCTCAAAAAATGTCGGGTCAAAACATTTTAGAAATAGGGAAAAATTTGAAAAAAATTGGAAAACGGCACAAAAAGGGCGCTGGGCGCGCCTGTGCGCCCCACCGCGATTGGTCGCGGTCCGAGGCCTGACCGATCGGCCCTCCTCGGGTTTTCTCGACCCAAAATGCTTAAAAACCTTCTATTTTGACTCCTTTTGACCTTTCCCCACTTTTCCTCATATTTCTCCACCTCGTACACCTCCAAAATTCACGAAACTTTAACCATACCTCCCCGACACTCAAATCTTCAATTCCCGTTAAAATTTTAGAAAACCGACTTCAACCGAATATAAATAAAAATAGCGAACTTAAACCCGACGTCGTTTGTTTTAAATTCAAATGGACGGCATAACGCCTAAATCCTTTAAAACCAAAACCTACAATATAAAACCTGAGAATATATAATTTAAAAGCCCAAAATACCACCACCATTACACAACTACCCAACGACTCGAAATCTTTAAAAATTCATTACGAAAACCTTTATATAAACTGTAACGCCCCGAGTTGTCTGAACCCGGTTTGCTACTCATAACGCTGAACCGAATCATGACGTCTTGATGCTAAATTTAAAATTTCACTCGACAGCCAAAATTTGACTTTTTCTAAAATTTCAAAATATTTAAAACCTGCAGCGGAAATAACTCTAAACAACAATGTAGTAAATCAAAACTATAAATCATGGTTTGAAATGTTAAGAGGTAATCGGCAGTTTGGAATTTAAGTTTAAAACTGTGGAATACTAGAAAAAATCGTGGAAGTCTAACGTATCTGCCGATGAGCAAGGCCAACGGAAGAAGCAGAAAAAGAAAACAAAAGGCTTCTACCGATGACGTGTACAAACAACGCGATGCCACCTGCCGATAACGTCGACGCAACACCATCTGCCGATGTAGTCAACATAACTTCATACACAACTTCATCTGCCGATGAAGTCAACATAACTTCATCTGCCGATGAAGTCAACATAACTTCATACACAACTTCATCTGCCGATGAAGTCAACATAACTTCATACACAACTTCATCTGCCGATGAAGTCAACATAACTTCATCTGCCGATGAAGTCAACATAACTTCATACACAACTTCATCTGCCGATGAAGTCAACATAACTTCATCTGCCGATGAAGTCAAGATAACTTCATACACAACTTCATCTGCCGATGAAGTCAACATAACTTCATCTGCCGATAGACTTCCATCTTCCGATAGACAACTCAACCATGACTCAACATCTACCGATGGACATCATCTACCGATAGAGAACAAAACGACATCTCACCAACTCCTCGTTATAAAACACTACTCCAACTACAGAAAAGAATTTACTTACTCTACTGAAATCATTCAAAAACGACTTAACCATTGCATTACTCAAAATTCAGTAAAAACGATGTTTTTCAAAAATCCAAAAGAATACCAATATCAGAACATTCTTAAAATGTATTCAAAACTTTGAGACCACTACTGTCATAAAATTTGTAGAAAAAAACATCTATACTGAACTAGTCACTCTCAACTCAACACTTGCAGCCATGAATTAAACCGCCTCAACAGATGACCAAACCGATGCCTGAAAATGCTCCTCCAACCAGCCTAGTCCTCATGTTGGTCGGTAAACATACCTTCAGTAACTTCTTCACCTACATCACAAAACTTATCTATTAGCCTAATGCTAAGCAAGTAAAGCAATGAATGAAATGAATTACTGAAACATAAATCTCCTAGACATGCTGTTTCTACTTTCTCCCCTCTGTTGTATACATAATCGTGCTCTGTTGATCCCTCTGTACGATGGGAGAGTGGATCAGTCATCCCCCAAAGCATACATCCTCTGAGCTCAATTAAGGGGCGGATTAGTTCCCTTAACAGTTAGCTGGTCTGATCCCCCTGTAGGATTGGGAAGTGGATCACTTTTCCCAAAACCTCAATCCTCTGTTCTCAGTTAAGGGGCGGATTAATCCCCCTTAACAGTTGTTCTGATCATCCTGCTCACACTTACCATGCATTTCATGTAAATTCATTTTCGTAATTCTTTCAAAAACATGATGCATGACAACTGGAAAATAAACATACAAAGCATACATAAGTCCTACTGTTTTGTGATGTAGGCCCGAAGGCACAAACAAACTCTACTTACCTGGATTCTTGGCGAGTGCTCGGTTAGGAGCTTCTTCGGGATCTTTCTCACCTAGAACATAAACAGAACATTAAGTCAACCTATACTAAACCTCATTCTAAGGCATTCAGAAAACCTAAGGGAATAGTTGGGAGTTCTGATCGCCAAGCATTACTGATTCAATGCTAAACCCGAACCTACTTACTTTCCTGATGAGTTCCCAAAATACATATCCAACACTTCCCCATACAATCTTCCTTAGTTACTAAGTCAGAAAAATCGAGGTAGAAACTTACCTAGCTCGGCGAACGGACTCGGGGAAGGAAATCGCCTGGGAAGTCTGTTGGTTTGAGCTGAAAACCGAGAGCAAGAATGAACAGTGGCGGCTAAGCTCAATAAATTTCTTTTAAATAGGTTATCCACTAATAAGTTTTTAATTTACTATAATGCCCTTGCATATCCATTCATTAACCTAATACATATTTGCACATCTTAATTTGACAAATTAAAATGGGTTTAATGGAACCAGGTGCTACATAAACAACATGCCAACACGTATCAAATCTCCCAGTCACCAACTAGATACATCAAAAATACCAAAATAATAATCATCACTCACAACCCTCCGAAGACCATGATCGAGACGCCCCGACAACTGCCTGCACCGGCATGCCCTGTACATCACCAACTGCGCACCAAACCTAGCTTTCCTTAGGTCCTCACCTGTACTCCCGTCTATACCTACACCACGGAACACAAAACATCAGCCTAATGCTTAGTAAGTAGGCAAATATGCATACAACAAACATAATGCAACACAACCCCAAACAGATGAGGTTTCTACTCGCTCAGTTGCTGTTCTTTCGTTTGCTACTCGTTGTTCATTCACAGAACCGAAGCTCATCACACGTGCTAACACTGCACCTTAACGCGACTAGGCGACTCCACTTGAGTCCCTCGCAGGTGTCCAAACACACACAAAGTCCCCCGCAAGTGCCACCCTAGACGCGACTAAGCGACTCTACTGGAGGTCCCTCGCAGGTGTCACTCTAACGCGACTGGGCGACTCAACAATAGTCCCTCGCAGGTACCACCTTACGCGACATGGACAACTCCCATGGAGTTTCCCGCAGGTGCTACCCTAACGCGACTAGGCGACCTCAACAATAGTCCCTCGCAGGTACCACCTTAACGCGACTGGACAACTCCCATGGAGGTTCCCGCAGGTGCTACCCTAACGCGACTAGGCGACTCAACAATAGTCCCTCGCAGGTACCAACCTAACGTGGACTGATTACTTTCTTTTGTTTTTTTTTGACTGCCTCATTTCTTTTGACTTCATCTGACTCCCCTTCTGTACACACCATCTGTGAGCTACTGACGAAA
>CM039503.1:32586043-32625738 GCA_022432975.1 Begonia masoniana | reverse complement strand
ATCACAAAACGAAATTTTAAAACGCGCAAAATAAAATCTATGCGTTTTTTTGCTACCTCTACCTATGCCCAATATGCCCAGTTACGGCAACTCGAACTAGGCTCAATCACATAGTTTTATAGAATCTAGGAATGTGAGAGTACAAAAAAATGAGTAGAGGACTTTTTTAAGCTTGCTTTATTTATTACATTAAAAAACTCATTTTAAGGCAATATACGATGAGAGAGTCTCTCAATGCACTTTTATGCATAACAATGATATAAACTCAGAGAAACTAACATGTACCATCACTAAAACGACCGACGTTTGAATCATGGCGATGAAAGAAGCCATCGAAACTGTAACGATCGTGACGGTTTATCTCTTATTTTTCTTTCTAAAAGCTTATTATTCCTCGTATTTGTTTTGAGGTATTCCACCATGATATAGCGTGACTCCGTAATCAATTCTAAAAAACCACAAACCGCACTTGATTAAAAAAATAACGAAGAGCAAATAAGTGTGGTTTTTAAAATGGGGAATGAGTAAGCACCGTCGCCAGGCTGCAACCACAAAATCCATGGGAGCGATGCCTCACAAAATGATGACGTGGACAGACTCTATGCTGAGATTATCTAATGAACGAGTAAACTAGTTGAGGTACAAAAAAACCAAAGCGTCAAAATTAATTATTTTCTAAAAAATGTCTAGCGCAATATGAAAGTTATTAAATGATTAATTAATAAAAGACTAAAAATTATTTTAAATCTCAAATATGAGTTTGCTTTTTTAAAATCTTTAAATATTAACCATAACAAATCAAACATTAACTATAAAAAACCTAACAATTTAAACCTCAACTATAAAGTGAAGAAGGAACATGGTGACCCTTATAAATTAATTTTAAAAAAATACCAAACGATATTAAATGTAGAATGAGGGGTTATCGAGCTTCCATCAAGGTTTAAATTATTAAGTTTTTGATAGTTTGAGTTTTGATTTGTTAGGGTTAATATTTTAAGGATTTAAAAAAAAAAATTCATACTTTGAGGTTTAAAATGATTTTTACTTAAAAAAACAAAAATAATATTTTGAGGTTTACAGTAATTTTACCCTTGATTAATTAGACTATAAGTGCAACTATGAAAGTATAATAATAATGACGACAATACTAAGGACAATTCATAGAATAATAATTAGATTTGTGGCAAAGAGAGTTCTATGATAATATTACAACGTACTTAATATTATATAATGTATTCAATTTTGTTATATAGATAAAAAATAATTATAATAATTGTATTTATAAAAGGAAATGACCTTTCTGCCATTTGTAGTGAGAATTTCGTGCAGAGATTTGTGAAGTAATGATCTCCCTCCCTCTATTTAGTTTAAATCAGGAATGGAGTAGAATCTTCAAACTTTCAATCATGATTTAGACTAGAAAGAGGGAGAGAGATAATTACTCACCACTTTATTATAACTCATTTCAATTTTTTACTTTGAATGTACAATTGCTAGTTATGAGATTTGGGTTGTTGAAACCAGGAGAAGGGTCTATCTAGAGTATGCACTTGTGACAAGACAAATAGGTGCCAGATCGTTAGCTAAACCTGGGTCGGGTGGTTAGTCTCTTTTCAAGAGTGAAATTGATCTTTTCATATTTCATCTCTGCCCACTAAATCGTGACAGAAATTAGTGCAGCAAAGTGCTAATTTTACAAACGTCTGAGAACTATCATCAAATAAATTGATATTGTTGGACCCTAGTTCATTGTGGATAAAATGTCTGCTAACCCTGATGAGTTTTGCAGTGAAAAAATAGGAGATACATTAAGAGAAATCCATAAGAACTTAATATTAGATTATGATATCGGAAGAAAAGTTTTATTTAATGAGTATATAACAGAGCCTTTATTCTAAAAATGTAGAATATAAAGAAAACTGACTAACTCAACCAACTCATGAATTCAATTAAGCAGTAGCTAAATGGTTGATTCTAGAAACTCCAGATAAGTTGCTGACTTTAGCTATCGTAATTTGTAATACTCCATAATAATGACACCAGTAAAACCATACACAATCATAGCTCTGGTGAGCCACTGGTCATGAATAACTAACTTGAAATTAAACCAGTCTAAATGACATTTTTTGTTTTATAATTCACTTTCTCCCTCTTCACACACAATTCTCAAACAAACTTGCCATCATATAATATTTATTTTCAAAACTACTCCTTTCATCCCATTCCTCAACATTATTCCCCCTCAAAAATTAACCTTGTCCTCAATGTCGAGAGTAGGAAGTTTGAACTTCATTTCTTAAAGGCTTCCTAACTTCCCTATGTCCCAAACAAAATAAAGCAAACAATATAAATTGTACGTCCAAACCCATATGCTTGCCACTTTAATTACCCATTCCTTTAAAATCCAGCCCATTAAATTTCCAGCTCAGTCCATTAAAAGATCTGAATTCAAGCGTAATGCATAATTGGGATCTCCCATTCAAATCTAGACTCCTCTTTTATCACTCACAAATAAAACCAAGCCCATTTATCTTTTTTCTAGAAAATATCAAGGATATTAAGGCAAAATTTTGGTTCATTTAAAAACATTGCCTCCATATTCATCATGCTGCAATTTCCACCATGACAACTAAAGATTTTTTACTGCGGCTCGGCAATCTTGGCTATGTCCATGCTCCAAAGCTACTTCTTGAAAATTCTTTCGATTATAACGCTTTAGTTACGACCAATTAACTTTCAAGTGTCAATCAAACCTTGCAATGACTCTTCACGAGCGTCATCTTTCTTCTTCATTGATCTTATGGGTGTCAATCGAACCTTTTTGGCT
This sequence comes from Begonia masoniana, assembly GCA_022432975.1. NCBI lineage: Eukaryota > Viridiplantae > Streptophyta > Magnoliopsida > Cucurbitales > Begoniaceae > Begonia > Begonia masoniana. The sequence continues at coordinate 32,622,908 of CM039503.1, read as the reverse complement.
TCAATGACATCACCCTTTTCAGTTTCCACAATCGACAAATATGTTGTTTGAAAGTTTAGCACAAGAAAAATAACTCTCTCAACATGTATAATCTCACATGTATAACTAAGAGAGTTTAGGTTTTTTGGTTAAAGAATGAAGGCTCAAATATTTGCAAGTAAATTTGCATGTTTTCAACATGGGCGTTGTTCCTACTACTACACAGTAGAGTGAACTTCTATTTATTGTGGCCTTCAAAATTTTAGAGTAGCGGTCACCCTTCTATGACGCGACACCAAAATGGAATGGTGGCAACTCCATGGTCAACCCAGATTCTTCACGTGATTTTTGACAGCACCAACCTCTATATTGGAAGTTATGACGAAAATGGTAAGAAATTGTTAGAAATCAGAATTTGGGAAAGATGGCAGTTTACAGAGGTGATTTCAGAATGGATAAAAATAAACCAAATGGGAGAATTTTTGCACGCTTTTTAGACAGTATCTTGTTTAGCATTTGCATAATACACTCTCCAAATTTGGTAGCCAAAATAACTCAGATGTGAAAGTTATCGATGGAGAGATGCAAGTTGGTCTGAAAAGTCACCTAGTCATAACCTTCAACTCTAAGGGCTACTCTTACAAATGAGAGCACTCCAACTTGTTGATTTGAGAGTTTATACAACATTGTTGTGATTTCACCTCATTAGAATGAGAATGAGAAGGTAGTAGGAAGATTCTACCACGCTCATAAAAATCAAATCTAAAGTTAATTAAACACAATAAGTTTGTCAACAACACTGAAAGGAATGACACAAACTTGCAAAGGCAAGAATTTTGATTTTTCTATTGATCAAAGTTGTTGCAACCAACATACAAGAGAAGTTTATAATCCCTAAATGACCTAGGGAAATGGCCGTTTAAGTGAAGCCCAAGTGACCCTCAAAAGAGCATTCAAGGCCCGACTAGACAAGTTCTAGCCGATGACTAAAATGTACTACTTAAAACAAGTTTGTCTTAATAAAATTTAAACAAACTTAATTTTACTTAAAAAATTCGAATTAAACTAGCAAAGATATTAAAGCATAACTTCAAGAGTCTTCTTCCAGCTGGTCTAAGTCCATCTGTAAGGGAGGGTGCTCGGGTCTCTAAGATAGCTTATGATTTGGCACCACTTTAAGCCAAGATTGCGGAAGCTCTCCCAATTTGTTCTTTGATTCCCTCTTTCTTCTTTTCACATGACCAGGGGTGCTCTCCCTTCTCCTTAACAAACTATTACTCGCAAAAATAAGAGGATTATAAAGGTTTGTTAGTCATTTGGCTTTTGACCTAGTGATAGGTCCTCGTGGCACGTCACTCTACTATTCATCTGGGCATCTTTGATATAGTCATTAGAGACATCAATGAGCTGATGGGCTTCCACGAGTACTTTATTGTACTTCCACACTGGGAGTCCTCACTTCGTGACCGAACGTCTGCGTGAAGCTTCAATTTGAATTCTTGTTTGTAAGCAGGACTTTTGTGTGATCCTATCCGTGTTCGTTGCGGCTGTCACCATCTGTCTCTAGGAGTCAACAATTTAAGCTACAAAAAATATTTCCTCGGAACAAGGCTTGTAACGACCCTAATTCCTATTCCTCGAATTTTTCGTATAAATTTTTCTTTTCATAACACTCATAAATTTTGACTTTTAGAATTTTGAATAGAATCTAAGTCTTTTGGAAAAACTGTTAAATAAAGCAATTTGAAAACAATATTTATATAAAAAGAGAAACCATCGGCCAAAAGACATTCACTATTCTGGGGCAGGAAGGGCATTTCGCCCAAAGAATTTCATGGCCGATCGATCGGCTATGTTATTTTGGTGCCAGGCGATCGATCTCCATGATCGATCGCCCCTGGAAATCACCACACAGCCGATCAATCGCCCATTCAGGCGATCGATTGGCAACTTCTCTGGAAAAACTAGAGAAGTTACCATTGAGACACTCCCTGGAATCCGAAATTCTAGGGAGCTGGCTCCTTCTCCCTTTCATTCTTTTCTCCCTACATCCTTCATCCTTCACACACATATTACAATTCTTCTCTCCTTTCCTCTTCTCACTTCAACTACACCTAAACACTTCATCATAAATCACTCTTAACCTCATTCATTCTTTAATTCTTCAGCCACCAAACCTACTCAAAACATAATAAAAAAATAGTGGAACTTCATAAAGACGAACTGCATGAATCTGTTTGAAAACTAAATATTCCCTACGAGTTTAAAATCACCAAGCAGTTCGGGTTTTTGATAAATTGACCCAGCTCCGGTCGTTAGTTTTGAAATTCCTCTTGGCAGATTAAAATAGGTTATTAGAGGAGTATGTGGCCGCTGGAATCGTTCGATTCCGATAACCGACGCAAAAGTTACGCGCGTTCTAAGTTTTAGGTCGGTTTTTACCGAACCCAAATTAGTGGCCCATTTAATTAGGTTTTAATTGGATTAGGCTAGAAATAGTAATTAGAGATGTTTTCACGAAAGTAAGAGTTTAGTTATGCCCGAATGAGAAAATGGAAATTTTAGGAAAGAATTTCCTTAATTAGGAGATTAGTTTAAGTTTGAAATTAGTTTGATTAGAATTGATTTTAATGTCTTTTATTTATGAAATGCTTTAGGTGAAGACGACTTTTGGACGGTGCTCGGCTTACTACGGACGTCAGGTAAGTGAGCGTTAGGCTTTCCGGCCACTAAGGCCCTACGTCGTACAATGTTGATAATGTTGATTGTTGTGATGTGAGTGATAGTAAAGATTGGTGGAATACGGGTAGTTAAGAAAGGTAGATAGTTAAGTAGTGCCTTAGTCATGTTACTGTTTATGTGATAGGTTTTCCTTACGTGTATGTTACTGTTTATGTGATAGGTTTTCCTTACGTGTATGTTACTGTTTATGTGATAGGTTTTCCCTACGTGTATGTCTCCTCATGCATCATGTTTTAGTAAAATGTATATGAACTGTTTATGAACATGATTTTATGAAAAGGTTAAATGAAAGAATGATGTATGGTTCTCACGGGAGTAAATGGATGGTTCTCACGGGAGTGAATGGATGTTCTCACGGGACTATGTTTTCACGGGAGTATGTTTTCACGGGACTATATGAATGTTTTCACGGGACTATATGAAGGTTTTCACGGGACTAAATGGATGTTGTTTTTATGAATAAGGAAAGATGTTTTACGAAACGAAACCGTTTTATAAATGTCATACATATAGGTAATGTTATGTTTAGCACGCTCCTTACTAAGCATTAGGCTTAATGTAGTTATTGTATGATGTAGGTGACAGGTGTGAAGGTGAGAGTTCCTCTTGATGTCAAAGAACAGGTGGTCGACGGATGGTGCTCGTGGCGACGGGGTGTGTTTGGCTTGGCTTGATGATCCGATGGCTTGAATGATGTATGTCGTATGGTTGTGAGTTAGCCTTGTTGGTTAGTAGGTCTACATGTCGGTTTGTTTATAAAAATGTTTAAGTATATGGATTAGAGGTTTTGATAGAAAATTGTATGAAAGTCGAGTGTTGATGTATATGTATGAAAATGTTTAAGTATATGGATTAGATGCCTTCATAGAAAATGTATGAATAGTCGAGTTTTGATGTATATGTAGTGGTAGTAGATTGTTTAGAATGTAGAGTCTTAATTTTAGAAACATACTGGAACTGTTTGGGTTATTTTTTTACAGGTAAGGATACGCTCGATTTTTAGAGCGATCCACGTAGTTCGATTTCTCGAATTTGACCGAAATTGTAGGTTAGATTAGTGTCATGTTTTGATGATCGAGGAATGAGTGATTTTAAGGGATTTCAACAATCCGAGACTTCAATTTAATGGTTTAGAAGTCAAAACGTTATGAGTGATATAAAAAGAAAAATTTACGTGGTTACGAGAGTTTAAAGTTAAGGTTACGTTAGGGTTAGTGTAATATCCGGTTTGTACGGACCTTTTATTATATTATTATTATATTGTTATTGGCATTTTTGTAATTATGTCAAATCAGGTCCGATTTACGAAAAGAAAGCGTCATTACGATCCTAGCGATTAATTAGAATTTTAAGGAAATTCTGGGAATTTTCAGAATAGTGACGCTATATTCCGAGTAATTACTATTATCATAAAGTAAAAGACATTCTCGTAAAAATAGCAAACGAGGTCCAAATTGCGAACGGACAGTTTTGTTAAATCCCAAATAATTAGATGGACTTATTGGTAAAGTAAGGACGTATGGAGTAGTCGAATGGCTAGACGATTAACGAACCGAAGAACGAAATCAATATAAAAATCAAAGAAGGGCAAAATGGTAATTTGCAAATCCATTTAATAAATAACACAAAATCACTCTTTTCCCTCACTTCTCTCTTTTCTCTCTTTTCTCTCTGGAACTCACGAACAGAGAAGATTTCTTCTCTCGGCCGCCGGCGAGCTCCACCATTCCGACCTCCGTCCGACCTCCGTTTCTCCTCCGTCCTTCACGGTTTCTTCCTCTCTCGCTGCCCTCGGTATGTAGCTTTAGTTTTCGAGTGTTTAATTCGAGTTTCGGTTCGATTTAGGGTTAGGGTTTCGATTAGGGTTTTCGTTAAAAATGCGATTTAGGCTTCGTAATTAATAGGTTAGCCGTGATTAGGTATATATTGAACGTATTGGACGTTATTGGACGAAGAAAATCAATTTGCGAAAAAGTTATAAATTGGTTAAATTTCGGGTTTTTAGAGAAAAACTCGTTATTTGAGAATTTGGATTATCGAGCTATAATTAACGTTCGAAATGCTTTAATTAGCTAAGTGAAGAATTTAGGATAATTCTTTAGTTAAAGTTTGAAATTTGGACGTTAATAGTTTAAATTGGTTTTAATTGCGAATGTCGTGTTTTTTTTCTCAGACACACGACTCCCGTGGAAGAAGTTTGAGATCCAGCGCGCTCAAGGTAAGTTCTCGTGACTTGCTTGACCCAAAGGTCTACACCATACCTCGTCGTCGTATCAAGGATCCTTGAGGGTTCCTTGTTTTACGTTGTTTAGGTTGGGTAGTTAGGTTAGTTGTTTATAGGTTATGTTATATTGTCTGCCGATATGAACTGTTTGTTTACTTTTCGCTGATATGAACTGTTCATGCATCACGTGTTTCAAAATGGCATAAAAATGGGTTTCTGCACGAGTTTTCAATGAAATGAATAATGAACGAAAATACGTAATCTGTATCTGAAAGGTCACGCGGGATGGGGCTCAGGCATGGCTGTAGGGTTTGTGAGCATGTACCCCCCCCCATCTAAGTGGAAAGTGGTAGTTCGACCGCGGAATGTATCCTTTCCATTTAGTGGGCTGATATCTCGGTGGCAATATGTATGAAATGACCTGATATGTCTGATGAGCATGTTTTCTGAACTTCATATGCACGACACGCATGCATCTGCATTTACGTAGCTTACTGAGATTTCAATATCTCATAGGTGTCTGTATGGTGTAGGTGACGTTCTAGGTTACGTTGACCCAGGTGAGGATGATATTCCTCCTCCGGACGTAGGAGCAGCTGATGGATGATGGCCGTGGAGTGCGCTGAGCAGTCGAGGCGCGTTTTGACCCGTGGTGGGTTTATGTAAAGGTTTTGGGGGTCTTCTGAATATTTTGGATTGATAATAACTGTATAGTATACTTAGGTTGTTTGGATCTGGATAGGGATTAGATAACGTTTTGGTAATTGTATGTAAACGTTTTGGTTTAAACTGTTTAATGAATGTTTTGGAAATGTTTTGATTGGTTTTAGGTTGATACGGATAGCTCGGTTTTTAGAGCTATCCACGCAGTTGGATTTCGCAAAGTCCACTGTGAGTTGGGAGAGTTTAAGCTTTAATTGGGTGTGATTATGGAAGTGAAAGTATGTGTAAAAGCATTAATGGTTGCTCTCTGGAATCGGATTCCAGAGAGCTTGTTATGTGAAGAATTTCTTTGTGTCTGAAGTCTGAAGTGTTTAATCTCTCGGGAGAGCATAAGTGTAAGTGAAAGAAGAAAAGGGAAAAGGGGTGCTGGAGGTGCGGCGACCGTGCGCTGCAGTGCTTGCAGCGATCGGGCGCTGCAGGCTGCAGCGCTTGCAGCGACCGAGCGCTGCATGTTGCAGCGATCGGGCGCTGCAGGCCGCAGCGCCTGCAGCGACCGAGCGCTGCAACGTGCAGCGATCGGGCGCTGCACGCTGCAGTGCTTGCAGCGATTGGGCGCTGCAATTTGCAGCAACCGATCGCTGCTGCACTTTGAGGGCAGAATTCCGATTCTGCCCTCCCTTCTTTTATTATTTAAAAGTTTTATTAAATGTTTTAGTTTTAATTATTATTTAAAGGTTTTGTTTTAAATGCTTTTAAAGTTCAGTTTTAATTCCGACTTCAGTTTTAGATTCCGCATAACGTTTTATTTAAAATGTAAAATAAAAATGAAAAATTAGTACGGGTAAATGGGTACGGACTTAGGGACGTTACACAAATTGTATCAGAGCCTGTACCCAACCGGAAATGTGGCCAACGAGGACGTTGGGCCCCCGAGGGGGGGTGATTGTGATGACCCGAATGTGAACGTATGTGTACGACTGCGGGGCAAACCTCGGGTTGCGGGGCAAACCTCGGGACCTAAGCCGAGTGTAGGCGAATCCCGGACTCGAGTATAGGCGAATCCCGGGTCGTAAAGAGGGGGTCGTCACAATCCCACATCGCTTGGGGAAGTATGTGGAAATGAAACATATGTAAAGAGACCCTCCCAACATAGCAAGACGCGTTTTGGAGCTCAATTGACAACGGATCCCATAAGAACTCCGAAGTTAAGAGGGCTTCGGCGAGAGTAATTCCAGGTTGGGTGACCTTCCGGGAAGTGCTCTCGCCAAACAAAGCCGTGAGGGGAGGATATTGGGCTGCGACCCAATCCCCAGAGCGGACAATATCTTCCTGGGATAAGGGGTAGTTACATTTATGGTATCAGAGCCCCCGGGTTTTAAAACCGATTCTGTAGACTGCTCGACTGCACAGCCACTACGCGGACATCCTTCATCAACTGTAAGTCTGTTTATAGCTTTCTTTGATTTTATTTCTTAGAGATTATTTGTTTTAAATTTTATAGGAGTTTTATACACTATGACTCGAGGAAGGGATCCTAGAGACGACGCGATGGATCGTCTTACAGACTTGATAGACCGCCAGTCCCAGCATATGGACCGGCAAGCGCAACAAATTTCGGACTTAGTGAACCGAGAGAACCAGCGAGAGAATCAGAGGACTCAGGAGTTGGTGGTCCCCAGTAATCAGGGTATGAAAAGGTTTCAAAGCCTTCGGCCTCCAGTATTCGAGGGCCAGTCATCGGACCCGACACGTGCCGAGGAGTGGATTAGGGTTATGGAGGACATGTTGAGTTACGCCGAGGTTGCCAACGGGAGCAAGGTCGCTTATGCTACGTTTCACTTAGCTTTGGACGCTCGTTTCTGGTGGGACTCGATCAAGTCTACCACAGATGTATCAGTTATGACTTGGGATCGATTCAAGTTTTTATTCTACGATAAGTATTTCAGCCGCACGGTGAGAGTGGCCAAGAGGAACGAGTTTATGCAGCTGAAGCAGACTGGTTCAGTTGCAGATTATATTCGGAGATTTGAGTCTTTATCACGATTCGCACCTCGCCTTGTCAGCGATAATGAGGAGAAGGTGCACCAGTTTATGGAGGGACTTAATCCGGAGATCCGGATGCACGTGGTTGTCTCAGGTATTATGATGTACCTTTTTCTGATATTACAGCCAGAGCTCTGGATATTGAGGCTGCCAGAGCCACTTGTATTAGACCGAGGGAGCCAGCTAAGGGCTTCTTTCGCGAGATTCGACCTCAGACGCAGAGCCGAGGTTGGCAGCCCAGAGCACCGCCCCAGTCACAGCAGCGGGGTGTGAAGAGACCTCTCGAGGGAGGTAATGATCGGGGTAAGGGGAAGCAGATACAGGGGGCTTCTCAGATGCCATGGTGTCCCTTGTGCCAGAGAGAGCATAGTGGAGAGTGCCGTGTGGGCTCTAACAAATGCTACAGATGTGGTAAAGTCGGCCATTTTGTTAGAGACTGCCCCCATCCGGGCCGAGATCAGTTGGGCGGAGATCAGAGGAAGGTTATGCCCAGGATTTTCGCCTTCATCGAGCCTGAAGATGTTGATGACGATGCTCAGCCTGCCGTGATTGCAGGTACTATTTTGCTTATGGGCGCTACTGTATTTACTTTGATGGATACCGGAGCTACGCACTCCTTTGTGTCGACTGCATGTATGGCTAGATTGGGGTTAGAGTCTGAGTCGGCAGAGTACGAGTATAGTGTGATGCTGCCCTCAGGAGAGCGTATGCAGTCCAGTCGTGTTATTCAGGGGAATATTATTTCTGTTGGGAGCGTTACCCTCTACGCACGTCTGATCGTTATGGGCATAGAGCGGTACGACCTTATTTGGGGATGGACTGGCTAGCACAGCACTTCGCCACCATCGATTGTCGCTCTGGGATTGTGACCTTCCGACCCCCGGATAGTGCCGAGTTTTCTTATCAGGCGATGAACCGATTGAGTGGATCGCCTATTTCTTATGCTATGGAGGTCAACGAGCAATTCAAAGGTGCGTGCTCTATTTATTTGGCCTCAGTTTTGATATTCAGTTGCTCAGCGGAGTACAGCCGAGCGACATTCCTATTGTTAGAGAGTTCTCTGGCATATTCCTCGATGATCTTCCCGGTTTACCACCAGACCGGGAGATTGAGTTCACTATTGACGTCTATCCAAACTCCGCGCCAAGGTTCAAGAACCCGTATCGGTTGGCACCAGCTGAGTTGAGAGAGTTGAGGACACAGCTTGATGAGTTGCTAGAGAAGGGTTTTATTCGGCCCAGCGTTTCACCCTGGGGTGCGCCCGTTCTGTTTGTTAAGAAGAAAGACGGGACCCTCAGGATGTGCATTGATTACAGGGAGCTGAATAAGCTCACGGTGAAGAATAAGTATCCATTGCCCCGCATCGACGACTTGTTTGATCAGCTACAGGGTGCCCGAGTATTTTCCAGGATTGATCTGCGCTCGGGTTACAATCAGCTGAAGGTTCGGAGAGATGACATACCGAAGACGGCGTTCCGAACGAGGTATGGGCATTATGAGTTCCTTGTTATGTCTTTCGGGCTCACTAATGCTCCTGCAGCGTTCATGGATCTGATGAACCGTGTCTTCAAAGAGTACTTGGATAAGTTCGTAGTGGTTTTTATCGACGACATTCTGATATATTCTAAGACAAAGGAAGATCACGAGGAGCATCTGAGGACTGTTCTGAGGACTTTATGTGAGCACTATCTATATCCGAAGTTCTCCAAATGCGAATTTTGGTTGGATCAGATCAGTTTCCTTGGCCATGTTGTATCACAGGACGGAGTTTCTGTGGATCCGAGCAAAGTCCAGGCGGTTAGAGATTGGCCACAGCCGAAGAACGTACGTGAGGTGCGTGGATTTCTCGGATTGGCCGGTTATTACCGGAAGTTTATTCAGGGATTCTCGAAGATTGCACTTCCCTTATCACGCTTAACTCGGAAGAGTGAGAGGTTTATTTGGTCGTCTGCTTGCGATGACAGTTTTGCAGAGTTAAAGCAGAGATTGACCACCGCTCCAGTTCTGGCGCTACCTGTTGAGGGTGTCAGGTTCAGTATTTACTGCGATGCATCTGGAGTCGGGCTCGGTTGTGTGTTGATGCAGGAGGGAAAGTCATTTCTTATGCTTCTCGGCAGCTGAAGCCGTATGAGCAGAACTACCCTACGCATGACCTCGAGTTAGCAGCTGTGGTCTTCGCACTGAAGATATGGAGACATTACTTATATGGGCAGCAGTGCGAGATATTCTCCGACCACAAGAGCTTGAAGTACTTATTTACGCAGAAGGAACTGAATATGCGGCAACGCAGGTGGCTTGAGTTCGTCAAGGACTATGATTTTGATATCAAGTACCACCCAGGGAAGGCAAACAAGGTAGCTGATGCCTTGAGTAGAATGCCTTCTGCGAGTCAGCCTTCATTAGCAGCGATGTCAGTTACGCTGCGGTCAGAGATTGAGAGATTCGACGTGGAGATAGTGGCAGAGTTGTCCAGCATGCTCACTAGTATTTCTCTCAGGCCGACCATTCTGGATCGTATACGCGAGGCTCAGCAGAGCGATGCGGAGTGTATTGAGCTTCGATCGATCATGTTATTAGATGACTCGTCGGATTTTCACTTATCTGCAGATGGTATTCTGAGATTCAGGCACTGGTGGTACGTGCCTAACGATGAGAGTTTGAAGAAGGATATTTTGACTGAGGCACATTCTTCAGCTTATTCAGTGCACCCGGGAAGTACTAAGATGTACCGGGATTTGAGGCAACACTTCTGGTGGCCAAACATGAAGAGGGAGGTGGCCAAGTATGTTGAGACCTGTTTAGTCTGTCAGCAGGTGAAGGCCGAGCACCAGAGACCGTCCGGGACATTATTGCCACTGCCGATTCCGGAGTGGAAGTGGGAGCAGATCTCCATGGACTTTATTGTTGGACTCCCGAGGACGACGAAGGGCCACGATGGCATATGGGTTATTGTGGACCGATTGACAAAGTCGGCACACTTCTTAGCTGTGAAGATAACATCATCCATGGATCAGCTCGCCGAACTATATGTGCAGGAGATCGTTAGATTGCACGGAGTTCCAGTTTCTATTGTCTCCGACAGAGATCCTAGATTCACGTCAAAGTTCTGGAAGAGTTTACATCGAGCTATGGGGACTCAGCTAAATTTCAGCACAGCGTTTCATCCTCAGACCGATGGTCAGACAGAGAGGACGAACCAGATTCTTGAGGATATGCTCAGAGCGTGTGTGCTGGAGTTTCAGGGCTCGTGGAGCCGATATTTACCTCTGGTTGAGTTCTCGTATAACAACAGCTTCCAGGCTACTATCGGCATGGCTCCGTATGAGGCTTTATATGGTCGGAAGTGTAGGTCTCCGTTATATTGGGACGAGGTTGGCGAGGCCAGCATCGTTGGTCCTGAGATCTTACAGCAAACGGCAGATAAGATTGCCGTTATCCGCCAGCGAATTGAGGTAGCTCAGAGCCGGCAGAAGAGTTATGCCGACACGAGACGGCGGGAGCTAGAGTTCGAGGAGGGCGACGAAGTTTATTTGAAGGTTTCTCCATTCAAAGGCGTCGCGAGATTTGGAAGGAGGGGTAAGCTGAACCCTCGGTACGTGGGGCCCTTTCCTGTTCTGAAGAGGATCGGGAAGTTGGCGTATAGGCTGCAGCTTCCGGCTTCTATGGAGGGCATTCATGATGTGTTCCACGTATCTATGCTTCGGAGATGTTTACGTGATCCATCTCATGCCGTGGAGACTACAGAGATCGAGGTACAGCCTACCTTGACTTACGAGGTGAAGCCGGTACGTATTCTGGAGTACTCTACCAAAGTCTTGCGCAACAAGGAGATTCCCCTGGTCAAAGTCCTATGGCGGAACCACGAGGTGGAAGAGGCTACGTGGGAACGACAGCAGGATATGATGACTAGGTATCCTGATCTGTTTGGATAGTTTAATTTTGTGGACAAAATTCTGAATAAGGAGGGGAGAATGTAATATCCGGTTTGTACGGACCTTTTATTATATTATTATTATATTGTTATTGGCATTTTTGTAATTATGTCAAATCAGGTCCGATTTACGAAAAGAAAGCGTCATTACGATCCTAGCGATTAATTAGAATTTTAAGGAAATTCTGGGAATTTTCAGAATAGTGACGCTATATTCCGAGTAATTACTATTATCATAAAGTAAAAGACATTCTCGTAAAAATAGCAAACGAGGTCCAAATTGCGAACGGACAGTTTTGTTAAATCCCAAATAATTAGATGGACTTATTGGTAAAGTAGGACGTATGGAGTAGTCGAATGGCTAGACGATTAACGAACCGAAGAACGAAATCAATATAAAAATCAAAGAAGGGCAAAATGGTAATTTGCAAATCAATTTTAATAAATAACACAAAATCACTCTTTTCCCTCACTTCTCTCTTTTCTCTCTTTTCTCTCTGGAACTCACGAACAGAGAAGATTTCTTCTCTCGGCCGCCGGCGAGCTCCACCATTCCGACCTCCGTCCGACCTCCGTTTCTCCTCCGTCCTTCACGGTTTCTTCCTCTCTCGCTGCCCTCGGTATGTAGCATTAGTTTTCGAGTGTTTAATTCGAGTTTCGGTTCGATTTAGGGTTAGGGTTTCGATTAGGGTTTTCGTTAAAAATGCGATTTAGGCTTCGTAATTAATAGGTTAGCCGTGATTAGGTATATATTGAACGTATTGGACGTTATTGGACGAAGAAAATCAATTTGCGAAAAAGTTATAAATTGGTTAAATTTCGGGTTTTTAGAGAAAAACTCGTTATTTGAGAATTTGGATTATCGAGCTATAATTAACGTTCGAAATGCTTTAATTAGCTAAGTGAAGAATTTAGGATAATTCTTTAGTTAAAGTTTGAAATTTGGACGTTAATAGTTTAAATTGGTTTTAATTGCGAATGTCGTGTTTTTTTTCTCAGACACACGACTCCCGTGGAAGAAGTTTGAGATCCAGCGCGCTCGAGGTAAGTTCTCGTGACTTGCTTGACCCAAAGGTCTACACCATACCTCGTCGTCGTATCAAGGATCCTTGAGGGTTCCTTGTTTTACGTTGTTTAGGTTTGGTAGTTAGGTTAGTTGTTTATAGGTTATGTTATATTGTCTGCCGATATGAACTGTTTGTTTACTTTCCGCTGATATGAACTGTTCATGCATCACGTGTTTCAAAATGGCATAAAAATGGGTTTCTGCACGAGTTTTCAATGAAATGAATAATGAACGAAAATACGTAATCTGTATCTGAAAGGTCACGCGGGATGGGGCTCAGGCATGGCTGTAGGGTTTGTGAGCATGTACCCCCCCCATCTAAGTGGAAAGTGGTAGTTCGACCGCGGAATGTATCCTTTCCATTTAGTGGGCTGATATCTCGGTGGCAATATGTATGAAATGACCTGATATGTCTGATGAGCATGTTTTCTGAACTTCATATGCACGACACGCATGCATCTGCATTTACGTAGCTTACTGAGATTTCAATATCTCATAGGTGTCTGTATGGTGTAGGTGACGTTCTAGGTTACGTTGACCCAGGTGGGGATGATATTCCTCCTCCGGACGTAGGAGCAGCTGATGGATGATGGCCGTGGGAGTGCGCTGAGCAGTCGAGGCGCGTTTTCGACTTCCGATATTTGATGGATGTGCTATAGATCCGATACAGGCTGAGGTGTAGGTTCGAGCAATGGGAAGATTGTTTGACATTATTAAGGTAAAGGAGATGAATAAGGTTTCTTATGCGATGTGTCATCTGGTGGAGTGCAAGTTGCATTCCGGTCAATGTTTTCGGTGCGACAAGGTGGGGCACAAGGCTAGAGATTGTCTAGGACCGAATAAGATACCACCGTGTTGTCCTCCGAGGATGTTTACCTTGATCGAAGAAGAGGGAGCCGCTCAACCATCGGTGGTTCCAGGTATAATTCATTTCGGTGGTCTATAGAATGAAGAACATTAAAATAAAGGTGTAGTTTAGAGTAAGAATTTAATAATAAGGTGTAAAATAGATAGAATTATACTAAGGGTTGGAAAATGTCAGGTGGGAGAGTTACTAGGTGAATGGGATAAAAACGACGATAGACTGAATGTAAGACGACGTAAACTTTGGAGAAAAATAGTTAGGCATTAAGATAGGTAACCTGGCTTGATACCACTAGTACGTCTAACTAGATAAGAGGACGTGGTAGAAGCTCGTATATTCTAGACTCGAGTTAAGTTGGAATTATCTAGATGAAGACATCCTTCGAGAGTTTAGCTTAAGTAAACTATCGAGAGAGTAAGGGACGTACTGCTTACTTTTACCAAGATGGTGCGATTAATCGATACGAAGTCTAAGATGTATAATCAGGGTGGTTACATAGGAGTATTAGTATTGACCGATTTTGATGAGGGAAATATTGAGAATTAAGTGAGGTTGGTAAGTTAAAAAGTTTGGAGACAATAAAGGATCAAGGATTATACAATGGGTGATACTAAATTGTATAAATCGGACGTTCTCTAGGAGATAAGTACCATCTTAAGGAACTAACTAATAAGGACAATTGTCAATGTGCAAAAATATCATGACCAACCCTATATAGAAAAGAAGACTTAGTAAAGTTAAGGGTGCCAATAAACAATCGATGCGTTAGGCAATTAGACGTTGCTTAACCAAGGGACGTAGAATCGAACGTGAGAGTTAGGTATTAACTTGAAACGCCAAAAAGGGTGTAACTAATCAAAGGAGAGCTTGGCACCTTAGATTGGAAGAAGTGTTTACAGGTATAGTATATCTCGTGTAATGTTAGAAGAAATGGTGAGATAGATAGGAGTAAGTGTCAATTACGAGGAATGTAACAAGGATAAAAGATTTCAGATTCTCTGAGTTACGAGCGTCTGATCGATGAGACGAGTCTATAGTAATATAGTTAAATTAAGAGCCCCCAAGTATTAGGCTTATTTCCAGGGTGGATGTAGAAACATCAGTGCTCGAGGAACTAGGAGAGTAGACCTTAGGGAAGAGATATTTCTAAGTTTGGAAAATAGTACGGCGAGGTTTAAGAATTTAAGAGATTTGGATTAAGATTGTAGATTTACCTACAAAAGTTTGCTAACAAGAAAGTTGTTAGACAAATAGAATATTCAGAACCTGACTATACGGAATGAGAGATAGTAGGCTAGCTAGTAAGTTTTAAAGAAAAAGGGGAAGAAATTCTTAAATGGTATTAAGGATAAGATTTGGGCATTGCTTAATTTGATGAGGGGTTAGATTTGACGTAGTGCCCGAATGTGAAATCTTACGGATCAAAGGATTGGTGAGTTGTCGAGTACATTAGAAATAAGATTGAATTAAGAATTTCGATGGCTCGACCCGTATGTAATGAAGTCGAAGCCAATGATTTTATAAATAGCTAAGGTTAAGGTAAATAAGCTTAAGTGTGTGAAGAAGGTCGCGACTTGAGGAAATAGAGAATGTGTGATGTGAGATAAAATGACCGGTAGGTAGATCTTTGGATTTCGAATAGTGTAGTACGAGTAAGTAAGAAGTTTTACTAGATCGAACGGAAACTCGAAATAAGAGTTAAGTAGTTAAGGTAGCGAAATTTGGAGCATGTTGGATGAAAGGAAGGGAGAATTGCATGAAGGCTATGCAAGTGAACTTAGAAGTGAGAGTAGATTTTCAGGTTTAGTAAAGTTGACTTGTAAGTTACGTCGAAGTGCTTATGCACATTTTCTTTTAGGTGTTGGGTGGATAGTTTAACGAATTGGTTTAGACTTAAGAATTTGTTAGTAATTGATGATGTTAGTGATTAATGACGACCGAGATAAAAGTTGGACAAAACGAGCGTAGTGGAAATAATTATAGAGACCTAGTGGATACTGTAAAAGCATAAAGAAATAGATTTAGTAATTACCGCCCTGTATACAGGAATGACATTAGAGTAGCTAAGGAAATGTTATGATTGCCCAAGGTAAGTAGGTTTAAAAAGTGAAAGTGATGATTTGGGAAAGAGATAATAGTGTGGAGAAGAGTTCGAAATGGAGAATTAGGATGAGAAATTTAATTATCAAGTCCTTAGTGTCATATAATTGAGGAAGCTTTGAGGAGTTAGAAGCCGAATGAACTTAGCTCGAGGTTAAGTTAGAGGAAATTCGAGGTTCTAAGTGACAAAGGATTAAGTCGAAGTCGATGAGTGAATGAGCGATTGAATTTCGAAGTGAGTAGTTAGAAGGATTTAGAGCTTTGGAAATAAAGGAAGCTACCAAGACCCAAATGGTGAGTAAGACCATAAGGGTTTCAAGATTAGTATTACGAGCATCGTACTAGATAATGTGAGGGTGAGTATTAAAAGGATTGACTAAGCAACAATTTTGAGGACAAAATTCCAATTAAGGAGGGAAGGATGTAACACCCGAGTTTTCGGGTTTCCGCTCCAAGGCTATTTTGGTAAATAAGTAAATTAGGTCCGTTTTGCAAGCGGATAGTTTTATTAGGACCCGAGAAATTTATGGGAATTTGTAGAAGAATAAGTTAAATTTTGGAAACTCAAATCGAGAAGGGTAATGCTAAGGTTCCCGTTTTAGCCTTTTAGTATGTCAATTCGTAAAAATAGCAAAATAAGTCCGTTTTGGAAACGGTGAGTTTTGTTAAAACTCTAAGATTAAATTGGAATATTTGGAGAAATAAGGAAATTGCAAAGAGACCGAATCGATAGACTAATTAAAGAAATAGTTGTAGTTTATTATAATTATAATTATTATTATTATTATTATTATTATTATTATAATTATAATAAAAACAAAACAAACAACAGAAACGATTTCTGTTGTTTGTTCGAGCTCGACGCCGAAGGAGAGCGAAGCGCGCAGGGGAGAGCGGCGACGAGCGTCGATCTCCGACCAAAACCGCCGGTGTTTCGACGCCCTCTGGCCAGACGACGGCGACGGCCAGTCTCCGGCCTGACTCCGCGCACGAACCGACCAGGTGAGCTCGGTTTTCTCCTTTTTCGGTTCGGTTTAAGGCAGTGAGTGGCGAGCTCGTTTGAGCTCCGATCTCCGGCCAATTTCGGTCACTTCCGGCATGGGTTTGCCAACCCTTGGGCCGGCTATCGTTGATTGGCCGCGGAATGCCCAATTTGGGCGAAAATACAGTGAGGCCGAATTAGGGCTTAGGGTTTTCTTAATTGGAAACTTCGATTTTAGGTTAATTTATGTTAATGGGATGTTAGGAGGATAGATTGGTGAAGAAATTGATAGAATTCGATGAAAAATCAAAAAGGGGAATTTTTGGAAAAAGGGGCAGTTCGTGTTTTTGATAAATTGACCCAGCTCCGGTCGTTAGTTTTGAAATTCCTCTTGGCAGATTAAAATAGGTTATTAGAGGAGTACGTGGCCGCTGGAATCGTTCGATTCCGATAACCGACGCAAAAGTTACGCGCGTTCGAAGTTTTAGGTCGGTTTTTACCGAACCCAAATTAGTGGCCCATTTAATTAGGTTTTAATTGGATTAGGCTAGAAATAGTAATTAGAGATGTTTTCACGAAAGTAAGAGTTTAGTTATGCCCGAATGAGAAAATGGAAATTTTAGGAAAGAATTTCCTTAATTAGGAGATTAGTTTAAGTTTGAAATTAGTTTGATTAGAATTGATTTTAATGTCTTTTATTTATGAAATGCTTTAGGTGAAGACGACTTTTGGACGGTGCTCGGCTTACTACGGACGTCAGGTAAGTGAGCGTTAGGCTTTCCGGCCACTAAGGCCCTACGTCGTACAATGTTGATAATGTTGATTGTTGTGATGTGAGTGATAGTAAAGATTGGTGGAATACGGGTAGTTAAGAAAGGTAGATAGTTAAGTAGTGCCTTAGTCATGTTACTGTTTATGTGATAGGTTTTCCTTACGTGTATGTTACTGTTTATGTGATAGGTTTTCCCTACGTGTATGTCTCCTCATGCATCATGTTTTAGTAAAATGTATATGAACTGTTTATGAACATGATTTTATGAAAAGGTTAAATGAAAGAATGATGTATGGTTCTCACGGGAGTAAATGGATGGTTCTCACGGGAGTGAATGGATGTTCTCACGGGACTATGTTTTCACGGGAGTATGTTTTCACGGGACTATATGAATGTTTTCACGGGACTATATGAAGGTTTTCACGGGACTAAATGGATGTTGTTTTTATGAATAAGGAAAGATGTTTTACGAAACGAAACCGTTTTATAAATGTCATACATA
The DNA here is from genome assembly GCA_022432975.1 of Begonia masoniana. Lineage (NCBI taxonomy): Eukaryota > Viridiplantae > Streptophyta > Magnoliopsida > Cucurbitales > Begoniaceae > Begonia > Begonia masoniana. Next base: position 32,605,039 of record CM039503.1, on the reverse strand, counting down.
TAGGTAATGTTATGTTTAGCACGCTCCTTACTAAGCATTAGGCTTAATGTAGTTATTGTATGATGTAGGTGACAGGTGTGAAGGTGAGAGTTCCTCTTGATGTCAAAGAACAGGTGGTCGACGGATGGTGCTCGTGGCGACGGGGTGTGTTTGGCTTGGCTTGATGATCCGATGGCTTGAATGATGTATGTCGTATGGTTGTGAGTTAGCCTTGTTGGTTAGTAGGTCTACATGTCGGTTTGTTTATAAAAATGTTTAAGTATATGGATTAGAGGTTTTGATAGAAAATTGTATGAAAGTCGAGTGTTGATGTATATGTATGAAAATGTTTAAGTATATGGATTAGATGGCTTGATAGAAAATGTATGAATAGTCGAGTTTTGATGTATATGTAGTGGTAGTAGATTGTTTAGAATGTAGAGTCTTAATTTTAGAAACATACTGTGTAATACCCAGTTGTACGGATTCGTATATTTTATTATTATTTTAATATACGTGGCATTTTTTGTAAATATGTCAAATCAGGTCCGATTTACGAAAAGAAAGCGTCATTACGATCCTAACGACTAATCGGAATTTTAAGGAAAGTTTGGGAATTTTCGGAATAGTAACGCTATATTCCGAGTAATTACCACTATCGTAAAGTAAATGACGTTTTAATAAAAATAGTAAACGAGGTCCAAATTGCGAACAGACAGTCTTAATAAATCTCAAATAACGAGTTGAACTTATTGGTGAAATAAGGAGATTTCGAGAATCCGAACGGTTAGACGATTAACGAAACGAATGACGAATTAGTTATAGAAATCAAGGAAGGGCAAAACGGTCTTTTGCAAAGTAAAATTTTAATAAAAACCTAATTCTCTTCTTTCCTCTCCACTTTTCACGCCAGAACACATTTTTCCTTTCTCCCTCTCGCGACTCCTCTCTGCCAGCCGACGCCGAACTCCATTCCGATCCGATTTTCCTTCCGTTCGTCTCGTTTTCTTCACGCGTTCTCCTCCAATCGACGTTCTCGGTAAGTCTCTATAGTTTTAGAACATTGAAATCCGAGTTTTGTAAAGTTTTAAACGTTTAGGTTCGTTTAGGTTTTCGATTAAAAACGAGATCTAGGGTTCGTAATCGATAGGTTGTCAATGATTAAGTGAATATTGAACGTATTGGACGTATTTGGACGAATCTAATCGATTTAGGAAAAATGTTAGAATCTACGAAATTTCGAGATTTTTGAATAAACTCGTTTAACGTAAATCCTTGTAAATTGCTTAGGTAAACAGTGCTCGTGGACGGAGTTTAAGCTGCTTTGGACGCGAGGTAAGTTCTCGTGAGTTTCTTTGGCCAAATCGGCCTACACCGTACATCGTGTCGTCTCGAGGCGATTAGGAGATGCCTTTAGTTAGTTTTGCTCGGTTTGGGTAGCTAGGTCTTAGGAGTTTATAGTTTACGTTTTTAAAGTCCCGATGGTCTATGTGTTGCTTGTTTATTGTATGATATTGAACTGTTCACGCATCACTTGGTTTTAAAGAAAAGCATGAAAACGAATTTCCGCACAGAGTTTTAAAGATAACGTAAAGCATAGCATCGGCCGAAAGGCTTACAGTGCACGGCCGAAAGGCTTACAGTTCACGGCCGAAAGGCTTACAGTTCACGGCCGAAAGGCTTACAGTTCACGGCCGAAAGGCTTACAGTACACCGGCCGAAAGGCTTACAGGCCGAAAGGCATACAGATACAGGTCACGCAAGGTGGGGCTCAGGCACGGCTGTACGGATTGTAAGCGTGTACCCCCCTCCTCTAGCTGGAAAGAGTAGTCCGCCCGCTGGATGAGCTCTCTCTGGTTAGAGGGTATAGGATCTCGGTGACACCTACAGAGCATTGCATAGAAAGATAAAATAAAGAATGATTTATCGAACTCATAGCACAGCATGCATCGCATTTACTAGGGCTTACTGAGATTTATCTCATAGTGTGTTTATGTATGGTGTAGGTGACATAGACTACGAGATACCAGGTGAGGACGACGTTCCTCCACCTGAGGCATAGCTCAGTTGACGGATGATGGCTGCGGTGGTGTGCTGGCGCAGTTGGGGCTTAACCGACCCGTGGGACGTATGTATAGGTTTGAGAGTCTTTTTGGGGTATTTTGGGTTTGTGAATTGTATAGATATCTAAGGATGTTTAATTTGTTTTGAAATTCTGGAACTGTTTGGTGTATAGCGTCTCAAATGATTTAGTAACTGTATTTGAACTGTTTTAGGTTTGGTACGGATATGCTTGAGTTTTAGAGCTATCCACGCCGTTCGATCGCAATTAGAGTATCGTGTTATTGTATGTCTGAATTGCGTAATTAGTAGTCGATGAATAGATATAGAAGTTGATTTTCAGATTGTTATTTGATGAAGTGTTGCTCTCTGGAATCGGATTCCAGAGAGCATATGGGATGAAAATAAAAGCGCCGTTGTGCTCTCTGGAAGTTCAGATTCCAGAGAGTACTTAGTGGGAAAGTAAAACAGAACAGAGGAGAAAAACAGGAAAGGATCGCTGCAATGTATATAGAGTGCAGCGATCGATCTCTGCAAATTGCAGAGATCGATCCCTGCAATGCATATAGCATGCAGCGATCGATCTCTGCAATTCGCAGAGATCGGTCGCTGCCTCTCTTTTGTCAGCAAGGGACGGTTTTGCCCTCCCATTTAGTTAAAATTTAATTAAGTTATTAATAACTTTTAATTGTTTTATTTAAATAAGTTTTAAGTTGTTTTTAAGTTAGGTTTCAATTACGATTTCAATTCTGGCTTCGATTTCGGTTTAGCTTCCACTTAAAGTTTAATTAAATTTAATAGGATAAAAAAAAAAATATATTCGGGAAAAACGGGTACAGTTTCAGGGGTGTTACAGTTATGGTATCAGAGCCCCCGGGTTTTAAAATCGGTTCTGTAGACTGCTCGACTGCACAGCCACTACGCGGACATCCTTCATCAACTGTAAGTATGTTTATAGCTTTATTTGGTTTCTAGTTTCTTAGTATATTTGTTTTAACTTTTATATAGGAGTTATATAGCTATGGTGCGTCCACGGAATGATCGAGACGACCGTGATGATACGATTGACACGCTTAAGGATTTTATCGCCCAGCAGTCTCAGCATATGGAGAGACAGGCTGAGCAGATGGCTAGACAATCCGAGCAGCTGGGCATTATGATTGACAGAGAGGGCACTAGAGCCCGAGAGCCAGCCATTCCGGTTAATCGCGGGATGGAGAGATTTCAAAAGCTCCAGCCCCCCGTGTTTAACGGGCAGTCTACGGATCCCTCTTCGGCTGAGGAGTGGATTCGTACTATGGAGGATATGTTGGGTTACGCGAGCATCGAGGACGGACAGAGGGTAGCGTTGGTGACCTACCACCTAGCCTTGGATGCCAGATTTTGGTGGGATTCAATGAAGTCAGCCACCGATGTGACTCTTATGAGCTGGGACAGATTCAGAGAGTTATTCTACGACAAGTATTTCAGTCATACCGTTTGCGAGGCGAAGATGATGGAGTTTATGCAGTTGAGACAGACTGCTTCTATTCCCGAGTACGTCAGGAGGTTTGAGGCGTTATCTCGGTTCGCACCGCGTCAGGTTGGCATCAACGAGGACAAGGTACGGAGGTTTTTACAGGGGCTTAGTCGAGAGTTCCGTATGCGCCTTACTATATCGGGGGTACGGAATGTATCCTATGATGACATCGTGGCCAGGGCGCTAGACATTGAGGCAGTTGATGTGGATACTGTCAGATCGGGGGAGCCATCCAAGGGCTTCTTCCGTGAGATCTACCCTCAGGTCAGGGGTAAGGGCTGGCAACCGAGAGCACAGCCTCAGCCACAGCAGCAGAGGGGTATTAAAAGGCCTCTGGAGGGAGGTGTTGACCGGGGAAAGGGGAAGCAGTTACAGGTTACTTCTCAGGCACCAGTTTGTCCTAATGCTAGAGGGAGCACACTGGCCAGTGCAGGATGGGCACGAATGTATGTTATTGGTGTGGGGAGCCGGGCCATTTTGTTAGGGATTGCCCGAGACGGAGTGGAGGACTGCCAGCCACTGATCAGAGGAGAGTTGTGCCCAGAGTTTTTGCCTTTATTGAGCCGGGTGACGTTGATGACGAGGCTCAGCCTGCCGTGATTGCAGGTACTATTTTACTTATGGGTGCTACTGTATTTACACTGATGGATACCGGAGCTACGCACTCCTTCGTGTCGACTGCATGTATGGCTAGACTGGGACTAGAGTCAGAGTTAGCTGGGGTCGAGTTTAGTGTGATGCTGCCTTCGGGAGAGCATATGCAGTCAGATCGTATTCTCCAGGGCAATGTAGTCTCGGTGGGGAGCAATACCCTCTATGCTTGCCTGATTGTTATGCGCATAGAGCGGTACGATCTTATTTTGGGGATGAACTGGCTAGCACAGCACTTCGCCACCATCGATTGTCGCTCCGGGATTGTGACCTTCTGACCCCCGGACAGAGCGGAGTTTTCTTATCAGGCGATGAACCGATTGACTGGATCGCCTATCTCTTATTCTATGCAGGTCAACGAGCAGTTCAAAGGTGCGTGCTCTATTTTTATGGCCTCAGTATTTGATGTATAGTTGCTCAGCGGATTACAGCCGAGCGACATTCCTATTGTCAGAGATTTCTCTGGTATATTTCTTGACGATCTTCCCAGATTACCGCCCGACCGGGAGATTGAGTTCACGATTGATGTCTATCCGAACACCGCGTCGACGTTTAAGAATCCGTACAGATTAGCGCCGGCTGAGTTAAGAGAGTTGAGGACTCAGCTTGACGAGCTATTAGAGAAGGGTTTCATCCGACCCAGCGTTTCGCCCTGGGGTGCGCCTGTTCTGTTTGTTAAAAAGAAGGACGGGACCCTCAGGATGTGTATTGATTACAGGGAGTTGAACAAGTTGACAGTGAAGAACAAGTATCCACTGCCCAGGATCGACGACTTGTTTGATCAGCTACAGGGTGCCCGAGTATTCTCCAGGATCGACCTGCGCTCGGGTTACTATCAGTTGAAGGTCCGAAGGGATGACGTGCCAAAGACCGCGTTCAGGACGAGGTATGGGCATTATGAGTTCCTCGTTATGTCATTTGGGCTCACTAATGCTCCTGCAGCGTTCATGGATCTGATGAACCGTGTCTTTAAGGAGTACTTGGACAAGTTCGTAGTGGTATTTATTGACGACATCCTCATCTATTCTAAGACGAAGGAAGACCACGAGGAGCATTTGAGGATCGTTTTACAGATATTGAGTCAGCGCCAGCTCTATCCGAAGTTTTCCAAGTGCGAGTTCTGGCTTGACAGAGTGAGTTTCCTTGGCCATATTATATCACAGGACGGAGTTTCTGTGGATCCGAGCAAAGTCCAGGCGGTCAGTGATTGGCCGCAGCCGAAGAATGTACGTGAGGTACGTGGATTTCTCGGATTGGCCGGTTATTACCGGAAGTTTATTCAGGGGTTCTCGAAGATCGCACTTCCCTTATCACGATTGACTCGAAAGCATGAGAGATTTATATGGTCGTCTGCTTGTGATGACAGCTTTGCGGAGTTAAAGCAGAGGTTGACCATCGCTCCAGTGCTGGCACTGCCTGTTGAAGGTGTCAGATTCAGTGTTTATTGCGATGCATCTGGAGTGGGACTCGGTTGTGTTCTGATGCAAGAGGGGAGAGTCATTTCTTACGCTTCTCGGCAGCTGAAGCCGTATGAGCAGAACTACCCTACGCATGACCTCGAGTTAGCGGCTGTGGTCTTCGCACTGAAGATATGGAGACACTATTTGTATGGGCAGCAGTGCGACGTATTCTCCGACCACAAGAGCCTGAAGTACCTATTTACGCAGAAGGAGCTGAACATGAGACAGAGACGATGGCTCGAGTTTGTTAAAGACTATGATTTGACATCAAGTACCATCCGGGGAAGGCGAACAAGGTTGCTGATGCCTTGAGTAGAGTGCCTTCTACGAGTCAGCCTTCATTAGCAGCGATGTCAGTTACGCTGCGATCTGAGATTGAGAGGTTCGACGTGGAGATAGTGGCTGAGTTATCCGGTATGCTCGCCAACATTTCTCTCAGGCCGACTATTCTGGATCGTATACGAGAGGCTCAGCGGAGCGATTCGGAGTGTATGGAGCTTCGATCCAGTATGATGTTAGATGACTCGTCGGATTTCCATTTATCAGCGGATGGTATTCTGAAGTTCGGGCACAGGTGGTACGTGCCTAGCGACGAGAGTCTGAGGAAGGAGATATTGGCTGAGGCACATTCTTCAGCTTATTCTGTGCACCCGGGAAGTACCAAGATGTACCGGGACTTACGGCAGCACTTTTGGTGGCCAGGTATGAAGAGAGAGGTCGCCCAGTACGTCGAGACCTGTTTAGTTTGTCAACAGGTTAAGGCGGAGCACCAGAGACCAGCTGGAACACTACAGCCACTGCCGATTCCGGAGTGGAAATGGGAGCAGATCTCTATGGATTTCATTGTGGGGCTCCCGAGGACTACGAGAGGCCATGACGGCATTTGGGTTATTGTGGACCGATTGACAAAGTCGGCTCACTTTTTGCCCGTGAAGATGACATCGTCTATGGATCAGCTTGCCGAACTCTATGTGCAGGAGATTGTCAGATTGCACGGAGTTCAGGTTTCTATTGTCTCCGACAGGGATCCTAGATTCACGTCAAAGTTCTGGAAGAGTTTACACAGAGCTATGGGGACTCAGCTAGATTTCAGCACAGCGTTTCATCCTCAGACCGATGGTCAGACAGAGAGGACTAATCAGATTCTGGAGGATATGCTCAGAGCGTGTGTGCTAGAGTTTCAGGGCTCTTGGAGCCGATATTTACCGCTGATCGAGTTCTCGTATAATAACAGCTACCAGGCTACTATTGGCATGGCTCCGTATGAAGCCTTATATGGTCGGATGTGTAGATCTCCACTATATTGGAGCGAGGTTGGCGAGGCCAGCATCGTTGGTCCCGAGATTCTACAGCAGACGACAGAGAAGATTGCCATTATTCGACAGCGTATTATGGTAGCTCTGAGCAGGCAAAAGAGCTATGCGGACACACGACGGAGAGAGCTAGAGTTTGAAGAAGGTGACGAGGTCTACCTTAAAGTTTCTCCATTCAAAGGCGTCACGAGGTTTGGAAGGAGGGGTAAGCTGAACCCTCGTTATGTGGGGCCCTTTCCTATTCTGAAGAGGATCGGGAAGCTAGCGTACAGACTACAGCTTCCGGCTTCTATGGAGGGTATCCATGCTTCGGAGATGTTTGCGCGATCCGTCGCATATGGTGGAGGCTACAGAGATCGAGGTACAGCCTACCTTGAGCTACGAAGAGAGGCCGGTACGTATTTTGGAGTATTCTACCAAAGTCTTGCGCAACAAAGAGATTCCGCTAGTCAAAGTCCTATGGCGGAACCACGAGGTAGAGGAGGCTACGTGGGAGCGACAGCAGGATATGATGACTAGATATCCTGGTTTATTTGCATGATTTAATTTTGGGGACAAAATTCTGAATAAGGAGGGTGGAATGTAATACCCAGTTGTACGGATTCGTATATTTTATTATTATTTTAATATACGTGGCATTTTTTGTAAATATGTCAAATCAGGTCCGATTTACGAAAAGAAAGCGTCATTACGATCCTAACGACTAATCGGAATTTTAAGGAAAGTTTGGGAATTTTCGGAATAGTAACGCTATATTCCGAGTAATTACCACTATCGTAAAGTAAATGACGTTTTAATAAAAATAGTAAACGAGGTCCAAATTGCGAACAGACAGTCTTAATAAATCTCAAATAACGAGTTGAACTTATTGGTGAAATAAGGAGATTTCGAGAATCCGAACGGTTAGACGATTAACGAAACGAATGACGAATTAGTTATAGAAATCAAGGAAGGGCAAAACGGTCTTTTGCAAAGTAAAATTTTAATAAAAACCTAATTCTCTTCTTTCCTCTCCACTTTTCACGCCAGAACACATTTTTCCTTTCTCCCTCTCGCAACTCCTCTCTGCCAGCCGACGCCGAACTCCATTCCGATCCGATTTTCCTTCCGTTCGTCTCGTTTTCTTCACGCGTTCTCCTCCAATCGACGTTCTCGGTAAGTCTCTATAGTTTTAGAACATTGAAATCCGAGTTTCGTAAAGTTTTAAACGTTTAGGTTCGTTTAGGTTTTCGATTAAAAACGAGATCTAGGGTTCGTAATCGATAGGTTGTCAATGATTAAGTGAATATTGAACGTATTGGACGTATTTGGACGAATCTAATCGATTTAGGAAAAATGTTAGAATTTACGAAATTTCGAGATTTTTGAATAAACTCGTTTAACGTAAATCCTTGTAAATTGCTTAGGTAAACAGTGCTCGTGGACGGAGTTTAAGCTGCTTTGGACGCGAGGTAAGTTCTCGTGAGTTTCTTTGGCCAAATCGGCCTACACCGTACATCGTGTCGTCTCGAGGCGATTTGGAGATGCCTTTAGTTAGTTTTGCTCGGTTTGGGTAGCTAGGTCTTAGGAGTTTATAGTTTACGTTTTTAAAGTCCCGATGGTCTATGTGTTGCTTGTTTGTTGTATGATATTGAACTGTTCACGCATCACTTGGTTTTAAAGAAAAGCATGAAAACGAATTTCCGCACAGAGTTTTAAAGATAACGTAAAGCATAGCATCGGCCGAAAGGCTTACAGTGCACGGCCGAAAGGCTTACAGTTCACGGCCGAAAGGCTTACAGTTCACGGCCGAAAGGCTTACAGTTCACGGCCGAAAGGCTTACAGTACACCGGCCGAAAGGCTTACAGGCCGAAAGGCATACAGATACAGGTCACGCAAGGTGGGGCTCAGGCACGGCTGTACGGATTGTAAGCGTGTACCCCCCTCCTCTAGCTGGAAAGAGTAGTCCGCCCGCTGGATGAGCTCTCTCTAGTTAGAGGGTATAGGATCTCGGTGACACCTACAGAGCATTGCATAGAAAGATAAAATAAAGAATGATTTATCGAACTCATAGCACAGCATGCATCGCATTTACTAGGGCTTACTGAGATTTATCTCATAGTGTGTTTATGTATGGTGTAGGTGACATAGACTACGAGATACCAGGTGAGGACGACGTTCCTCCACCTGAGGCATAGCTCAGTTGACGGATGATGGCTGCGGTGGTGTGCTGGCGCAGTTGGGGCTTAACCGACCCGTGGGACGTATGTATAGGTTTGAGAGTCTTTTTGGGGTATTTTGGGTTTGTGAATTGTATAGATATCTAAGGATGTTTAATTTGTTTTGAAATTCTGGAACTGTTTGGTGTATAGCGTCTCAAATGATTTAGTAAACTGTATTTGAACTGTTTTAGGTTTGGTACGGATATGCTCGAGTTTTAGAGCTATCCACGCCGTTCGATCGCAATTAGAGTATCGTGTTATTGTATGTCTGAATTGCGTAATTAGTAGTCGATGAATAGATATAGAAGTTGATTTTCAGTTTGTTATTTGATGAAGTGTTGCTCTCTGGAATCGGATTCCAGAGAGCATATGGGATGAAAATAAAAGCGCCGTTGTGCTCTCTGGAAGTTCAGATTCCAGAGAGTACTTAGTGGGAAAGTAAAACAGAACAGAGGAGAAAAACAGGAAAGGATCGCTGCAATGTATATAGAGTGCAGCGATCGATCTCTGCAAATTGCAGAGAACGATCCCTGCAATGCATATAGCATGCAGCGATCGATCTCTGCAATTCGCAGAGATCGGTCGCTGCCTCTCTTTTGTCAGCAGGGACGGTTTTGCCCTCCCATTTAGTTAAAATTTAATTAAGTTATTAATAACTTTTAATTGTTTTATTTAAATAAGTTTTAAGTTGTTTTTAAGTTAGGTTTCAATTCCGATTTCAATTCTGGCTTCGATTTCGGTTTAGCTTCCACTTAAAGTTTAATTAAATTTAATAGGATAAAAAAAAAAATATATTCGGGAAAAACGGGTACAGTTTCAGGGGTGTTACATACTGGAACTGTTTGGGTTATTTTTTTACAGGTAAGGATACGCTCGATTTTTAGAGCGATCCACGTAGTTCGATTTCTCGAATTTGTCCGAAATTGTAGGTTAGATTAGTGTCATGTTTTGATGATCGAGGAATGAGTGATTTTAAGGGATTTCAACAATCCGAGACTTCAATTTAATGGTTTAGAAGTCAAAACGTTATGAGTGATATAAAAAGAAAAATTTACGTGGTTACGAGAGTTTAAAGTTAAGGTTACGTTAGGGTTAGTTTGTTTAAGGGTTTTGGGTTATGTTTAAAGTAAAAATGAAAAAGTTTTTGAGAAAATACGAGGGCTTAGGTAACGATTATGTCACGGCAAGTCCGTGGCGGCCTTGATCGGGTCGGGGTCGTCACAATAAACGAACCCTAATCGTCTAAACTCTAGAAATCGAAATCTAACGTCCGAAAACTATAGAATCTTACCTAGAACGTTGATTGGAGGAGAAAACGTGAAGAGAATTGAGCCGCCAGAGGACGAATCGTCGTCGGAAGAGGGAGGAGCCGCGGGAGGAAATCGCCAGAGCCTTCTGGCTTTCGCGAGACAGAAAGGAAATGAGGGAGGAAGGAAGAGATTGTGATTTTTAAAAAAAATTAACTTGTCAAATGACCCTTTTGCCCTTCCTTTGATTTTTTATTTGTTTCGTCCTTGTTTCGTTAATTAGCTAACGATTCGTCTTCTCCAAATTTCCTTATTTCACCAATTATTCCAACTTATTATTAGGGCTTTATTAAAACTGTCTGTTCACAAAACGAACCTCGTTTACTATCTTTACTAAAATGTCCTTTATATTACGAGAAACGAAAAATCCCCATAATTTGCGTTATAACTCCAAAATTTTTCGTATTTCTTATAAAATCCATATTAATCATTAGGATTCTATTAACATCTTCTTTTTGCAAAACGGGCTTAATTTGACATATTTACAAAAATGCCATTATTTATTGAAATATTAAAATCCCGTAAAACCGAGTGTTACAAGGCTTCTGCAAATTGGATGGGGTTCTAGGCTTCTACCAAGGAGGGCATAGAAGCGGATGAAGCTAAAATTGAAGCCCTAAAGGATTGACCGACTCCAAAGGGAATTTTGGAGGTAAGAAGATTTCATGGATTAGCTTCATTTTATAGAAGGTTCATCAATGATTTTAGTTCAATTGTAGCCCATTTGACCAATTGCACCAAGAAGGGAAAGAAATTTTGTTGGACTCAAGCTTGTCAACAAAGCTTTGAGTCGAATAAAAAAAAACTTTGTCATGTCCTTATCCTTATGCTACCCAATTTCAATAAGGTTTTTGAAGTAAAATGTGACGTTTTCGGAATAGGGATTGGAGCATTGCTTATGCAAGAGGGCAAGCCCCTTGCCTATTTTAGTGAGTATGTAACACCCGGCTTTATAGGATTTCGTAATTCCGATATATAACGGCATTTTCGTAAATATGCCAATTTACATCTGTTTTGCGAAAAGAAAGCGTTATTAAAATCATAATTATTAATGTGAATTTTGAGGAAATTTCGGGAATTTTAGAAGTTTAACGCTAATTATACGAGAAATTACATTTCTCGTAATATAAAGAATGTTTTAGTAAAAATAGTAAACGGGGTCCGAATTTCGAACGGACAGTTTTAAAAGAACCCTGGTAATGAGTTGGAGTCATCGGTGAATTAAGGAAATTTGGAGAAGCCAAATTGTTAGTCAATTAACGACACAATGGACGAAACAAATAGAAAATCAAAAGAAGAGCAAAATGGTAATTTGCCAAGTCATTTTTATAAAAAAACAGCACAACTCGCTTTTCTCCCTCATTCTTCCCTATTCCTGCGCAAACTCCTCTCCTCCAGGCGATCCTCCATCGCCTCTCACGGCGATTTCCTCTTCCGACCTCCGTTCTTCCTCCGTTCGTCCTCCGCTCTTCATGTTTTCTCCTCCAATCAACGTTCTAGGTAAGATTCTATAGTTTTGGAAAGTTTATTCGAAGTTTTTGTGTCGTTTAACGGTTAGGGTTTTGTTTAGGGTTTTGTTAAAAATGTGACTTAGCGTTCGAAATTGGTAAGTTTACCGTGTTTGTGGATATAAAGGACGTATTGAACGTTATTGGACGAAGTTAAATTGATTTGTGAGAAATGTTAAAAACTTTGATGAATTTCGGGTTTTTGGAAAAACTCGTTAATGGTGGTTTTGAACTATCGAGCATTAATTGTTTGTTTAAATGCCTCGATTAGTTAAGTTAGAATTTTAGGAGTTTCCTTAGTTAAGGATTTTGTTAGTTTGGGCATTAAATTGTTTAAACTCGTTTTAACGACAATTTGGTGAAATTGCTTAGGTGAACAACGCTCGTGGACGGAGCTTGAGCTGCAACGGACACGAGGTAAGTTCTCGTGACTTACTCTGGTCGATTGGCCTACACCGTACGTCGATGTCGTCTCGAGGAGTTTTGGTGACGTGTTTGTTTAAATCGCTTTGGTTGGATAGTTTGGTTTTGTCGTTTATAGGTTATGTCTTTAATTGCTTTTATTGTCTTGATGATACGTATGATGTATGTTTACTTATGCTATAACTTGTTCACGCATCACGTATTTTAAAGAAGCATGAAAATGAATTTTCGCACTAAGTTTTAAACAAAATGACGATGTGGCCTGAAAGAGGGCTATTGATCTATTGTGTGGATCGATTATGAGTCTGTCACAATACCACATCTAATATGGATCAATGTTTGTTTATGGTCATGCGAGGTGGGGCTCAGGCACGGCTGTGCGTGTTGCAAGCATGTACCCCCCTCCTCTAGGTGGAAAGGGTAGTCCAATCGCAAGATGTGCCCTCTCCATTTAGGGGGTTGATGTAACACCCAGAAATTTCGTTTTAAGGATTACGAGCTTTAAGTTTCGAATATTAAGTATTTAAGCATTATAGAGTTTTAAATTCGTGGAAATAATAAAATAAGTCCAAATGGCCAACGGGAAGTTTCGTTAGAGCCCTAAGAATAAATAGGAATATTTGGAGGAATAAGGGAATTTTGGAGAAATTAAACCGATGGATGAAATAATGATTTAAGCTAAAGAAATAGGCTAAGGGCATTTAGGTAATTATCAAAGTCAAAATTTAATAAAACCTAAGGTTTCTCTCTCTTCCTCACTTCTCCTCCACGCACGAAACTCTCTTCCTCTCTTTGGCGATTTCTTCCTTTCTCCGTCGCCATCTCCAACGGTTCGATCTCTACTCCGATTCCGGCGTTTTCTTTTCCAAGTTTCTTCCCCAAATCAATCCTCTAGGTGAGTTCTACATTCTAGACAAGTTATTTGTGGTGTTAGGGTTTATTTTGAGTTAGGGTTTGTGAGGAAATTTAGGGGTTTTGTTAGAAATAGTTAGGATTGTTTATTTATTACTCATTGATGACGTATTAATGATTTTGAAGTTGTTAGAGAAGATTAATGGTGTTGGTGGTTGTTTTAATGTGAAGATTTGGTTGTTGGAAATGTAGTGGGAGGACATTAATTGAGTTTTGAGGCTAATGAGCACCAAGTGCTAGATAAAATGTCTGAATAAAAAGGATTAGAGTTTTTAGAAGGATTTGTCCTAGCTAGAGAAGTCCATTGTTTAGATTTGATGTTTGTGAGTCGATATTAATGGTTTATTGTTAAATGCCCTAGGTGACTCAAGCTCAACGGACGGTGCTCGGCATATTTAGGACGCCAGGTAAGTGAGCGTTAGGCTTTCCGGCCACTAAGGCCCTACGTCGTACAATGTTGATGATGTTTGATGTGATGAAAAAGGTGGAAATAGGGATTGGTAGAAAGGACGGGTAGTTTTAGGCAGTGCTTTAGTGATTTTAGGTAGTACTCTAGTGATTTAAGTAGTGCTCGTTGATAGGTTTTTCCTTACGTATGTATTACCTCATGCATCATGTTTTACTAGAGTGCATACGAACTATTTTATGAGCATGTTTTATGAAAATGTTGAATTAAAGAATGATAACCAATGATGAATGATGAATGATGAATGATGAATGATGAATGATGAATGATAAATGAACTACGGGGCAAGTCATGAATGAACTACGGGGCAAGTCATGAATGTACTACGGGGCAAGTCACGAATGTACTACGGGGCAAGAAAACGGTTTAAAAGAAATGAAACGAAAATGTTTTATAAATGTCATGCATTTATGTAAAGTTATGTTTAGTACGCTCTTTACTAAGCATTAGGCTTAATGTAGTTATTGTATGATGTAGGTGACGAGAACGAAGGTGAGGAACCACCTTACGACGATCAAGTGTAGCGGTCGATGGGCGGAGCTCGTGGCGGCGGCTTGTGTTTTGGCTAGGTTGGTGACTCAAGGTTTGAAGTTTTTGAGAGTTTTTGGGTAAGATGGGATAGTGATGAATTTGATGGATGTTTAGTACATTTTGATATGTTTTGGGGTTAACAGTGGATTTCTATAGACTATTGTATGATTGGATGTATTTTGGGTGTTTGGTGACCGTGTAGATAAATTACGATGTTTTGGGATGATTTTGATGTTTTAAAACAGGTAGGCTTGTTAAACTTTTAAACGTATCCACACCGTTTGTTTTTATGAAATTTGATTATGTTTAAGGGGTATTAGGTCGGTTTTGGGTGTTCGAGTAAATGTCGCGCTTGGTGTGTAATTTAGGGAGGTGTGTGAAGAATTGGGTGAAGGAGTAGTGGGAAGTTAGAGTGTTATTATGTTATGGGTTTTGGTATTAAGGAAAATGGTGAGATGTGAGGGTGAAGGATATTGCGTGAAGTGAAGAAAAGAAGAAGGGAGGGAGAAGGAGGCTTGGCTCTCTGGAGAAATCCAGAGAGCCTGGCGAAAGAAACGCCACTCTCTGGAGTTGATCCAGAGAGTGTGGCGACTGCTCGCCACAGTTGTGGCGAGCAGTCGCCCATATGGTGATCAATAGCCACAAAAGTGGCTATTGATCGCCATACCTTGTATGGAATGGGCGATCAGTAGCCACTTTTGTGGCTATTGATTGCCATGACATATATATAAAAATAAAAAGAATTTAAATTTAATAGTTAATTGTTTTTATATGTTTTATTTGTTTTAAATTGTAATTGTTTTAATGGTTTGTTTTAAATGTGTTATTGAACGAACTTTGATTTCAATTCCGTTTTCGGTGTCGTTTTAGATTCCGCCTTACGTACAGTTAGAGTAACAAAAAAAAAAAAAAAAAAAATTTTACGGTTTCGGGATTAGGGTCGTGACAGTTGAGATCTTGGTGACAACCTATGTAAAGATAAGAAAATATTGCATGATTTATGAACTCATATGCACAGCATGCATTTACATTTACGAAGCTTGCTGAGATTTTTATCTCATAGATTGTCTGTATGGTGTAGGTGATCTTGACTTAGGTGAGGACGAGATCCCTCCACCCGAGGAGTGATACAGTTGACGGAGGATGGCTCGCGGGAGTGTGCTGCGCATTCGATGCTTAAACCTAACCCGTGGGGATATACGTATGTATTTTGAGAGTATTGGGATGTTTTGAGCAGATGATAGACTGAAATGAATAATTGTATAGTTAAAATATTTTAGGATGTTTGGTTCTGATTAGTTGATAGGTTACGTTTTGAGGTTTTTTAAACGTTTTGGTGCATTGAATTTATAAAACATTTTGTTAAGATTTCTGTTGAGATTTTATGAACTGCTTGGTGGTTTTAGCAGGAGGAAATGTTTGGTTTTCAAACGGAACCACGCAGTTCGTTTTCATAAAAATGTATTTGGTTTAATTGTGTTTTGAGTCGTTTATTTGGTCGATGAAATGAAGTGATTTTGAAGTGTTTTTAGTTGGTGATTTGAGTTTAAATAAGTATTTATGTTGTGTGCAAGAGAGAAGAGAAGAAAAGGAGTGGAATGAATGAAGTGAAAGGGGAAAGAAAGAAAGAAGAAAATGGGAGAGGCAGAGGAGTTGGCGACTGATCGCCACTCACCGTGAAGGATCGCCACGCTCTGGAAAATTTCCACAGCGTGTGGCGATCGATCGCCCAAAGGTGGGCGATCGATCGCCTGGTGAACGATTGCCAGGCGATCGATCGCCTGGTGAACGATCGCCAGGCGATCGATAGCCTGGTGAACGATCGTCAGGCGATCGATCGCCTGGTGAACGATCGCCAGGCGATCGATAGCCTGGTGAACGATCGTCAGGCGATCGTTCACCACAGCGAGGGGCAATCATGATCGCCTCTCCATTTTACAACGGGCGATCGATCGCTTGAAATGGGCGATCGATCGTCCATCATTTTAGGGACAGACATCCCTTTTTGCCCCTGCGATTGATTTTTTTTGTTTTTTTTTTAATGTTTTAATATATTGTTTTAAGTTTTATAAATTGTATTTAAGTTTGTTAAATGGTTTAAAAGCATAAACTTTTGATTTCGACTTTAAAAGTTTTAATTCCGCTCTAACGTTAGGTTTAAAGTTTGTAAGTAAAAAAAAAAAAAAAAAATTATACGGGAAAATTAGGAATAGTTTTAGGGTCGTCACAGAGTAGCTCAAGGAGGCCACTTTAAACTACTTAACGTATGATAAGGAGTTTCTAGCCATCATTTGGGACCTTGAAGTTTGACAACATTTTCTACTCCCGAAGGAATTCATTATTCATACCGACCACCAAACTCTTAAACACATAGAAAGCCAAGGAAAGCTAAATAGAAGACACACTAAATGGGTGGAATTCCTCGAACGTTATGTCACGACCCTAATACTGTACCCGTTTTCCGTACTATTATTATTATTTTTTTTAAACTCTATACTTTAATTAAACTCTAGGCGGAACCTAAACAAAAATCGAAACCATAATCGAAATCGGAATTAGAATCTATGTTTTAAAACATTTAAAACAACTTAAAACAAATTAAATAAATTAATTAAAAACTATAAAAACAATTAAAGAAAACAAATAATTAAAGGGAGGGCAAAACTGTCCAGCCGACTAAAAAACCAGGGGCAGCGATCAGTCGCTGCAGCATTGCAGCAATTGATCGCTACATTGCTGCAGCTAGCAGCGACCAGTCGCTGCAGCATTGCAGCGACTGATCGCTGCATTGCTGCAGCTAGCCGCGACCAATCGTTGCTTGCTGCAGCGATTGATCGCTGCACACCATGCAACAATCACACATCATGCGATCATTCGCCACTCCTTCTGCCTTCATCATTTCTTTTTCTCTACAATTGCTCTCTGGAATTCCAGAGAGCAAAACACTTAATGAAAACTCTCTGGAATCCGATTCCAGAGAGCAACCCAACATATTTTTCACCAATTTCTCATCAATAACCATAATCGACTTATAACTTAAACTCAACCAAAATGTATTCTAGACTCAATCAACTTGCAGCGGACTTTGCGAAATCCAACTGCGTGGATAGCTCTAAAAACCGAGCATATCCGTAACCATCCTAAAACCATCAAAAACATTTCCATAACGTTTATTTAACAGTTTAAACCAAAACAGTTTCTATATACAGTTTACCAAAACATTTGAAACATCAACATAAACCTATATCAACTACCAGAACCAAACATCCTATAACGTCTATACATCCATCAATCCAAAACATCCCAAACCCCAAAATCTATACATACTGTCCCCACGGGTCAGGTAAGCCTCGACTGTGCCAGCACACCACCGCAGCCATCCCTCGTCAACTGGACTCATGCCTCAGGAGGAGGAATCTCATCCTCACCTGTATCCTCGTAATCACCTACACCATACAATACACTATGAGATAAAAATCTCAGCAAGACCTCATAAATGCAACTATATGCTATGCGTGTGAGTTCATAAATCATGCAGCATTTTCTTTACTTTATTCTCTGGGTGTCACCGAGATCTCAACCTCCTAACCGGAGAGAGCACATCCAGCGGGCAGACTACTCTTTCCAGCTAGAAGAGGGGGGGTACACGCTTACAACACGTACAGCCGTGCCTGAACCCATCTCGCATGACCATACATATGAGTGTAATAGATGTGGTATTGTGACAAGCCCCTGCGTGCCTCCACAATAGGTCAAGCCCCTCTCCAGGCCACATTGTGAGTACATAATAGATGTGGTATTGTGACAAACCCGTAATCGGTCTCCACAATAGGTCAAGCCCCTCTCCAGGCCACATCGCCATTTTAAAACATCGTGCGAAAATTCATTTTCATGCTCTTTCTTTAAAATGCGTGATGTATGAACAGTTCATAACAGAATTTAAACACTCAACATACATACCATCAAGACAGTAAAACATAATCTACAAAACAATTAAACCTAACTACCCAACCAAAGCAATATAAACTAGTGCGTCACCAAACTCCTCTAAACGACTTCGATGTACGGTGTAGGCCAATCGAACAGAAAAGAATCATGAGAACTTACCTCGTGTCCAAAGCAGCTCAAGCTCCGTCCACGAGCGTTGTTTGCCTGAAGCAAAATACAATATCGACGTTAAAACGAGTTTAAGCTATCGATCGTCCAAATTTACAAAAATCTTAACTAAGGAGACTTTCTAAAGTTCTAATCCAATTCATTGAGCTATTTATTCGAGCAATTTACGCCCGGCACCTAAATTCTCAATTTACGAGTTTTTCCTCAAAATCTCGAAAATTTCTAATTTTTAACTTTTTCACAAATCAGTCTAAATTCGTCCAATAACGTTCAATACGTTCAATATATACTTTATTACGGCAAACCTATTAATTACAAACCCTAAATCGTGTTTTCAACGAAAACCTAACGAAAACCCTAACGATAAACTTCGTGGAAACGGAAAACTAATGCTCTAGAACCATAGATTCATACCTAGGGTTGCGAGAGGAGGAGGAAACACGGAGGAAATGAGACGAACAGAGCGCGAATCAGAGGTCGGAGGAGGAAAATCGTCGGCGGCAGAGAAGGAAGCCGAGAGAGAAATCGCCTCTGGAACAAAGAAGAAG
>CM039503.1:32383498-32585943 GCA_022432975.1 Begonia masoniana | reverse complement strand
ATCCGGGCTTGTAACGGATTTTTTAGAATATTCCTATTTTTATTATATAATGTGGCATTTTTGGGGAAAATATGTCAATCAGGTCCGATTTACGAAAGAAATCGTCATATGATCCTGACGAATAATCGAATTTTAATGATTTTGGAGACTTTTCGGTTATAACGCTATATTCCGAGTAATTACCTCTAATCGTAATATAATTGAACGTTTTAGGTAAACATAGTAATGATGTCCAAACATTGCGAACGGATATTTTTAATAAATCTCTGGTAACTAATGACTTATTTGGCGAAATTTCGAAATTTGGTGATCCGAATAATTTTGGACGATTAACTAAACGAAGACTAACGAAATAATAAAAATCAGTGAAGTGGCAATATAGTGGAATTTACAATTTCATTTTTTTTTTTTTAAAAATAAAGAACCTAATTCTGTTCTCTCCCTCACTTTCTCCTCTTTTCTTTCTCTGGATTTCACGAACCAGAGAGCTTCTCCTCTCGCGCCCGCCGCGCCCTTCCCTGTTCGACCCCGTCCGACTCCGTTGTTTTTTTTTTAAAAACAATTAGAACTAAACAATAATGCAAGGTTCAAATGCTAACCTCTTAGCAATTTGAACAACAAACAACAAACACCTAAACGTGCTTCTAAACAAGACAGAAAAGAACAAGAAAAATAGCAAACAAAACTTAAGTAAATCAACAAAGAAATCATGCTGAAAACATCAATTAAAACTCAAGAAAACACCTAAGACACATGCTGAAAACAGCAAAGAAAAACAAAGAAAACAGCGAAAGAAAACAACTAAAATCTAAACAGAATTATCACTCAAATCATTACGTATGTTGTCAAATATGAGGCATTAAGTTCAGCAATTTTCCATTGTGAATGAACACTAAACAGAAGCAAAATAATGCAGAAAACTGATCCATAAAACATGACAAAACAGAATTTTCCAACCTCTATTTTAACATGCAATTGCTTCAAATTTATCATCCTAGCAATCTCAATCAAACAGGAAGAACATTTGGCAAATATCCTCATTTAGTTACTGCAAATCAGAGTAGCATTGCACTAGAAACATAACATAACAGTAAAGTATCTTTAGTCATGAGCTTTATCATGCATCAATTCAGCCAACAAAAATCAGAATCCAGCAAAGACATATCTTCAGCACATAACAGATTTTAAATAACTAAAATAAGGGAAATGAATGTGCAGAAACTTAGACAGCAGATTTTAGAATTTGCAAAAACTCATTTGCACAGAATTTTACAAAACAGAACAGCAACGGTTTGCAACATTTAAATCCTAATTTGATACTTGCTGATAAACAGATTAAGGTACATAAGTTAACAATTTAAGCAAGCAATTAAGCATCAAAAACAGAAAATTAAAAACACTATCCAGCAACAGTTTTCTCAAACATTCAAAAACAGCTTTTGCACAGAGATTAACAGACAGAAGTATAGCAAACAAAAAAATAGATTTTGGGTAATAGCTTTTAGCAGTTAAAACAAACCAGGTTTGCCATTTGAGTTATATCATTTGAAAACTTGCAAGATGCATTTAAATAGTGAACAAAAACTTAGACCAACAATGCACAACAAGGCCAAATCAATCAGCAGAGAGAGATTAAGAGTGGAGTTCTTTGCTGGCTAAACAGAACACTGCACGCAAATATGGATTTGCAGAATTGAAACAAAAAAAAATATACAGGCGGCCATAACAGAATTTAAGGGCAAACAAAACCAGATTTGCAATAGAATTTTTTTAGCAAGCTGAATTTAAAGTTGTAGGCATTGTTAAACTGAATCTAAACAGGTCATAGCACCATAGAAATCAGCAAATACAAATGGTTGAGTAGAACTTCTATTGGGTGCAGAAAAAAAAAAAAAAAAAAAAAAAAAAAACCAGAAAACTAAAACAGAAACACACTAACAAGTACAGCAACAGAGAAATAGGATGGGAAACAATCCTAAAAAAAACAAACTAAACAATCTATCCTACGCCATGCTAACACAAAACCAAGCCGATTGCTTCACTTAACAGAGCACTAAATGTGCTTGGACACTGAACAAAACAACACTACCGTAGAGAAGAACAAACAGAAAAATGCTCAGCAGAATCAAAGCAGAAACACAGAACCAAATGAAACAAAAACAGAACAATACTCATCACAACAGAAAATAACAACAGAGATACACATGCTTGAACTAAAACAATCTAAACATCAAACTAAATAAGATATGCATGCTGACAGAGAACAAAACAAAGAAACAAAACAGAACACTAGACACGAACAGAGAAAATGACAGAATATGAAGAGCACTAGGCTCTGATACCACTTGATAGGTTCCAGGCCTGCAATGGGGTTAGAAATGCACATGCGGAAGATAGCAAAATGACACAATGATCGGTGCTCAAAGGAACACCCCAAAACAGAACAGAAAATCGATAAATAGGGCAATAAGAAATTGAAAATGGCGAGAGGGGGAGAAGAGTGATACCGAGCTTCCAAGAAGTGGGTGCTGTGCAGAATGGTGCGGAAATGATGGAGGAGTGGATTGAAGACCCCAAATCGACCCAGAAACGATTCGGCGTTTTGGGTGACAGAAATCCGTCGTTGTCAGCGAAGGATTCTCGGCGGACGGCACTATGGCATTCGCCCCTTTTCTTCATTGTTTCCATTGCCTGGAAGAGGAAGAAAGGGACTAAGATCACCCCCTAGCAGCCACGAGCTCGGGATGAAATCGGGGGCTTCATCCAGGCGCTGTGCGCCGATGAAGCACCGAGAGAAAATCTCTCTGTCGCTCGCGGAGAGCGTTCCAAACAAGAAGAAAACTCCTTTGCAATTCCAAAAATTCGTAATATAAGCTAAAGTTTTATAGAGGTGGAAGGAAAGCTTAAATACAAGAGGGAGAATCGGGGAAGAAGAAGAAGAGAGGTGCCTGGAAAAATCATCGGGCAACGGCTAGAAAAAGAGCCGTTGGCAGCGAAGAAGAAGCTGCTCCGGCGGTTCGGTCTGCAGAATGCACTCCAGGCCGGTTCACTTCTTTGCCCTTTGGTTCAGCTTTGGTTCAAGCTTTGTTCTCCTTGGTTCATCCGGTTCAGCTTGGTTCCTCTTGGTTCGGCCTTGGTTCAGCATTCTTTAGGCCTCGGTTCACCTTCCTTTGAGGACTATTACAAAAAAACTACGTTCTAAAAGACTAAAATTTGCCAATTAATGAGTTTTAAACAAAACTAAAATTTCCTAAAAATATAGAAATTAAATACAAGTTTAAGTTTCCTCAACTTTAAACAAAGAAAACTTAAAACACGAATTGGTCTAAGGGAAGACAAATTCCCCCTTTAAACCCATGGGTTGTCACCTACAAAATTAGCAAACAAATTAGGCCACAAAGATGGATAGAAGACGTACCTCAACTTGGCTCGGGCCTCGAGTCTCGGGGCACATCAAACTGGCATCTACCCCTGGTCAGGCTCTCGGTACTCACCTTCCTGCTCGGCAGTACCTACACCACATAACAGACCCTAAGCTCAAGGATTAGAAAGTAGAGTATAAAGTACAAACATGAAACATAAAACCTGGTTATGCAATCCTAACACATGCACGTCTCTACACACGTTGTCATCCCCTCGCCGTATCGCATCTACCGGGGCGTAACGTATCGCCGTCCCCCGGTCTACAACGATCCCTGGGGAGTAACGTATCGCCGTCCCCCGGTCTACCATGATCCTCGGGGCGTAACGTATAGCCGTCCCCCAGTCTACCACGATCCCCGGGGCGTAACGTATCGCCGTCCCCCGGTCTATCACGATCCCCCGGGCATAACGTATCGCCATCCCCCGGTCTACAACGATCCCCGGGGCGTAACGTATCGCTGTCCTCTAGTCTACAACGATCCTCGGGGTGTAACGTATCGCCGTCCCCCGGTCTACAACGATCCCCGGGGCGTAACGTATCGCCGTCCCCCGGTCTACCACGATCCCCGGGGTGTAACGTATCGCCGTCCCTCAGTCTACCACGATCCCCGGGGCGTAACGTATCGCCGTCCCCCGGTCTACAATGATCCCTGGGGCGTAACGTATCGTCGTCCCCCAGTCTAACCTTGATCACGTGGCGTTACAAATAGCCCCCCCATGTGGTTAGGTGGCCCGTTCGTTATCTCCTCTACTCTCCCATGCTTAAAACATGGTGCATGCTAACCATAACGTACTCACAACGACTGCACACACACATCACATCACATCACATCACATACGTACCAACGACCCACAACGAGCACAAGACTCACAACGTACACACCACTAACCTACATTCTGCATGAAACTCACAACATACGTACCACCGACTCACATGCTGCACAAGACTCCCATCCTACACACCATGACCAACTAACGACAAACTTCGCCTCCACATCACATCACTCACGTACCTACGACTCACAACCTGCATACCATGACTAACTAACGAATACTTCACATACCCATCACTTCACCTGCATACCTACGACCCAGCACATACACAAGACTCACAACCTACACACAACCGTCCCACAACCCTCACAAGGCTCGCCACCTACGTACAACTGTCCCAAAACTCTCACAGGACTTACAACATACTTACAAACGACCCACAACCCGCACTAGACTCATATCATACCACTGACAACGACCGCACATACACATCACTTACTGACTACTCATGACATACACACGGCTCACAAAATGCAAACAACTGTGGTGTAGGCCCCTTCTGGGCGACTCTCTAGCAATTACACCCACACTACTACTTACATGGCATCCTAGCTTGCTAGAGATGTTCGGTTTCCTGCCCACCTACAGCTTGACCTACGACAAAAATTCAAACTTCATCAAAATCAAGCTTATATTCATCACTTCCCTCTCAAACTATTATTTCTAGCCTAACCCAACAAAAACTCAACTAAACGGGCCACTAATTGGGTTTGGTAAAAACCGACCTAAAACTTCAAACGCGCATAACTCACACGTCGGTTATCGGAATCGAACGATTCCAGCGGCCACGTACTCCCCTAATAACCTAGCTTAACCTGCCAAAAACCGAATTCAAAACAAACGGCTGTAGATAAGTCAAAAACAGAAAACCCAAATCTGCCCTAACTAAAATTTGCCCCCTCTCGATTTTCTTCATCAATTTTTACCCGTTTCATTACCAATCGTCCACATTCAACTCAATTTAACGTAAATAAACAAAACGCCCAATGTATCACACGAGAAAACCCGAGGCCCAAACTCGGGTCCTCTGTTTTTAGCTCGGTCTGAGCTTCCTGTTTTCCGGCGACTTTCGCCGGCATCAATCCCAGCCAATTGACGCCTAAAATGGCCAAAAATGGGCGGTGGTCGGAGCTGAAACAAGCTCGTCCCCCTCAGCCACGAACAGCGAGAAGACAGGGAAGAAAAAACGAGCCTACCTGTCGGTTTATGCGCGGAGACAAGCTGGAACTCGTTCGTTGCCGTCGACTGGCCGAAGAACATCGAAAATCACGGTGGTTTGCTCGGCCGATCGTCGTCGCGTCGTTCTCCCCTTCCCCCCCCTCCCTATTCTGCTCTGTGCCCATGGAAGCCAGACAAACCGAATGGCTTCTTCAAGAAGCCATTCGGTTTGTTTTAAAAGAAACATTTAATGTTTCTTTTAAAACAATTTAAATTAATTAAATTGGAACTTACCTTTTTGCCCCTTTTTGGTCCCATAAAAAAAATTCTATCATTCGTCTGTCGATTTTTTTTTTATTATTATTATTTTTTTTTATCTCGACTTTCACTCCTCGCTCGGTTTAAACCTCTTCCTCGGAACCCCCGAGAGATCTGACGACAAACTGACTAATTAATCACATGATAAATTAATTAACTCATCTGGAAAAATTCGGGTGTTACAAAGGGGTTGATTAGTTCCCTTAATAGCTTGTCTGTTGCAATCATTACATTCCTTACCATGCCAATACATGAAAAATCATTTTCGTATTCTTTCAAAAACATGATGCATGACATACAAAAAATATTCAAGCACACACACAACCTATTGTTTTGTGATGTAGGCCCGAAGGCACATGCATACTTTACTTACCTGGTCTCCGGGAAATCGCTCGGCTGTAAGTTGCCTTAGAAGCTCACACACCTAGAGTCACAACAGAGCATCAATCAAACTCTCACTAAGCTCCACCAGAAATCAACGAGAAGTTTAAGGAAACTAATTTGAAACTTGCTACTCGTGCATTCCCATTTATCACCAATAACCCGAACCTACTCTCACTCGCAGCATCCTAGAAATCCTCACATTGCACTCCCTTGGTCATCTAACTGCTAAAACATAAGAAAATGAGGAAAATGTACCTAGGTTGAAGGAAAATCGGGCGAGAGAATCGCCTAGAGGGTTCTGCTGCAGAGCTGAAAGCTGAAAGAGAAATGGTAAGCGGGATAGTGGCGGCTACAGTGCATTAAACTCAAACCTTTTTCCTTAAATAGGTTATCCATTATAGGTTCTCAATTTTCCACTATGCCCTTACTTAGTCACTCATTAACCTAATTAATATTTCTCTCATCGACTGCGCCAACACACTCCCTCGAGCATTCCCCGTCAACTGCATCATGCCTCAGGAGGAGGGACACCGTCCTCACCTGTCTCCTTGTAATCACCTACACCATACAGACATTTATGAGATAAAAATCTCAGTAAGCTCTAGTAAATACAGATGCGTGCAGATGCGTGCAGATGCGTATGTCATTCAAAAAACATGCAGATAACAGATTCAGATTCAGATTCAGATTCATTACGTCGCAGACAGATTGTCACCGAGGTCTAAACCCACCTCGCCGTGACCAGATAACAGATTACGTAGATTCTATTGGTTCACTTTACTTTTTAATTAGGTCGCAGACAGAATGTCACCGAGGTCTAAACCACCTCGCCGTGACCAGATAACAGATTACGTAAATTCATTTCGTTCGTTGGTTCATTTTACTTTTTAATTAGGTCGCAGAAAGAATGTCACCAAGGCTAAACCACCTCGCCGTGACCAGATAACAGATTACGTAGATTCATTTCATTCGTTGGTTCATATGCTTTAACAGATGAAATGCATGAGCAGTCAAGAGCATAAAGTAAACAACAAACATGTGTACCATCAAGACTATAAATACATAACCTATAACCTATAAAACAACTAAACCTGTCTACCCAACCGAAGTACATAAACATATGCATCTCCAAAACTCCTCGAGACGACTTCGACGTACGGTGTAGGCCAATCGGCCAGAGAAGATCAGGAGAACTTACCTCGTGTCCAAAGCAGCTCAAGCTCCGTCCACGAGCGTTGTTTGTCTGAAGCAAAATACAATATCGACGTTAAAACGAGTTTAAACTATCGATCGTCCAAATTTACAAAACCTTAACTAAGGAAACTTCCTAAGGTTCTAATCCAATTCATTGAGCTATTTATTCGAGCAATTTTTCGTTCGGCACCCCAATTCACAATTTGCGAGTTTTTCCATAAAATCTCGAAATTTCACAAAGTATAACATTTTTTTCCTAAATCAACTAGATTAGTCCAATAACGTCCAATACGTTCAATATATACTTAATCTCAGTAAACCTATTAATTACGGACCCTAAATCGTGTTTTTAATCGAAACCCTAAACGAAACCCTAATTGTTCAAACTCCTTAAAACTTGAAATAAACGTTCTAAAACTATAGATCCATACCTAGAGCGTTGATTGGAGGAGAAAACGCGAAGAAAACGGATCGAACGGAGGAAGAACGGAGGTCGGATTGGAGGAATCGCCGCGGAGAACAGAGAAGGAGCTCTCTGGTTCGTGAACTCCAGAGAAGAAGAAAGAGGAAGTGAGGGAGAGAAGAAACAAATTTGTTTTTAATTAATTTGGTTTGCAAAATTACCATTTTGCCCTTAGCACCTAATTCTATTTGTTTCGTCTTTCGTTTCATTAATCGGCTAACTATTCTTTTTCACCAAATCTCCTTATTTCACCAATAAATCCAACTTAATTATTTGGGATTTATTAAAACTGTTTATTTGCAAATCGGATCCACGTTTACTATTTTCACTAAAACGTCCATTATATTACGAGAAACTTAATTACTCGGAATATAGAGTAACTACTCAAAAAAATTCTTGTAATTTCATTAAAATTCCTATTAATCGTTAGGATTCTAATGACACATTCTTTTCGCAAAACGGACCTTGATTTGACATATTTACGAAAATGTCATTATATATTAAAATAATAATATCCCGTACAGCCGGGTATTACATTCTACCCTCCTTATTTAAAATTTTGTCCTCAAAATTTGCCATAGCTCATAGTCCTTGATATTAACGCCTCACGACTTTCGGCATTATACTTAGGTTTATCACATGCACTAATGGTCACCCTTCGTGGTTCTAAACCAAAACTCTCTACTATACTCTTTAACCTCGGCCCTAAATTAGTATTCCCTATTTTTGATTTGATCGTACACATTCTTACTCAAGCATTAAGCATAATCCAACTTTCAAATCTCAAATTAATTGACCAAACGACATATTGTCACTTTAATATCTGCGTATGCCCCTTTTCGTCAGGGTTGTGCCTAAGCTTCCTAACACCAACAACACTGAATGTCTACAATTTCATCCAATTTCTGGGCTGTAACCAACACTTTAACGCAATTCCCTCGATCCTGTTCACAATCGGGATACACACCAACCGAATTTCTATACTTGCTTCCTAATCGTAATCCTCATCTCCAGTTCACGTATCAGATTCCACCAAATTTCTAAGTCTGAACCGAACAACCTCTAACTGTGTACTTGACATCTAACATCTCGAGCACACACTGGTTTACATTTAGTCACTCAAAACATTAAACTCTTTATAATTTATTAATTGGTTTCCACTAAAGATCGTCTTTTTATCCTCAATCCTCGAAATAACTTCAGCTTTCCGATGCCATTTGCATTAACAATCTTTCAAGGACTCCTAACAACACCCAAATTGCGATCCAAACTCTTCCTTATTTTTAACTTTGACTCCGCGAATTTAGTCTCTTTAGTTTCTAACTTCATTAATCCTACGTCTATCGAACACGTACTCAACTACTTTCTGCTATCGAAGCCTTCTCGAATTATTTATTTTAACACTAAATCTCCATTACACTATGACCTTATCCCCTATCGGGTATAACAATTTCTATATTCACTAGGGTAATGAATTCCTCGTAACTCCTTCACTCATAAGATCTCCTGGTCACCTATTGACACGGGGTCCCCTAGAAAAGGGCTCGTGTACAACCCACAAATAGTCAAGATAAGTGCTCTGTTGTGTGTTCGAGTAAAAATGATGAATAAAGGGAAGAAATTACTAAAAATAAAAAATAAAAAAGAAATAAAATGCAAGAAAATAAACAATGAATTAATAATGCTAGGGCCGAATATTATATGATGTGTGAGGATGTGAAATATAAAGAAAGAAAAAAAAATAGTAGGAAAGAGATGGAGAAGAAATGTTATGGATGAGATGTCAAATGCAATGCAAAAAGGAAATAAAATGACATAAAATAAAAAGTGAGGGAGTGTGATTGGTGGAGCCGAAAATAAAGAGTGATATTGTGTGGATGTGATAGCAATAAAAATAAAGAAAATACCCTTGGAGGTTCCTTAGAGCGATCTTACGGGTTAAGCTCTAGGATAAACGTTTTCCGGGAGGAAAACGACCACCGTAGGCCAGGATTTTTCGTCCTTGATCCAACTCCCAATGGAGAAGGTGAGGGAATGAGTAAGAGCTAACCTAGCAACCCAAGCTAGGCTAGCAATGGAGGCTAACTCCTCTTGGTTCAAGGAACCAAGGAAAACACTCCTAAGGATACCCTCCTTTGAGTAGAGAAATAGAAATTTTATAAATGGGCAAAAAATTGTCATACATACACCAATGCCATGAATTTATAAAGTCCTAGGGTGGATTATTAGGGTTTCCATAAGGATGAATGAATAGTGGCCCTTGGATGAAAAATGATGGATGGCCAAGATCAAAGCAAACAAGCACACATCTTAGGGAGGAGATGAATGCCATGCCTAAAGGGATCAATGGAGGGAATCTTGCCACATCATCATTCCATGTTGCCACTAACTCTTGTACCTGCAAAATCATACCTTTAAATATGGGCTCTTCTTTGGGCCATGGCTTCCTTTGGGCTCCATTTGTTGTAGACTTTTTCCTTGAATATTTGAGTTGAAATTCTTCAACCCATAATCCACCAACATTCATCTAACCCTAACCACACAATCTAATGCATGCAATGCAATTTATAAAATCCTTACAATAAAGGCGAATGTATGCCAAATAAGTTCGAAATAAAAATTACAAAAATAGGGCCCGGGAAGACAAATTCCCATTGGGCTAAGTCGTGACTCCTCCAAGTGATCCATAGGCAATAATTCTTCATAAATTTTCCTACAAAAATAAAAACACATAATAAATAGAGAATTTAGATAAGGCAAGGGATTTTTACTAACTTTCATTAAGTATGCATCCCGAGGCATGTCATCCTCTCCAGGTGATTTGAGAATTTGACCTCAAATCCGATGGTTGACTATTCGCAAGGAGGACTCTAACAAATTCTCGTCTACTAGTTTGTTTATTACGTTTGATAGGTTGGAGTTTGAAGGCGATAAGGATATATTCTTTTGTTAGAATTTCTAAGTGGCATGGAGGAGGGATGGTCTTACTAAAATTTCCTTTCGTAAGGGTGGAAAAGTTGAATCGGAGGTCTACTTTGGAGGGCGTTTGCTCAAAGATGAAAAGAAATTTCCAAAGTAGTCGAATTTGACAAGTAGTGGGATGGAAATGATAAAATCCTTCAACCAAAGAAATGATCTAATTATCCTCAAGACCTTAAAAGAAAATTTATTTACCAATAGAACTTTAACTCTAGTCCTATGGTAGAATTTGTGGACATCGAATGGTGGGGAACAAGGTTTTAGTAAACCGCCAATTTGAAGTTTAGAGTGTTTATGAGCTACAAAGGGAGTAATATTCATATCAGTGTGTGTAGCTCTAAAAATATAAGAAGGAAGATAAATGATTGGTTCGAGACCATAGATTAACCTCTTCCTTAGGAATGAAACAGATCGAAAAATTTCCTCAAGTTTTGGACGAAAAAGAAAAGGAGTGATGATCATACTACCTATCCCAAAAATAATTTCGTCATTTAATTCTGTCTTCTCATGAGGCCTTATAAATTCATTCCCCAATTGGTAAGGCAATTCATTGGCAAATAAAGGATTTGAGTATTCTTGGAATAAGGAAGTTTTCTCTAGATGCGGGAAGGAAGGGAATTGAGCTACAATCATATTTCCTATTCCATAAATGCCTTCTTCACTTATTTTCCTTTCTTCAACATTTTCCAAGGCATAGGACACCTTTTCTTCATATAAGGGATTGTCATGCCAATTGATAGGAGGGGGTTCTTGATTTTCACTCAACCCGCATTTTAACAATAGTAAATTTTCCTTTGATTTTCCTTTTTGGCGGGTGGCCTCATCTTGAGCAAGTTGGTCGGGGGTCATCGGTAGCAATTTGATTTTTCTTCTTCCAAAATTAAACGTATAACGGTTGAGGAATCTGTCATAGTTTACCCTTCGATCAAAGTGCCATGGTCGACCTAAAAGGATGTGGCTGGCACTCATCGGAACAACATCACAAATAACCGAATCTTGGTACGTTCCTATAGTGAAATCTACGGTTACTTGTTTGGTGATCTCGTGCTCATTTTTGTCGTCCAAACATTGAAGCTTATAGGGTGTAGGATGATTACGGGTTTCAAGTCCTAATTTTCCGACCATGTCTTGGGAGGCCGCATTTTTGCAACTTTCTCCATCGATTATTAACGAACAAACTTTATCTCCTACAGCACATCGACTATGAAATAGATTCTCACGTTGACAGTCCTTGCCCACGTGCTTAGTTGTCAATGCTCGCCTTATAACCATTAGTAAAGGTCTGTCTTGAGGCTTGCATTCATCGGCTTTATCTTCGCTCTCTTTTTCTACTTCGTCCTTATCGACTTTATTGTATTGACCTTCGTCCTCTTCACTTTCCCATTCTCCCGTTGACTCCTTAATGACCATCACACGGTGATTAGAACACTCGTTAGCATAGTGCCCTTTTCCTAAGCATTTGAAGCATTGCACATCACGTGCTCTAGGTCCTTTAGGTAGGGATTCTTGGCTTTTGTTTGGTGGGGGATGGTAAGGGGTATTGGGCATTTTCGGGGGCCAATTTCGGTTGAACGGTCTCTTCTCTTCATGTTTTTGGATGGATTTCTCGGAATTAAAATTACGGGGAGAAAA
Source organism: Begonia masoniana (assembly GCA_022432975.1). Classification (NCBI taxonomy): domain Eukaryota; kingdom Viridiplantae; phylum Streptophyta; class Magnoliopsida; order Cucurbitales; family Begoniaceae; genus Begonia; species Begonia masoniana. The sequence continues at coordinate 32,573,558 of CM039503.1, read as the reverse complement.
TTTGTAAGGCAAGTCGGTCTTGCGCTTTCTTTTCAATTGTCTCTCCACCGTGAGGGCTAGTTGGATGACCAATTCCATGGTCTCCAATTGTTGAATTTCAACAAGATCTCCAATATCACGGTTCAAGCCTCTTATGAACCTAGCGATGAGTTGTTCTTGGGGTTCATCAATTGCGCATCGCATGTTAAGGGTTTCGAATTCGGTAAGATATTCATCTACCGAGAGGCTATTTTGTTTTAACGTGTGAAGTTGATGAAAGAGTTCGTGCTTATAGTGACGAGGGACGAACCTATGGTGCATTAAGTTTTTCATGGAAGTCCAAGTTGTAACGGGAGGTCCTAATGTTCTAATTCTTTGGGCTTTAAGGTTGGACCACCACAAGGCGGCGTGGCCCGTGAGTTCAAGAGAGGCTAATTGAATTTTTACTCGCTCGGAGTAATAATGGCACTCAAAAACTCTCTCAACTTTGTCAACCCAATCTAAATATGCGTGGCCGTCACACGTTCCATCGAAAGGGGGAATTGTAATCTTGATGTTGCGGAGGTCGTCAATGTCCCTACGACGATTTGGGCGATACTCTTCATCATCCACCCAATCCTCATCCTTCGAATAATATGGTTGTCTCCTTCTTTGGGGTTCACTCCAATCTTCCTCTATAGGTGGTTGAAAAGGTGTTCTACGCCTAGGGCGTTCGGGAATAATCCTAGAGGAGGTCTCTTGAGAAGGGATACGTTCGTAGAACTCTCTACTAGGAGGATTGTTCAACATTGTTTGGATTTGTTGGGCGAGGCTATTAACTATGCTTGTTAAGGCATCAATTTGTCCTTGCATGCCGCCTTGTGAGCTAGTCTCACCTTCGTGTTGTGTGCTTTCGGGTGGGGGAGTATCCCTAGCCCGATGTGGTTCTTGGTGGGGTGGATCTCGATTGAACCCACTTCGATTAGTCATAATTAAGTGTTTTAATTTAATTCAATTTCTTGTCTAAGTTAAATTTCCTAAATTAGTGAGATGCTTATCTTCTTAATGTCTAAGAAAAATTTTAAGTACTAAGGTAAATTCTTAGCTAAGACAATAAAATTGGGATCATTCTCACTTAAGGAAACAACTTAATGATAACATTAAACACTTAACAATTAATTATAGAAATGAATATTTCAATAAATGCTAATCACCACAAATTTAGCCCAAGTAAATCCAAGTTATCAATTTTTAAGCAAATCCACTCAAGACAATAATGATATAAACTTAGTTATTCCAAAAACAGCAAGTAATAACAACAATTCACAAGTTTAATCAATAGAAACATGCTGAAATTTTCAGAATAATAAACAGAATTTTAATGTAGTGTTTGGTTCAATTGTTGCCACTTTTAATGATGAAATTGCTAAACTCTTATAAACCAATTTTCGTGCATTTAATTAACAGCATATAATAGGTGAGTTTATAAGTTAAAATAAAAGCAATAATCAGCAAATTAATAGGCAAATTTTAAAATATCATGAAGATGCAAAAATCGATGATATAAGGCAATAATAATCCGATTTTGATAATGATAGATCCAAGCCGATTTTTAACACCAAAAATTCCAGAAAATTAATATAATTTTTGGACAATATCTAAGTGTTAATCATGGATCAAATGTCAACAAGAGGTGCTAAGAAACCGTGGCTAAAAATAAGATAACCCGAGAACAAGAAGAAGCAAAAACCGTGAAAATTATGCAACAAATTATAAACCGGTTTTGCGATTTTCTTTAGGCCGATTTCATGCACATTTTTCTACCATATTTTCAGCAAAGTTTTGGTTTAGATCTAGACGAAAATAATGATTAAATATAAAGCAAATATCATAGAAGAACCGATGTTAAGATGAAGAATAGACCGAAAAGGAAAAAGAGAATAACTAGGAAAGATTTAACTATACCTCGGCTGATTTCTTCCTCTATTGCAAACCATATTTCAACAAGATATTCAAGTTAATAAATAGCATTAAAATAGCAGAAAATAAAAGAGTTAGATTAGCACCAAGTTAGCACAAAGTTAGATCAACAATATATGGAAAACAATGCGGAAAAATAAAGGAATTAATGCTAGAAAAGGAAACGAGCCGCTATCCCGGGTTTGTGCCGATTTTTGACTATTGTCATGGCAACTAAACGCACTTGGGAAGCCTTGTTGCTCTGATACCACTTGACACGGGGTCCCCTAGAAAAGGGCCCGTGTACAAGCAACAAATAGTCAAGATAAGTGCTCGGTTGTGTGTTCGTGTAAAAATGATGAATAAAGGGAAGAAATTACTAAAAATAAAAAATAAAAAAGAAATAAAATGCAAGAAAATAAACAATGGATTAATAATGCTAGGGCCGAATATTATATGATGTGTGAGGATGTGAAATATAAAGAAAGAAAAAAAAATAGAAGGAAAGAGATGGAGAAGAAATGTTATGGATGAGATGTCAAATGCAATGCAAAAAGGAAATAAAATGACATAAAATAAAAAGTGAGGGTGTGTGATTGGCGGAGCTGAAAATAAAGAGTGATATTGTGTGGATGTGATAGCAATAAAAATAAAGAAAATACCCTTGGAGGTTCCTTAGAGAGATCTTACGGGTTAAGCTCTAGGATAAACAGTTTTTCGGGAGGAAAACGACCACCGTAGGCCGGAATTTTTTGTCCTCGATCCAACTCCCAATGGAGAAGGTGAGGGAATGAGTAAGAGCTAACCTAGCAACCCAAGCTAGGCTAGCAATGGAGGCTAACTCCTCTTGGTTCAAGGAACCAAGGAAAACACTCCTAAGGATACCCTCCTTTGAGTAGAGAAATAGAAATTTTATAAATGGGCAAAAAATTGTCATACATGCACCAATGCCATGAATTTATAGAGTCCTAGGGTGGATTATTAGGGTTTCCATAAGGATGAATGAATGATGGCCCTTGGATGAAAAATGATGGATGGCCAAGATCAAAGCAAACAAGCACACATCCTAGGGAGGAGATGAATGTCATGCCTAAAGGGATCAATGGAGGGAATCTTGCCACATCATCAATACATGTTGCCACTAACTCTTGTACCTGCAAAATCATACCTTTAAATATGGGCTCTTCTTTGGGCCATGGCTTCCTTTGGGCTCCATTTGTTGTAGACTTTTTCCTTGAATATTTGAGTTGAAATTCTTCAACCCATAATCCACCAATATTCTTCTAACCCTAACCACACAATCTAATGAATGCAATGCAATTTATAAAATCCTTACAATAAAGGCGAATGTATGCCAAATAAGTTCGAAATAAAAATTACAAAAATATGGCCCGGGAAGACAAATTCCCATTGGGCTAAGTCGTGACTCCTCCAAGTGATCCATAGGCAATCATCCTTCATAAATTTTCCTACAAAAATAAAAACACGTAATAAATAGAGAATTTAGATAATGCAAGGGATTTTTACTAACTTTCATTAAGTATGCATCCCGAGGCATGTCACCTATCTTCTTGGGGAACCCGTAACCGCTGGAAACTGTTTCGGTGTGGTTTTCTTAATTAAGTTCTCAATTAAGTTCTCATTATTATATTCCTCAACCATACGACTATAACACTACCTGATCCCTACTGAATTCAACTAGGGTTAAGGTCGTTACTTGCCCAAGACTCTAATCCAGTATAAACAAGATTCTATAAACGTCACTCATTACTCTAAGTTATGCTGATGAATTTCCTCATTATTTTTCCTAATTAAACTTCTCATACTATCTGCATTATGTCAGTTTGTCTAATTTTACTCTCCATTATCCCCGAGTACAATCAAGTCTCAAAATTTCATCGACGCACTCTAAACTAGTCATTCTATCCTTAAGTCATTTACACATTGATTGACCTTGACTTGCCAAACACGAACCGAACCCATAGAAAATTGCTAACTTCGTCTCACTCTCAGACTTACTTAGATGGTTTCAGTGAAAATCCTCATTCTCTTTATTCTATAAATCGCAATTTCATAATTTGCAGACCTGTAAACGCCAATCTAAACTTCTAACCTAACCTCTCATTTAATCCGACGATCTACTTCACCTTTCTCTAACTTCCTCAAGGCTATCTCGAGTTCGCCAACTAGTCTACTATCGTTCGCTCCTTCTAGTTAGGTCCCAACTATTCAACTCGACATTTATTCTAAGTTTATCTCTTGCATTCTATCTTAATCTAGACACTCTTAACTTCTCACGAATCCTCATCATACGATTTTTTTATGGTACTCCCTCGTCTCTATTTAAACACCCTCTAAGTATTACAACAACCTAGAGTATTCCTCAATAAGTTTATATCTAAACTTTCATCTTTCTTGATTATTCTTATTCTAATACTCCAAGGAGTCGCCAATTAAACTCCATTTCTACTTATTTGAAAGCCATATTGCTTAGGGCGTACTCCTCTAATGGTAACTAGACTCTTAGTTGCACCACCTCATGTGGTTAAGTCAAGCTAATCCTACTAATGCATAATTCTATATCTATAAGGTCTATATTATCCTATATGTAGTCTACTATGTTTTTGTCGAGGTTCCTTAATAATCCTTCTTACCCAACTTCTATTTTCTTACCTCCATATACTCTTTCTATATCATATACGTATCACCATACAAGTAATTAAAACGATACCTGCAATTAGAGAAGGCCGGGCTCCATCGTCGACGTCGCCAGGCTCAATAAAGGCGTAAATCCTGGGCATGACTCTCCTCTGATCCCCAATCAACTGATCTTGGCCCGGCTTCGGGCAATCTTTAACGAAGTGGTCAACTCCACCACACCTAAAACATTTGTTCGTGCCCACCTGGCACTCATCACTGTGTTCTTTCTGGCACTTAGGGCACCAAGGCATTTGAGAAGCCCCTTGTACCTGCTTACCCTTCCCTCTATCACTGCCTCTCTCTAGAGGCCTTTTAACACCTCTCTGTTGTTGTTGCTGTGGCTGTGCTCTCAGTTGCCAGTCCATACTCCTGATCTGAGGGTGAATCTTTCGAAAGAAGCCCTTAGATGGCTCCCTTGGTTTAACAGAATCCCTATCAACTGCCTCTATCTCAAGCGCCCTGGCCACAATCTCATCATAGGATACATTCCGTACCCAAGATATAGTAAGACGCATCTGGAATTCCTGGCTAAGTCCCTGTAAAAATCTGCGTACCTTGTCTTCATTAATGCTGATCTGACGCGGCGCGAATCAAGAAAGGGCTTCGAACTTCCTCACATACTCGGCGATTGAGCCAACTTGCCGCAACTGCATAAATTCAACCATCTTCGCCTCCCGTACTGTATGGCTGAAATACTTATCATAAAATATCATTTTGAATCTCTCCCATCTCATAATCGTCACATCGGTGGTCGTCTTCACAGTTTGCCACCAGAACCGGGCGTCTAAAGCTAAGTGGTAAGTCACCAACGCCACCTTCTCTCCATCCTCAATGCTAGCATAGGCCAGCATGTCCTCCATGGTGTGAATCCACTCCTCGGCCGAAGAGGGATCCGTAGACTGTCCATTAAATATAGGGGGCTGGAGTTTCTGAAATCTCTCCATCCCGCGATTACCCAAAATAGATGCCTCTCGAGCTCTAACGCCCTCTCGGTCAATAAGGGTGCCCAACTGTTAAGACTGTCTCTCCATCTGTTGAGCTTGTTGCCTCCATATGTTGAGACTGTTGAGCAATGAAGTTCTTAAGGGTATCTATCGTATCGTCTCGGTCATCTCGATCGTTTCCTCGACGCACCATAGTTCTATAAGTCCTATATAGGTTAAAACACACAACCCTAAGAAAATAGAAATCAAATAAAGCTATAAACATACTTACAGTTAAGGAAGAATGTCCGCGTAGTGGCTGTGCAGTCGAGCAGTCTACAGAACCAATTTTAAAACCCAGGGGCTCTGATACCATAATTTGTCACGACCCTATTACTGTACCCGTATTTCCCGTACTATTTTTTTTTTTTTTTGTATACTTAAAACTTTAAATGACTATAAGCGGAATTTAAATGGTTAACGTTGTTTGTAAACCGTTTAAAACCAAACTTAAAACAATTAAAACTATTAAATAAAACTTAATTTAAAAACTATTTATAAGTAAAACAAAAAGGGAGGGCAGAATCGGTATTCTGCAGGAAAAAGGAAGCAGCGACCGATCGCTGCAATGTGCAGCGGTCGATCGCTGCATATTGCAGCGACTAATCGCTGCATTGAGGCGCCCAGTCGCCTTTGCTTCTCTATAAAATGCTCTCTGGAATTCCAGAGAGCAAACACTTAATCAACACTCTCTGGAATCCGATTCCAGAGAGCAAACCTCACCTACTTAACACCATTTATCAACAATCATAACAATCGACTTATAACTTAAACTCAACCAACTTGCAGCGGACTTTGCGAAATCCAACTGCGTGGATAGCTCTAAAAACTGAGCATATCCTGTAACAATCCTAAAACCATTCAAAACATTTTCATAACATTAACTAACAGTTTAAACAAAGCGTTTTATATAAAATTTAACCAAAAACATTTGAAACATCAAACGTATTATCTAACCCCTAACCAGAACCAAGCATCCTAACATGTTCTATACAACTATCAACCCAAAACATCTCAATAACCCCAAAATCTATACATACTTCCCCACGGGTCGGTTAAGCATCGACTGTGCCAGCACACTCCCGCGAGCATTCCCCGTCAACTGCATCATGCCTCAGGAGGAGGGACACTGGCCTCACCTGTCTCCTCGTAATCACCTACATCATACAGACATCTATGAGATAAAAATCTCAGTAAGCTCTAGTAAATACAGATGCGTGCAGATGCGTATGTCATTCAGAAAACATGCAGATAACAGATTCAGATTCAATTCAGATTCATTACGTCGCAGACAGATTGTCACCAAGGTCTAAACCCACCTCGCCGTGACCAGATAACAGATTACGTAGACTTCTGTTGGTTCATTTTACTTTTTAATTAGGTCGCAGACAGAATGTCACCGAGGTCTAAACCACCTCGCCGTGACCAGATAACAGATTACGTAGATTCATTTTGTTCGTTGGTTCATTTTACTTTTTAATTAGGTCGCAGACAGAATGTCACCGAGGCTAAACCACCTCGCCGTGACCAGATAACAGATTACGTAGATTCATTTCATTCATTGGTTCATATGCTTTAACAGATGAAATGCATGAGCAGTCAAGAGCATAAAGTAAACAACAAACATGTGTACCATCAAGACTATAAATACATAACCTATAACCTATAAAACAACTAAACTTGTCTACCCAACCGAAGTAAATAAACATATGCATCTCCAAAACTCCTCGAGACGACTTCGACGTACGGTGTAGGCCAATCGGCCAGAGAAGATCAGGAGAACTTACCTCGTGTCCAAAGCAGCTCAAGCTCCGTCCACGAGCGTTGTTTGTCTGAAGCAAAATACAATATCGACGTTAAAACGAGTTTAAACTATCGATCGTCCAAATTTACAAAACCTTAACTAAGGAAACTTCCTAAGGTTCTAATCCAATTCATTGAGCTATTTAGTCGAGCAATTTTTCGTTCGGCACCCCAATTCACAATTTGCGAGTTTTTCCCTAAAATCTCGAAATTTTACAAACTATAACATTTTTTTCCTAAATCAACTAGATTAGTCCAATAACGTCCAATACGTTCAATATATACTTAATCTCAATAAACCTATTAATTACGGACCCTAAATCGCATTTTTAATCGAAACACTAAACGAAACCCTAATTGTTTAAACTCCGTAAAACTCGAAATAAACGTTCTAAAACTATAGATCCATACCTAGAGCGTCGATTGGAGGAGAAAACGTGAAGAAAACGGATCGAACGGAGGTCGGATTTGAGGAATCGCCGCGGAGAACAGAGAAGGAGCTCTCTGGTTCGTGAACTCCAGACAAGAAGAAAGAGGAAGTGAGGGAGAGAAGAAACAAATTTGTTTTTAATTAATTTGGTTTGTAAAATTACCATTTTGCCCTTAGCACCTAATTCTATTTGTTTCGTCCTTCGTTTCGTTAATCGGCTAACTATTCATTTTCACCAAATCTCCTTATTTCACCAATAAGTCCAACTTATTATTTGGGATTTATTAAAACTGTCCGTTTGCAAATCGGACCACGTTTACTATTTTTACTAAAACGTCCATTATATTACGAGAAACTTAATTACTCGGAATATAGCGTTACTACTCCGAAAATTCTCGTAATTTCATTAAATTCCTATTAATCGTTAGAATTCTAATGAGTTTGATTTTGTACTAAATTGGGAATGTACGAAGAACAGAGCTTCCAAACTATTTTCTCTTAAATTTCTGGATAGTTTAGAATGAAGTTAAGTAATGTTGTTCTTGTGTTTTAGATGAGCCAACTCTTGAAGTAGCTTACAACTAGGAATCTCTCAGGAAACCAGGTAAGTGGAGTATGTGTGTGCCTTCGGGTCTACATCACAAAACAGTAGATTTATGCATGCTTGAATGTTTCCAATATGTCATGCATCATGTTTTATTGAATGAGTATGAAAATAAATTTACATGTAATGGCATGGTAAGGCATGAGTAGTTTGAATCAGACAAATTATTAAGGGAATTAATCCGTCCCTTAATCGAGAAGAGGATGTTATGACTTTGGAAAGCTGATCCACTTCCCATCGAACAAAGGGATCAGATCAGCTATTAAGGGAACTAATCCGCCCCTTAATCGAGAAAATGACATTATGACTTTGAGAAAACCGATCCAATTCCCATCGAATAGAAGGATCAGATCAGAGAACGAACACAAATGCAACTGTGATGTGAAAGTAGAAACTGCATTATTAGGATTTATGAATTTAGTATTTCATTCATATTTGCTCTACTTATTTAGCATTAGGCTAATAGATGAGTTTTGTGAGGTAGGTGCTAAAGTAACTGAAGGTGAATTATCTGAGTTCGCAGAGGGATATGTGAAGTTGATGGAGAACATCCATGTCGCGGTTTGGTGCTCTGATAAGGCGGTTTGACTAATGTCTGTATGTGAAGTCTAAATGGATGGATGTTTGTCGAAGTGTGCTGAAAATTTTAATGATTATGATAGTTTTTAGTATTTCTGATACATTTTGAGATTTCTCAGATAATGATACATTGTTAGTTCTAACTGTGATTCTTACTGGTTTTCAAGCATTTCACTGGGTAAGGTTGTTTTAAATGATTTCAGTAAAATTTGCAAGTTCTTTTAGCAGTCGGAGTTGTTCTTTGTTTGAGTGTAACTGGGTAAGGTTGTTTAAATGATTTCAGTAAAATTTGCAAGTTCTTTAGCAGTCGGAGTTGTTCTTTGTTTAGAGTGTAAATGGTTGATATGTTGTTCTGTTGTCTATCGGTAGATGTTGTCTATCAGTGGATGTTGAGTGTTACTCTTTACCGATAGATGTTATTGATCGGTAGAAGTTGTATATCGGTAGATGTTGTCTATTGGTGGAGGTTGAGTGTTATTGTTTACCGGTAGATGTATCGATTCGGTAGAAGTATGTTGTCTATCGGTAGATGTTGTCTATCGGTAGATGTTGTCTATCGGTAGATGTTGTCTATCGGTAGATGTTGTCTATCGGTAGATGTTGTCTATCGGTAGATGTTGTCTATCGGTAGATGTTGTCTATCGGTAGATGTTGTCTATCGGTAGATGTTGTCTATCGGTAGATGTTGTCTATCGGTAGATGTTGTCTATCGGTAGATGTTGTCTATCGGTAGATGTTGTCTATCGGTAGATGTTGTCTATCGGTAGATGTTGTCTATCGGTAGATGTTGTCTATCGGTAGATGTTGTCTATCGGTAGATGTTGTCTATCGGTAGATGTTGTCTATCGGTAGATGTTGTCTATCGGTAGATGTTGTCTATCGGTAGATGTTGTCTATCGGTAGATGTTGTCTATCGGTAGATGTTGTCTATCGGTAGATGTTGTCTATCGGTAGATGTTGTCTATCGGTAGATGTTGTCTATCGGTAGATGTTGTCTATCGGTAGATGTTGTCTATCGGTAGATGTTGTCTATCGGTAGATGTTGTCTATCGGTAGATGTTGTCTATCGGTAGATGTTGTCTATCGGTAGATGTTGTCTATCGGTAGATGTTGTCTATCGGTAGATGTTGTCTATCGGTAGATGTTGTCTATCGGTAGATGTTGTCTATCGGTAGATGTTGTCTATCGGTAGATGTTGTCTATCGGTAGATGTTGTCTATCGGTAGATGTTGTCTATCGGTAGATGTTGTCTATCGGTAGATGTTGTCTATCGGTAGATGTTGTCTATCGGTAGATGTTGTCTATCGGTAGATGTTGTCTATCGGTAGATGTTGTCTATCGGTAGATGTTGTCTATCGGTAGATGTTGTCTATCGGTAGATGTTGTCTATCGGTAGATGTTGTCTATCGGTAGATGTTGTCTATCGGTAGATGTTGTCTATCGGTAGATGTTGTCTATCGGTAGATGTTGTCTATCGGTAGATGTTGTCTATCGGTAGATGTTGTCTATCGGTATCGGTAGATGTTGTCTATCGGTGGAGGTTGAGTGTTACTGTTGAGCGGTAGATGAGAGTAGTCGACGTGTCGTTTGGCAGATGTTGAAAGGCAGATGTCATTCAAGTAGTTGTGAGCGGTAGATGTGAGCAGTGGATGTCGGTAGCGGAAGAAGCATTCTGTTTCTGCTTCTACCGCTGACACTGTTTAGCGGAAGAAGCATTCTGTTTGTGCTTCTACCGCTGGGATTATTTTGCGGAGGATATGTTTGAAATTTTAAGACATTTAAATATTCCAAACATTTATGTCCTCGTTTCTTTTGGCCGATTATTTCTACCATTTAACTGTTATATAAGTATTGTTTTAGTGATTTGTTTTAACCCTGTTTTACACAAATATTTTTTCACTGCAAGTTTTCGATGTTTTTAAATAAATTCCAAATTTTAGCTGTTGAGTGGAAATTTTAAGTTTCCCTAGAATTTTCTAAATACAATCAGAGTAAGCGACTAACAAACCAGATTATTAATTCGGGGCGTTACAGTTTAGTATTAGAGACATTTAGTTAAACCGTTCAAAAGATTACTCATCAGTGCCGATCGTCGTATGGGAGTACTCCAACAACTGTAAGTGTTTATGTTAACTTTAGTTATAGATATTTATGAGAGTAATTAACCTTGTCCAAGAATATAGCAAAATGGCTAGATGACCAGGAAGACCAAGAGTACCGAGAGAGATGCCAAATTTTAGAACTCTTGAGGATCCTAGTGTAATTAGGGAGCTGACAGCTTTAGTACGTCAGCAGTCTGAACAACTGGTACTACTATTGAACCGAGATGTGCAAGGGAGTGCCAACTCGTGTTCCAACAATGAGCAAGCAGGAGACAGATTCCAGAGATTGCAACCGCCCACATTTGATGGACAGTCATCCAATCCGATTGTTGCTGAGGGATGGCTTAGGAAGATTGAGAGTATGTTCAGATGTGCCAACGTTGGAGAAGGAGACAAAGTCACCTTGGCAACATTCCATTTGGCTGGGGATGCTCTGCTTTGGTGGGAAACAATGGAGACCACCACTGAAGTTCTGGCTATGTCTTGGTCCCAATTCAATGAACTTTTCTATGAGAAATACTTTAATAGCACTGTTCAGACGACAAAGAAGGTGGAGTTTTTAAACTTGAAGCAGACGGGGTCCGTGTCTAAGTACAATAGATAGTTTAAGTCCCTGTCCAGGTTTGCTGGACATCTTGTTCGTAGAAATGAGGATAAGGTGTTTCAATTTATGAATGGACTGAAACAAGAGATTTACAGAGGAGTCAAGTTTTTGGGTATTAAAGGTTTGTCTTACGGTGAAGTTGTGTCCACGGCATTGGAAGTGGAAGAAGCAAAATTGAAATGTGCTGGACCAAAGGAAACCCCACAAAAGTTTATTCAGCCACACCAGCAGAGTGGGATGAAGAGGCCCAGTAAAGGCCAGGGTAGCCAGGGAGCAGGAAAGAAAGTACAGAATGCTAGGAAGTTTCCCCAATGCCTGATATGTTTGAAGAATCACCTGGGAGAGTGCAGATTTAGGTAGGGAAAGTGTTTCAATTGTGAAGAAGTCGGACACACGTTCAGGGATTGCCCGAAGCCCTAGGGTCACCCGATGCTACAACTGTAATAGGGTTGGTCATATTAACAGAGACTGCCCAGCTTTAAAGAATGGTCCTGTTATGATAAAGCCGAGGATATTCTCCATGATGGAGTCGGGTGATGATGATCAGCCCGCGGTAATGTCAGGTACTATATTGATCAACTCTATACCTGCTTTCACTTTAATAGATTCTGGTGCAACACATTCTTTTACAGCGTCTACATTTGTTGTTAAGTTAGATGTACAGCCTATGTCAACTGAACATGTGTTTAATGTCACGTTACCCTCTGGTGAATGCATGCACTCTAGCCGAGTAATGCTTAATAGTGTGGTGTCAGTGGGAATCGTGAATCTGCCTGCTGATCTCATTATCATGGAGATAATGGGATTTGATATAATCCTAGGAATGGACTGGTTGTTTAAGCATTATGCCACAATCGATTGTAGGACTGGAATTGTTAGTTTTCAACCCCATGGTGGTTTGAAACATACCTTCCAAGCTTTGAAGAAGTATAAAGAAATGTCTATTATTGCCCCTATGGATGCTAGACCTTCTCCATGCGGAGAGTATTTATGTTTTTTAGCCAGTGCTATAGACACATAGGTTGTAGGAAAATCGAGTCCTCAAAATGTCTTAGTTGTCCAAGACTTCCCAGAAGTGTAACACCCGGCCTTTTTGCATATAATTATTTCCCGAACCATTTCTCAGGATTAATTTAATATAAATGCAATATGTGTTTTGTTTGAAAACCAAACTAATGTTTAACTAAGCATTACACTAAGTTAAAATGCATGGAAGGGTAAATTGGGGAGAAATTAAGGTTGGTGGGAGAAAACCAGTGGTTGAGTGACATGTGGCAGTTTGTTGAAAAAGTTAAGTTCTTCCTCCCACGCGAGATCCTCTTCACTTCTCTGCTCTGCTCTCTCTCCATCCTCTTCTCGGTATTCTCTCTTCTAGTCGACAAGCAACCATCGAAGATTTACTTCGATCTCCTCAGATTTTCTTCTGCTCCTCCGCTAAGGTAAACATCTACTAATGCTAACAAGTTTGGACAAGTTTAATGTGGGTTTTTCCCGAAATTTAGGGTTGTGGTATTTTGTGAAAAACTCACTGTCTTTGGATGAAAACACACCGGTTTGTTTTTCTAAGGGTTTGAATGAGTTTGGAACAGACTCTTCTGACTTATTTGTTAGCATTTGCAGCTTGTTTATTTTCTGAACGTACATGTACAGGTTCGAACATTTCCGAGACTTTCTGGCTAACTGCATCAAGGATAACAGGTAATTTCATACCCGTAGGTTGGCCCTTAAGGCCCTACATCATGGAGGTACTAGGTATTTCTGTTCTGTCGGGTTGTTTTGGGTAGAAAAGTTATATTCTATGTTCTGAAATGTCTGGCTTCGATTTACTTTCTGTTGTCTTATTTCTGCTGTTTGCCTGTTTAAGTTCAAGCACCGTTCATGCATACACGTTTTCTCTGAAAGACATGAAAATGTTTTCTGTACACTGTTTGAAACTAAACAAGATAAAATCCGACTGAAATGTACCAGGTTAAGTGCGAGACGGGGACTGGCCCCAGAACTGTTTACTGTTTACCGTTTACTGTACTGTATCCCTGAATGTGCCTGATAGTGCACCCTCCCCCTCCCCCACTGTTTGTCAGTTCCCCTATAAGCTCCACTTAATTCTACTACCATTGTAACTTAATGCTCTGTACTGTCACCGTATTTTTGAAAAACTGCATGCATAGCATTTTGCATCACTGCATTCTGATTATGTCCTTACTGAGTTTTAGACTCATAGGTGAACTCTCTGATGTAGGTACTGAACCTGAAACCGAGGACTTTGTTCCTCAAAATGACGATCTGTTGTAACTGGTGGATCGAGCTCACAGGGTGGTTGCTGCAGTTAGACATAATTCTGTTCTAAGGTTCAAGTTTTTAAAATATAGTTTATATTGTAAAGTTTTATGAAATTCTGGTATTTGTGTTAAAAGTCCCTGTCGAAAGCTTCTGTTTTGTGAGTTTCTGTAAATATATGTTAAGTTTTGTACTGTCTTTGAAATTTTGAAACAATGTATAGATTCTGTTTCAATGTTTAAAATCGCTGTATTTGACAGTTAAGTTTGTATTCTAGAGTATTCTGGAATTTGTTTGGGATATTCTCTGATAATCTGTGCATGGATTGTCTCTGGTTTTGGAATAATCCATGCAGTTGTTTTCTTGATCTTCTGTTAGGTTTTCTAACTTCTGTCATGTTCCCATGTATGTTTTAAAACTGTGTTTAGAATCCGGTTTGAAGGTTTGAAGCCCTTATGCCTTCTGTTTGAAGTTTTCTGTTTCTATGACTTCCTGTTAAAGTTGTCAAGTTTTGCCTTAAAAGCTGCATCTTCCGATAACGTTCACTGCTGCTTTAAGCATACATCCACCGATAGTCACTGTTCACATTTTGTCTTATTCACATCCACCGCCAAACAGTGATTTTGCCTTAGGTTTTTCCTCCTACCGATCTCGTTTATTGTCTGCATTCACCGATGACGTCATCCATCTTCCGGCTGACGTCATCTCCTTCTACCGATTTCGTTCACTGCCTGCATCCACCGGTGACGTCATCCATCTTCCAGTTGACGTCATCTCCTTCTACCGATTTCGATCACTGCCTGCATCCACCGGTGACGTCATCCATCTTCCGACTGACGTCATCTCCTTCTACCGATTTCGTTTACTATCTGTTCCTACCGGTGAACTCAATTCTTGTTTATAGTTCACATCCACCGATTAGCACTGTTCATCTTTTGTTATATCTGCATCCACCGATAGCTTTTACCTTCTGCCCAGTTTTACTCTCCTCCTTCCGATTATCACTGTACACTTTTGTTTTATTTAATCCACCGAAGCTCTTTTTATACTAAGTCTTCCACCAGCTTGAATTCTTTTAAATTACGTTCATTTCTTTTAAAAGCATAATGTCCACTGTTTTGACCGATCTGTTCAAAGAAAATAGTCACTGTTTTCTGTTATCTGTCCCGGAGTGATGGCTCCGAATCCCGGACTCAGATCGGGTTCAGTTTTGGGTCATCACAGTTATGGTATCAGAGAGACAAGGTTTTAAAACCGATTCTGTGAAATGTCTGACTGCGCGACCCGCCACGTGATATCGCTCCACCAACTATAAGTGTCTAATGTTCTGTAAAAGTTTCTGTTTATTAAATTTAGTTATTTCGTTGATAGGATTATTTAGAAATGGTGAGAGGACATCAAGAAGAGTCAAGCGAAAGCTCTCGAGCCATTGACCGACTAACCGAACTGGTGGGTGCACAGTCACGCATGGTTGAACGCATGATGGCCAGGGAAGACGATAGAAACAACAACCATGGGAATAACAATCGTAATAATGCGCCGCGAGACAACAGTGGAGACAGATTCTGGCAACTCCAGCCGCCTTCATTTGATGGACTGTCTACAGACCCGACGCATGCTGAAACCTAGATTCGAACAATGGAGAAGATGTTTGGATATGCAGAAGTAGAAGACAATAAGAAAGTTATTTGCGCCACGTTCTATCTCACCGAAAGTGCAGGGATTTTGGTGGGACACAGTGCAGTCAACTACAGTGGCATTAAGCTGGGAAGGATTCACGAAAATCTTCTACGAGAAGTACTTTGACCGGGGAGTGAGGAAGGAAAAGTTGCTTGAGTTCTCTCGGCTACGACAGTATGGGACAGTGGCTGAATATGTTTAAAAATTTGAGTTCTTGTCCCGATATGCAACACATATGGTAGCCACCGATGAGAACAAGGTGCACCAATTCATTCAAGGGTTAAAGATGGACCTTCTGTGAGGGATCACAACCAGAGGGTTCGATGAGGCACCGTATGTGAAGGTGGTGGCCAAGGCTTACTAGTTAGAGGCCTTAGAAATGAAGTCCCAGAGACAAAGAGATCCACCAAGAGAGATTATTAGAAATGTTCCTCAACAACAACAACAACAACAATTAAGGGGTCAAAACCTGCAACTTCAACAGCAACAAAACAGGGGCATTAAGAGGCCCAATGAGACCATCACTTACCCAGACAAAGGAAAGAGACCGATGGGAGCTCCTCAGCTCACTATATGTCCACGGTGCCAGAGAAGCCACCAAGGCGAATGGAGGCTTATTACTGGCGCTGGTTTCCGAGGTGGCAAAGGAGGCCATCATGTCCGTGATTGCCCGATACCCGACACGAGATAAAATCAGGCCGTGCCAAGAGTCTTTGCAATGATGGAGGACGTTGATGATGCTGATCTACACACAGCAATTACAGGTACAATTTTGGTGTGTAACATACCTGCATATACTTTGTTAGACACGGGGGCCACTCATTCATTTGTGGCCATGGACTTTGCGGGTACAAAGAACTTGTGCCTTGCACCGTCCGATTAGCCCTACAGTGTCATGCTACCGTCCGGAGAGTTTATGCACTCCGAGCAGACAGTGCGGGGTGATATAGTGTCAGTTGGAGACCAGAAGTTGTATGTCAATCTTATCGTCATCGGTATGAAAGGATACGAAGTAATTCTGGGGATGAACTGGCTATTTAGACATCATGCCACCATCGACTGTAGGTCCGGGCTCGTGACTTTTAAGCGCCCGAATGAAGTAGAGTTCTCCTATCAGTCAATACCAAAGAAACATAGTATGCCTGTTATATCCACCTTGAAAGCTCAACAGCTGATGAGGTCAGGATGTGTCAGATTTCTTGCCTACGTAGTAGATGTTCAAAGACAAGGTGAGGTGGAACTTCAAAATATTCCGGTAGTTCGAGACTTCTCAGAGGTCTTCCTGGATGACTTACCGGCATTGCCACCTGATCGTGAGATCGAGTTCGAGATCGATGTGTATCCTGGTGCTGAACCAGTATCGAAGAATCCGTACTGTATGGCACCGATTGAGCTGAGGGAGTTGAAGGCTCAGTCAAAGGAATTGGTGGATAAGGGTTTTGTGCACCCTAGTTTTTCTCCGTGGGGTGCTCCCATCTTGTTAGTTAAGAAGAAGGATGGGTCCCTACGAATTTGTATTGACTACCGTGAGCTGAACAAGTTGACTATCAAGAATAAGTACCCGTTGCCGAGAATCGATGACTTGTTTGACCAATTAAAAGAGGCTCGGGTATTTTCCAAGCTTGACTTGCGCTCCGGTTATTACCAGTTGAAGGTCAGAGCAAATGATATTCCAAAGACCACCTTCAAGACCCGGTACGGGCATTACGAGTTCTTGGTGATGTCGTTTGGGTTAACTAATGATCTGGCGGCATTTATGGACTTGATGAACAGGATATTCCAGGACTTCTTGGATAAATTTGTAATCGTCTTCATTGACGACATTCTGGTTTATTCCAGGAGTGGGGCCGAACTTGAAAAGCACTTGGCTATTGTACTGTCAATCCTAAAACAGCATCAATTATATGCCAAGCTATCAAAGTGTGAATTCTGGTTGAATAGGATTAATTTCCTAGGCCATGTGGTGTCGGCAGAAGGAGTGTCGTGGATCCAGCCAAGATCCTAGCAGTGAAGGAATGGCCAAGAACAAGAAGTGCCAGTGAGGTACGGAGTTTTATCGGATTAGCTGGTTATTACAAAAAGTTCATCAAGGGATTCTCTGTGATAGCAAAGCCTATGACCAGCTTAACGTGGAAGGATATCAAATTCAGGTGGTCTGAAGCTTGCGAGATGAGTTTTCAGACACTTAAGCAAAAGTTGACCACTGCTCCTCTATTAGTATTGCCAGTTGAAGACGGCAAATTCAGCGTATACTGTGATGCTTCCAAGATTGGATTGGGGTGTGTACTAATACAAGAAGGAAAAGTGGTAGCATACGCATCCCGACAATCGAAGAGCCATGAAGAAAACTACCCTACTCACGACCTTGAGTTAGCGGCAGTTGTATTTGCGCTGAAAGTATGGAGACACCATTTGTACAGACAATCCTGTGAGCTGTTTTCTGATCACAATAGCCTGAAGTACATCTTTACCCAGAAAGAGCTAAACATGAGACAAAGACGGTGGTTAGAATTTGTGAAAGACTACGACGTTGAGATTAAATACCACCCGGGTAAAGCTAATGTGGTGGCCGATGCGCTAAGCAGGATGCCAGCAACTATGCAACCAGTAATGTCGGTCGTATCTATGCCTTTGAGGACGGAGATACAGAAGTTTGATATGGAGATAGTTTCTGGGATATCGGCCATACTAGCAGACTTAACACTACGGCCCTCCGCCTTTGACCAAATTAAGGAAGCCCAGAAGATCAATTCAAAGGAGATGGCCGATATGGTGGGCAAGGTACCAATGGCTTCTTCCGATTTTAGTTATTCGGGAGATGGAATTCTGAAGTTCAAAAACAGATGGTATGTTCCGAAAGACGAAGAGCTACGGAAGCATATCTTGTCGGAAGCCCATTCAACTTCTTTCTCTGTACATCCTGGAAGCACGAAGATGTATCAAGACTTGAAACTTCACTTCTGGTGGCCGAATATGAAGAATGAAGTGGCCAAGTATGTGGAGTCTTGTATGATATGTCAACAAGTCAAAGCTGAACATCAACGACCGAGTGGAACGCTTCAACCTCCCCCGATCCCCGAATGGAAATGGGAGAATATAACGATGGATTTTGTTGTAGGCCTACCAAGAACAGCTAAGGGCCATAATAGCATTTGGGTCATAGTGGACAGATTGACGAAGTCGGCCCACTTTCTACCTGTGAAGACGACGTACTCCATGGATCGGTATGCAGAGCTGTATATTAGCGAGATTATTAAACTGCATGGCGTTCCTGTGTCGATCGTCTCAGACCGTGATCCCAGATTCACTTCCAAGTTTTGGAAAAGTTTGCAGAACTCTTTGGGTATGAAGTTGAATTTCACCACGACTTTCATCCACAGACTGACGGACAATCTGAGAGAACAATCCAAATACTGGAGGATATGCTAAGGTCGTGCGTGCTGGAGTTTCATGCTCCTTGGAGTAGATATTTGCCACTCGTGGAGTTTGCCTACAACAATAGCTATCAGGCTACAATTGGCATGGCTCCTTATGAAGCTCTTTATGGCAGGAAGTGTAGATCCCCTTTGTGTTGGGATGAGGTCGGAGAAACCAAGCTTATCGGCCCTGAGATATTACAGCAGATGTCCGGGGTGATAGCTACTATCAAACAACAAATAAAGATTGCTCAGAGTCGACAGAAGAGTTGTGCGGACAATAGAAGAAGAGACTTAGTGTAATACCCGGCTTGTACGGATTTCGAATTTAATATATTATATTGATATAATATATTATATAATGGCATTTTTGTAAATATGTCAAATCAGGTCCGTTTCACGAAAAGAAAACGTCGTTAAGATCCTAACGATTAATAGGAATTTTAAGAAAGTTTTGGGAATTTTCGGAGCTTAAACGCTATATTCCGAATAAATACGCTTCTCGTAACGTAAAGGACGTTTAGTAAAAATAGTAAACGAAGTCCGAATTGCGAACGGACAGATTTAATAAATCCCAGATGACGAATAGGAGTTATTGGCAAAATATGGAAATTTGGAAAAGTCAGATTGTTGGACGATTAACGAATCGAACGACGAAACCAATATAATTAAGTGAGAAGGGCGTTTTAGTAATTTTCAAATCAATTCTAATTAAATAACCTATTTTCTTTCTTTTTCCCTCACTTTCTCTCTTTCTCTCTTTTTCTCTCTTTTCTCTCTGGAACGCACGAACAGAGAGGGCTTCCTCTCACGGCCGCCGATCGCCTCTTCCATTTTCGACCTCCGTTCGACCTCCGATCGAACCGATTTCTTCACACTTTCTTCTCCCCTCGTTACTCTCGGTAAGTCTCTATGATTTCGGAGCATTAGTTTTCAATTTCTAGGTCGATTTAACGTTAGGGTTCCGATTAGGATTTCGACAAAAATGCGAATTAGGGCTCGTAATTAATAGGTTAGCCGTAATTAAGTATGTATTGGACGTATTTGACGTTATTGGACAAAAATAAATCGATTTGAGAAAAAGTTAAAAATTGGTAAAATTTCAGGTTTTTGGGAAAAACTCGTTATTTAAGATTTCGGATTATCGAGCTTTAATTAACGTTCGAAATGCTTTAATTAGCTAAGTTGGGATTTTAGGAAAGTTCTATAGTTAAGGATTTTGTAATTTGGACGTTAATTGCTTAAATAGGTTTTAACGGCAAATATCGTGTTTTTCCTCAGACACGCGACTCCCGTGGACAAAGATCGTGATTCAGCGCGCTCCAGGTAAGTTTTCGTGACTTACTTTGACCCAAAGGTCTGCACCATACTCCGTCGTCGTCTCGAGAATACTCGAGGAACTGTTTGTTTTATGTTATTCTGGTTGGGTAGTTGGGTAGTTAGGTTAGTTGTTTATAGGTTCTGCTTTACTGTCATGAATGTATGCACGTTGGTTGTTTACTTTCTGCTTATATGAACTGTTCATGCATCACGATTTTAAAGCACGCATAGAAAATGAATTTCCGCACAATGTTTTAAAGTAAATGCAAAGTAAAGATGACCCTTCGGTATATAGTTCAAATGACCCTTCGGTATATAGTTCAAATGACCCATCGGTATATAGTTCAAATGACCCTTCGGTATATAGTTCAAATGACCCATCGGTATATAGTTCAAATGACCCATCGGTATATAGTTCAAGTGACCCTTCGGTATACAGTTCATAGGTCACACGAGATGGGGCTCAGGCACGGCTGTACGTGTTGTAAGCGTGTACCCCCCTCCATTAACCGGAAAGAGTGGTCCGCCCGCTGGACGTGCTCTCCCCGGTTATTGGGCTGAGATCTCGGTGACACCTTCATAGCACAGCAAAGTAAAACAAAGTATAGTAAAGTAAAGAAAACGACGCATGATTTCTGAACTCACACGCATAGCATAGCATGTAGTTGCATTTACGTAGCTTACTGAGATTTCAATATCTCATATGTGTCTGTATGGTGTAGGTGACCTCTACACAGGTGAGGATGAGATCCCTCCACCCGAGGCGTGAGCAGTTGAGGGAGAATGGCCCGTGGGAGTGCGCTGAGCAATCGAGGCGCGTATGACCTGAGGGGTAGTTATGTATGTATTTTGGGGGGATTAATGGTTAATATGAATGTATAGTATATTTAGGTTGTTTGGATCTGGATAGGGATTAGATAATGTTTTGATAATTGTATGTAAAATGTTTTGGTTTTAACTGTTACTGAATGTTTTGAAAACGTTTTGAATGGTTTTAGGTTGATACGGTTATGTTCGATGTTTAGATACATCCACGCAGTTGGACTTCGTAAAGTCTGCCGTAAGTCGGTTGAGTTAGCGCATAAGTCGATTTGGTTTAAAGATGTAAAAATGGTAGGAATGTGAAGTTGGTGCAGGGAAAATCGAAGTTGATGGTCTCTGGAATCGGATTCCAGAGACTTGAAGATTTTATTTTTGCTCTCTGGAGAATTCTAGAGAGCAAGTGTTTGATCGCTGCATGCTGCAGGATCGCTGCACTAAGTGCAGCGATCGGTCCCTGCTCTGCAGCAGAGACCGATCGCTGCTGGCTATTCTAGCTGCAGCGATCGATCTCTGCTGCAGCGCAGAGATCGATCGCTGCCTCAGTGCAGCGATCTCTGCTACTTTTGAGGGCAGAATTCCGATTCTGCCCTCCCTTCTTTTAATTGATTTTAAATGTTTTTAATTAAATGTTTTTAAGTTTTATTTAAATAGTTTTAGTTTATGTTTTAAATGATTTACTAAACGGACTTCGATTTCGATTCCGGTTTCGGTTTCGATTTCAATTCTGGTTAACGTCAAGTTTTAAAGTTTATAAAATGTAAAGATAAAAAAAAAATAATATGGGAAATACGGGTACAGTATTTGGGGTGTTACACTTAGAGTTCGCTGTGGGCGATGAGGTATTCCTGAAAGTGTCACCCTTCAAAGACGTAATGAGATTCGGTAAGAAAGGAAAGCTCAGCCCACGGTTCATTGGCCCTTTTCCCATCCTGAAGCGTGTGGGAAACATGGCTTACGGACTACAGTTGCCGGCGTCAATGGATGGAGTTCACAATGTATTCCATGTTTCGATGCTGAGAAAATGTGTGCGAGATCCAACTCAGATCGTTAAATAGGTGGACTTTGATATCATGCCGACGCTGACATATGAAGAAAGGTCGATACAGATATTGGATATGTCACTCAAAGTATTGCGAAACAAGGTGGTTCCACTGGTAAAAGTGTTATGGCGCAACCACAATGTGGAGGAGGCCACGTGGGAAAGACAAGCAGATGTTAGAGCACAGTATCCGGACCTCTTTGCTTAGGCAAATTTTGAGGACAAAATTTCTGTTAAGGTGGGTGGAATGTAACACCCGGCCTTTTTGCATGTAATTATTTCCCGAACCATTTCTCAGGATTAATTTAATATAAATGCAATATGTGTTTTGTTGGAAAACAAAACTAATGTTTAACTAAGCATTACACTAAGTTAAAATGCATGGAAGGGTAAATGGGGAGAAATTAAGGTTGGTGGGAGAAAATCAGTGGTTGAGTGACATGTGGTAGCTCGTTGATGTAGTTAAAATCTTCCTCCCACGTGAGATCCTCTTCACTTCTCTGCTCTGCTCTCTCTCCATTCTCTTCTCGGTATTCTCTCTTCCAGTCGACAAGCAACCATCGAAGATTTACTTCGATCTCCTCAGATTTTCTTCTGCTCCTCCGCTAAGGTAAACATCTACTAATGCTAACAAGTTTGGACAAGTTTAATGTGGGTTTTTCCCGAAGTTTAGGGTTATGGTATTTTGTGAAAAACTCACTGTCTTTGGATCAAAACACACCGGTTTGTTTTCTAAGGGTTTGAATGAGTTTGGAACAGACTCTTCTGACTTATTTGTTAGCATTTGCAGCTTGTTTATTTTCTGAACGTACATGTACAGGTTCGAACATTTTCGAGACTTTCTGGCTAACTGCATCGAGGATAACAGGTAAGTTCATACCCGTAGGTTGGCCCTTAAGGCCCTACATCATGGAGGTACTAGGTATTTCTGTTCTTTCGGTTTGTTTTGGGTAGAAAGGTTATAGTCTATGTTCTGAAATGTCTGGCTTCGATTTACTTTCTGTTGTCTTATTTCTGCTGTCTGCCTGTTTAAGTTCAAGCACCGTTCATGCATACACGTTTTCTCTTAAAGACATGCAAATGTTTTCTGTACACTGTTTGAAACTAAACAAGATAAAATCCGACTGAAATGTACCAAGTTAAGTGCGAGATGGGGACTAGCCCCAGAACTGTTTACTGTTTACTGTTTACCGTTTACTGTACTGTATCCCTGAATGTGCCTGATAGTGCACCCTCCCCCTCCCCCACTTTTTGTCAGTTCCCCTATAAGCTCCACTTAATTCTACAGCCACTGTAACTTAATGCTCTGTACTGTCACCATATTTCTGAAGAACTGCATGCATAGCATTTTGCATCACTGCAATCTGATTATGTCTTTACTGAGTTTTAGACTCATAGGTGAACTCTCTGATGTAGGTACTGAACCTGAAACCGAGGACTTTGTTCCTCAAAATGACGATCTGATGTAACTGGTTGATCGATCTCACGGGGTGGTTGCTGCAATTAGACATAATTCTATTCTGAGGTTCAAGTTTTTAAAATATAGTTTATATTGTAAAGTTTTATGAAATTCTGGTCTTTGTGTTAAAAGCCCTGTAGAAAACTTCTGTTTTGGGAGTTTCTGTAAATATATGTTAAGTTTTGTACTGTATTTGAAATTTTGAAACAATGTATAGATTCTGTTTCAATGTTTAAAACCGCTGTATTTGACAGTTAAGTTTGTATTCTAGAGTATTCTGGAATTTGTTTGGGATATTCTCTGATAATCTGTGCATGGATTGTCTCTGGTTTTGGAATAATCCATGCAGTTTTTTTCTTGATCTTCTGTTAGGTTTTCTAACTTCTGTCATGTTCCCATGTATTGTAACGACCCCAGAGGAAATTGCCACACAATTCATTACTTAACCTTTTAATCAATTGATTCTTACTTCCATACACCTTGTTCATTATTAGTGTTAATATTATTCCCTCTTTGTTTTCCTTTTTTTTTTTCAAATATCTCTTGATCTACATCTACCGATAGAGTTATAGACTCACATCGACCGATGATCACGTGTCCGCCACGCGACACATCTAATCCCAACCAGCAATAGACATCCACCGGTGGTCACGGGCATTGCACGTGCCTAATTAAAGACATCGCCCGATCCCGAACATTTTCCACTAGATGTTCATATTTACCCTATATCGACCGGTGGACATGTGTACCTCACGTGACCGATTTTACCTGAATATTTAAACGACAAGAAAATACTCTACATCTGCCGATCACTAGACGACAAGATAACATCTTCATCTTCCGGTGACTCAAATACATTTCATCCCCGAACGCTAGACGACAAAATAACATTCCCAGCATCCGGTGAAGAAATACACTTCATCCACCGAACGCTAGACTACAAATTAACATTTACGTCATCGGGCGAGGAAACATACTACATCTTCCGGTGACTCAAATACATTTCATCCCCGAACGTTAGACGACAAAATAACATTCCCAGCATCCGGTGAAGAAATACACTTCATCCACCGAACGCTAGACGACAAATTAACATTTACGTCATCGGGCAAAGAAACATACTACATCTTCCGGTGACGTCATACTACATCTTCCGGTGACGTCACCCGGAAGACTCAATCGTTCAACTTCCATCATTTGACATCCGCCGACGACGTCAGCCGGATGATTGCCTCATCCAGCTTCTATCATACGGCAGTAAAACACTATAATCATCAAACATCTTCATTCGATAGAACATATCACAATTCACCCGATTCTTAACTTAGTAACTATAAACCTCAATGAGTAAGGATCATAAACTCATCCAAAAGACGCATAGCGAAAGACTTAAGCAACACAAACCATTCAATAATCCTTAAAGTCGTATTCAGACTCTAAAGTCAAGCCATTCAAATCCGAATCTCATTGTTATAAGAAATTCTGCTCTACTTAGTCATTTGTTTATCATAAACTTTTCTGACTTACTATGAGCATAACCTGGGAACTTAATCGCCTGTCCAGCCTTGCACTGTCACACTGAACATCCTCCAGCAACCAACTTTAAGCGTTCTCTTGGAATTGGGAATCCTCACCTATTATCTCTTCACCTACATCAAAGGTTCAACTATAAGCCTAATGCTTAGTAAGGAATGCAACAATAACATGAATGCATGAATGCATATTTCGAAGGAATACATGGTCATAAGTCTTTTCTTGTTCATAATCATCATCCATAATCATGAATCATATTCATCATTCATAATCATTGTCCATAATCATTGTTCATATTCATCATTCGAAATCATTGTTCATAATCATTGTTCATATTCATCATTCGTAATCATTGTTCATAATCATTGTTCATATTCATCATTTAAGTTGTGTGGAATGAGAGAGGATTTGTGCCGGTAAAGGGGGTTCGACAGTGAGTTTGATCATGGTCCCTACTGCGGGTCGTATTCATATGTCCTTCCTTGGACTGTGACATACGCCGAACCGCCCCCAACCCTCACTCAACCACGTTGCAGGGATTTTATCATCTTATCTTGTTCATGAGAAAACATGCTTTTAAAACATTTTCATGTGCATAAAACATTGATAATGCATGAACATGGAAATTCTTAACTCATTCAAGCTACAGAATAGAACATTCATCCAGTATGAAACTTACCATTAAACTAAACGTCAACATAAATACTAGACTGTAGCATAATAACCTCTAATCGTCATATGAGTGACTATCTAGCATCCTTGTGATGTAGGGCCCTATTGGCCGGAAATTCTATACAATCACTTACCTGGTCTCCTTAGCAATGAGAGCTCCTTTTCCTCAGACTTCTTTACCTAAAACATTTACATTACAGTAGTTAAAACAAGATCCTAACAGTTCTACTCACAAGTCATCCTAGGGTCTAATAGTTAGGAGTCATTCCCGAATTCTTAGTTTAATACGCAATGTAGTCTGAAATCTCAAAACCAAAATAGACGGATTCGATTATCGATAACTCAGGGGTGGTTGTTTTAAATGTCCAGAATCGATTTGATAAAAGCATTCCCACTCTCAGATTTCAAATGTTCTTATTAATAGTCGGCCATTGGAAAATCCAAAACTCCAATGCCGAGTAGAAAACAGAGCTAATAAACTAACAGTTAGCTACATTGCCTAATGCATACCTCAGGCACAGAGTAGACGAGTAGTGGCAGAGAAAACCGATTGTCGAAGAGAGTATGCTGAAGGCAGAGAGCAAGAGCTTGGGAAAGAAGAAATCGCCGAGAGTAGAATATGTCGGCTGCAGTGGTTTAAATGAAGTTTGAACCCTTTCCATTTTATTTAAATACCGGTCTCAAATCTCCATTATTAAAACTTTGCCACTCAACCTAGCTTAAATCCACATGTAATTAATTAAGCTCGGCATAAAATTCTAAACCGAGAAAAATTAATTAAACACGACCGTTAAAACGGTTAAGGAAATTACCTGGTCGTTATTTTGGGTGTTACATCCACCCCTCCTTAAACAAAATTTTCGTCCTCGAAAATTGATCAAACAAATAACTCTGGATATTTGTCTAACATGTTCTGTCGTCGCTCCCAAGTGGCTTTTTCAATGCCATGATTCTTCCATAAAACTTTGACCAGTGGGATCTCTTTATTCCTCAGAGTCTTAACTGCGGATTCCAATATCTGCACTGATCTCTCTTCATACATTAATGATGGTTCAATCTCAATATCCACTGGCTTAACAACTTGTGTCAGGTCTCGTATGCATTTCCTTAACATTGACACGTGAAAGACATTATGAACTTTATCCAATGATGGAGGCAACTGCAGTCTGTAAGCTGTACTACCGATTCTAGCCAAAACAGGGAATGGTCCAATGAATCGTGGATTCAGCTTTCCCTTCCTGCCAAATCTTAGTACTCCTTTAAATGGTGAAACCTTCAGGAAAACTTCATCACCAACAGCAAATTCAAGGTCTCTTCTTTTTTGGTCTGCATAACTTTTCTGTCGGCTTTGTGCAGTAATCATTCTCCTTTTAATAGTGGCAATCTTGTCTGACATCGGCTGCAACATCTCGGACCTAGGAGTTTTGCTTCGCCAATCTCATCCCAATACAAAGGTGATCTACATTTCCTGCCATACAGTGCTTCATAAGGTGCCATGCCAATGGTGGACTGGTAGCTGCTGTTGTATGAGAACTCAACCAGAGGTAAGTATCGACTCCAGGATGACTGGAAATCTAGCACACATGCCCTCAACATATCTTCAAGTATTTGAATTGTCCGTTCAGATTGTCCATCGGTTTGTGGGTGGAAGGCAGTGCTGAAAGACAATTTTGATCCTAATGTGCCTTGTAAGCTTTGCCAAAACCTTGAGATGAATCTAGGATCACGATCGGATACAATAGATAAAGGGATTCCATGCAACCTAATAACTTCTTGTACATAAAGATCAGCAAGCTGGTCCATCGAGTAGGTTGTCCTTGCAGGTAAGAAATGGGCTGATTTCGTCAATCTATCAATCACAACCCAAATACTATCATGTCCCTTAGTTGTCTTAGGTAATCCTACAACGAAATCCATGGCTATGTGTTCCCACTTCCACTCGGGAATAGGTAAAGGCTGAAGGGTACCTCCTGGTTGTTGGTGCTTGGCTTTAACTTGTTGGCAAACCAAACATGACTCTACATACCTAGCAACATCTCTCTTTAAGTTTGGCCACCAATAGAGTAACTTCAGGTCTCGATACATCTTGGTGCTGCCAGGATGCACAGAAAAGGGAGACGAATGCGCCTCAGCCAAGATTAGCTTACGTAATCCTTCATCATTAGGGACATACCATCTATTTCTAAACCTCAGAATCCCATCCTTGGAAAGACTAAACTCGGAGGTGGTGTCCTTCACCTTGTTCATCATACTGTTATTCTCCTCTGAGTCCTTCTGTTGTGCTTCTTTGATCTGTTCCAGAACCGTCGGTTGAATGGTCAAATTTGCGAGCAAAGCAGACAACTCTGCAACTATCTCCAACTCCAATTTCTGAATCTCTGTCCTCAAAGGTATAGACATAGTTGATATAACGGGTTGCATTGTTGATGACATCCTGCTCAATGCGTCAGCTACAGAGTTAGCCTTACCCGGCTGATACTTGATCTCAAAGTCGTAATCCTTAACAAATTCCAACCAACGCCTCTGCCTCATGTTCAATTCTTTTTGTGTAAAAAGGTACTTCAGACTTTTATGGTCAGAAAACACCTCACATTGCTGTCCATATAAATAGTGTCTCCATATCTTCAAGGCAAAAACAACAGCGGCTAATTCTAAATCATGGGTAGGATAGTTCTGTTCATAACTCTTTAACTGCCTAGAGGCATACGCTACAACCTTGCCTTCTTGCATCAAAACACAGCCCAAACAAACTTTTGATGCATCACAAAATACGCTAAACTTTCCTTCTTCGGTTGGAAGGGTCAATACCGGGGCTGTTGTTAATTTCACTTTCAATGTTTGGAAGCTATCCTCACAAGCTTTGGTCCATGAATACTTATTGTCCTTCTTTTTCAAAATCGTCAGGGGCTTAGCTATCATAGAAAATCCTTTGATGAACTTTCTGTAATAGCCTACTAATCCAAGGAAACTGCGGACTTCACTGGCATTCTTTGGTTGTGGCCAATCCTCTATAGCCTGAATTTTGGTTGGGTCCACTGATATACCATTAGCAGAAACTACATGACCAAGAAAATTAACCTTGTCCAACCAAAATTCACACTTGGACAATTTGGCATAAAGCTGGTGCTCCTTCAATGTTGTCAAAACTACTCTTAAATGCTCTGCATGGTCAGCTACAGTCCGTGAGTATATCAGGATATCATCTATGAACACAATTACAAATTTGACCAAATACTCACGGAACACTCGATTCATTAAGTCCATAAAGGCTGCAGGTGCATTGGTCAGTCCAAATGACATGACCAAGAATTCGTAGTGTCCATAACGGGTTCTGAAGGCTGTCTTTGGTATATCTCCTTCCTTAACCTTCAGTTGGTAATAACCCGAACATAAATCTATTTTTGAAAACACCTTTGCTCCTTGCAATTGGTCAAACAAATCATCAATCCGAGGTAAGGGGTACTTATTCTTGATTGTCAACTTATTTAGCTCCCTATAGTCTATGCACATTCTAAGGGAACCATCTTTCTTTTTGACAAATAAGACAGGTGCGCCCCAAGGAGAACTGCTAGGACGTATAAATCCTTTGTCTACTAATTCCTACAGTTGGACTTTTAACTCCTTTAGTTCAACAGGTGCCATACGGTAAGGGTTTTTAGATACAGGTAATGCCTTAGGATATGTATCAATTACAAACTCTATTTCTCTATCAGGTGGTAATCCTGGCAAGTCATCCAAAAATGCTTTAGGGAATTCTCGGACTATAGAAATGTCTTGTAATTCCATTCTATCCTTCATCCGAACATCCATTACACTAGCCAGGTAACTCTCACATCCATTTTTCAATAATCGATGAATCTCTAAGGAGGATATAATCGGCATTTTACTTATCTTAGGGATAGCTTGGAAGGAATAATGATCACCATTTGGGGGTCGAAAATCAACCATCCCAGATCTACAACTTATTGTGGCATAATGCCTGAATAACCAATCCATCCCTAGTATCACCTAATACCCTTTCATGTCAATTACAATCAGTTCTACATATAGTTTCTTACCTCCTAAGGACACAACATCACCTTTAATAATCTGTTTTGACTGTAGGGTCTCCCCTGATGGTAACATAACATTATATGACCTTTCGGCTGGTAAAAGTTCTAAGTTGTGTTTGCATACAAACAAGGTTGATATAAACGAGTGTGTGGCTCCCGTATCTATAAGTGTGTAAGCAGTAAAACCACATATCATAATGGTACCTGTTATGACTGTATTCGGCACTGTGTCCTCATTCTCCATCATAGCATAAACTCTAGGTGCTATCCTTGCACGGTTCGGGTCTGGCGGCATGAGGCAGTCTCTGACTATATGTCCAACCTTATCACATCTGAAACAGCGGCCAGAACGCAACTTGCATTCGTCGGGGTAGTTCTTCTGACAGGTGGGGCATAAGGGTGCCAGAGGCCTCCTCCCTTTTCCTTGGTCATCATCCTGGTCGAGGGGTCTCTTTATACCTTGTTGTTGTTGTCGTGGTCCCCTGTTCTGTTGCGGCTGCCATCCTTTATTCTGACGTGGTGGCGACTGGGTTTCCTTCGTGAATTTTCTTGGCTGCTCACGCTGTGCATATGCTGTCATTTCTGCCTCTTCCAGCTCCAAGGCCTTAGCCGTCACTTCACCATAAGGTACATTGTGTATCCCAGCAGTCTTTACTTTCATGTACAAACTCGGCTTCAGTCCTTGAACAAATTGGTAAATCTTGTCCTCATCATCCTCAATCATTCGGGGAGCAAACCGTGATAAAGCATCAAATTTGCCTATGTAATCCGTCACAGAGCCAGTTTGTCGCAGATTCTTGAACTCCTTCTTCATGTTGGCCCGAACAGCCCTGTTGAAGTACTTGTCGAAAAAGGCAGTCTTAAACATTTCCCAGGTCATAGCTCCAGCATTAGCGTTGTTCTGGATTGAGTCCCACCAATGTCTTGCACTTAATTCCAAATGAAAGACAGCATATGTGACCTTATCTCCTTCATCAACCTTTGCATACTTAAACATGTTTTCTATCTTTCGAACCCACTCTTCAGCGTAAATAGGATCTGAAACATGTCCATTAAACACCGGGGGTCGAAGCCGGTGGAAACGCTCACCCCCATGATCATGATCGCATTAGTACTGGAATTGCCCTGTTCCTCTCTAGCAGTCATCAGTTGTTCGATCTGGCGAGATTGACGCATGACCAACTCTGTCAACTGACCAATGGCATTGCTATCCTCATTGGTCTCTCTCTGCTGACCTCTAACCATTTTGGGATTCCTAGACAAATAATTATAGATACATCTTAACTTAGTGACATTTACTGAAATCATAAATACTTACAGTTGTTGGAGTGTGCTCATGGGACAGTCAGTGCTGGAAGGCAGTCTGCAGAATCGGTTTTAGAAACCGATTTTGCTCTAATACCATAATTGTAACGACCCCAGAGGAAATTGGCACACAATTCATTACTTAACCTCTTAATCATTTGATTCTTACTTCCATACACCTTGTTCATTATTAGTGTTAATATTATTCCCACTTTGTTTTCCTTTTTTTTTTTCAAATATCTCTTGATCTACATCTACCGATAGAGTTATAGACTCACATCGACCGATGATCATGTGTCCGCCACGCGACACATCTAATCCCAACCAGCAATAGACATCCACCGGTGGTCACGGACATTGCACGTGCCTAATTAAAGACATCGCCCGATCTCGAACATTTTCCACTAGATGTTCATATTTACCCTATATCGACCGGTGGACATGTGTACCTCACGTGACCGATTTTACCTGAATATTTAAACGACAAGAAAATACTCTACATCTGCCGATCACTAGACGACAAGATAACATCTTCATCTTCCGGTGACTCAAATACATTTCATCCCCGAACGCTAGACGACAAAATAACATTCCCAGCATCCGGTGAAGAAATACACTTCATCCACTGAACGCTAGACGACAAATTAACATTTACGTCATCGGGCGAGGAAACATAGTACATCTTCCGGTGACTCAAATACATTTCATCCACCAAACGCTAGACGACAAAATAACATTCCCAGCATCCGGTGAAGAAATACACTTCATCCACCGAACGCTAGACGACAAATTAACATTTACGTCATCGGGCGAGGAAACATACTACATCTTCCGGTGACGTCATACTACATCTTCTGGTGACGTCACCCATAAGACTCAATCGTTCAACTTCCATCATTTGACATCCGCCGACGATGTTAGCCGGATGATTGCCTCATCCAGCTTCTATCATACGGCAGTAAAACACTATAATCATCAAACATCTTCATCCGATAGAACATATCACAATTCACCCGATTCTTAACTTAGTAACTATAAACCTCAAAGAGTAAGGATCATAAACTCTACCAAAATACGCATAGCGGAAGACTTAAGCAACACAAACCATTCAATAATCCTTAAAGTCGTATTCAGACTCTAAAGTCAAGCCATTCAAATCTAAATCTCATTGTTATAAGAAATTCTACTCTACTTAGTCATTTGTTTATCATAAACTTTTCTGACTTACTATGAGCATAATCAGGGAACTTAATCGCCTGTCCAGCCTTGCACTGTGACACTGAACATCCTCCAGCAACCAGCTTTAAGCGTTCTCTTGGAATTTGGAATCCTCACCTATTATCTCTTCACCTACATCAAAGGTTCAACTATAAGCCTAATGCTTAGTAAGGAATGCAACAATACATGAATGCATGAATGCATATTTCGAAGAATACAGGGTCATAGCTTTTCTTGGTCATAATCATCATCCATAATCATGAATCATATTCATCATTCATAATCATTGTCCATAATCATTGTTCATATTCATCATTCGTAATCATTGTTCATATTCATCATTCGTAATCATTGTTCATAATCATTGTTCATATTCATCATTTAAGTTGTGTGAAATGAGAGAGGATTTGTGCCGATAAAGGGGGTTCGACAGTGAGTTTGATCATGGTCCCTACTGCGGGTTGTATTCGTATGTCCTTCCTTGGACTGTGACATACGCCGAACCGCCCCCAACCCTCACTCAACCACGTTGCAGGGATTTTATCATCTTATCTTGTTCATGAGAAAACATGCTTTTAAAACATTTTCCTGTGCATAAAACATTGATAATGCATGAACATGGAAATTCTTAACTCATTCAAGCTACAGAATAGAACATTCATCCAGTATGAAACTTACCATTAAACTAAACGTCAACATAAGTACTAGACTGTAGCATAATAACCTCTAATCGTCATATCAGTGACTATCTAACATCCTTGTGATGTAGGGCCCTATTGGCCGAAAATCCTATAC
Source organism: Begonia masoniana (assembly GCA_022432975.1). Lineage (NCBI taxonomy): Eukaryota > Viridiplantae > Streptophyta > Magnoliopsida > Cucurbitales > Begoniaceae > Begonia > Begonia masoniana. The sequence continues at coordinate 32,540,248 of CM039503.1, read as the reverse complement.
ATTCACTTACCTGGTCTCCTTAGCAATGAGAGCTCTAATTGTAACGACCCTCATACTATTCCTAATTTCCCGTACGAAATTCTTCTTTTCTTTCTCTTTTTTTTTTATACTTAATGTTTAAGTGGAAAACAATTTAATAAAACGTTTAAAACAATTACAAAACAATTAATCCTAAACCAATACGTACCCAAACACCTACAAAATACAACCTCACCGTTTCACTAACACGATTCTATTTATACCACAATTTCTATCCACATCACAAATATACATTTCACAATACCATTCGACGTAAAACAGCCCTGTATTCTCACTCGGAACGACTCGAGACATAGTTAAATAAAACACGTTTTCACGAAAACAAACTGCATGGATCCGTTTAAGAACTAAACAATCCCTCCTGTTCAAAATAAAACTCCAAGCAGTTCAGTATGTTTCAAATAAAAGGTTTTCCAAAAGCATTTATAAATAAGTTTCCAAAGCCTCAAACATAAACTATCACTATCACTAACTAGAAACAAACATCCTATTATGTTCTACTATACAATTTTCATCTAACGAAATCCATCATTCACCCAGAATATCTCAATATCCTCAAAATACATACGTAAATCCCCATGGGTCGTTAAGCATCGACTGCCCAGCACACTCCCACGGGCCATCTTCATCACCGATCATGCCTCGGGTGGAGGGATCTCATCCTCACCTGTGTAGAGGTCACCTACACCACAGATATAAGTCGTGAGCTTTAGGCGTAGTCTACGTGAATGCAATGCATGCTATGCGTGCCGTTCGTAAAAACATGCTTCCTTTTCATTTCATTTCATTTCATTACAGATACAGATACAGATATGTTACCCTGGCCTCACTCTCGCTAGATAGGAGCGGCACATCCCACGGTTGGATAGCCCCTCGTATCTAACCGGGGGAAGACATGCTCCCCAAGCAGCCATGTCTGAACCACCGCCAACGCCGTAACCAGATTACAGACATTTTACTTTTTTCATTATACTTTACCCTTTTTATGAAAACATGCATAGAAATTCTTTTTTCGTGCTTTTCAGAAACATGATGCATGAACGTGCAATGCTATAAACATAATTAAAGCATAAACAAACAATAAATATAAACATACAACACATAACTAAAACTAACTACCCAACTAATTACCCGACTCAACCTACATTCTCCAAGTTCCTCGACCAACATAGAATCATATGGTGTAGGCCAATCGGCCAAACAAGTCACGAGAGACTTACCTGTCTTCTGTAGCTCGCTGGGTTTGGCACCACACGTCACCTATGGCTCGACCTATGACAAACATTCAAACTTCATTAAATCAAACTTACATTCGCCAATTTACTCTCAAACTACTATTTCAAGCCTAATCCAACTAAAACTTAACTAGACGGGCCACTAATTCGGGTTTGGTAAAACCGACCCGAAACTTCAAACGCGCGTAACTTTCGCGTCGGTTATCGGAATCGAACGATTCCAGCGGCCACGTACTCCTCTAATAACCTATTTTAATCTGCCAAAAGGAATTTCAAAACTAACGACCGGAACTAGGTCAATTTAGCAGAAACCCGAACTGCCCATTCTCGGAAATTTTCCTCTTTCCGATTTTTCATCAAACTCCATCAATTTCTTCACCAATCTATCCTCCTAACATCCAATTAACATAAACTAACCTAAAATCGAAGTTTCCAATTAAGAAAACCCTAAGCCCTATTTCGGCCTTCACTGAAATTCGCTCAAATTGAGCGCTCCACAACCAATCGACAATAGCCGGCCCTAGGGTTGACAAACCCACGCCGGAAGCAGCCTATTTTGGCCGGTGATCGGAGCTCAATCGAGCTCACCACACACAGCCACCAACCGAACCAAAACAGAGGAGGAAAAAAAGGGCCATACCGATCGGGTTTCGCGCGGAGGTGGCCGGAAACGGTAGCCCAGGAGCCGCCGATGTTGTCTGGCCGGAAAACGTCGAGGCTGGACGTCGGTGTTCGTCGGAGGGGTCGCCGCTCGCTCCTGTTCTTCGCGGCGTCGGGCTCGCAGGGGAATGGCTTCATCGTGAAGCCATTCACCTATTTTTATAAAAATAGTTTTTATAAAAACTATATAATTTTTTACTTATTAATTTACTTAAATACCCTTAACTCAATTCTATGCTTAATTCTTTAATTAGTCTGTCAATTCGGTTTTTCTGCAATTTCCTTATTTCTCCAAATATTCCAATTTAATATTAGAGTTCTAACAAAACTCACCGTTCACAAAACGGACTTATTTTGCTATTTTTACGAATTATCATACTAAAAGGGTAAAACGGGAACCCTAGAATTACTCTTCTCGATTTGGGTTTTCTAAAATTTCACTTATTCTTCTACAAATCCCCATAAATTTCTAGAGTCCTAATAAAACTATCCGCTCGCAAAACGGACCTAATTTACTTATTTACGAAAATAGCCTTGGAGCGGAAACCCAAAAAACTCGAGTGTTTCACCTTTTCCTCAGACTTCTTTACCTAAAATATTTACATTATAGTAGTTAAAACAAGATCCTAACAGTTCTACTCACAAGTCATCCTAGGGTCTAATAGTTATGAGTCATTCCCGAATTCTTAGTTTAATACGCAATGTAGTCTGAAATACCAAAACCAAAATAGACCGATTCGATTATCGATAACTCAGGGGTGGTTGTTTTAAATGGCCAGAATCGATTTGATAAAAACATTCCCACTCTCAGATTTCAAATGTTCTTATTAATAGTCGGCCATTGGAAAATCCAAAACTCCAATGCCGAGTAGAAAACAAGGCTAATAAACTAACAGATAGCTACATTGCCTAATGCATACCTCAGGCACAGAGTAGACGAGTAGTGGCAGAGAAAACTGATCGTCGAAGAGAGTATGCTGAAGGCAGAGAGCAAGAGATTGGGAAAGAAGAAATCGCCGAGAGTAGAATATGTCGGCTGCAGTGGTTTAAATGAAGTTTGAACCCTTTCCATTTTCTTTAAATACCGGTCTCAAATCTCCATTATTACAACGTTGCCACTCAACCTAGCTTAAATTCAAATGTAATTAATTAAGCTCGGCATAAAATTATAAACCGAGAAAAATTAATTAAACACGACCGTTAAAACAGTTAAGGAAATTACCTTGTCGTTATTTTGGATGTTACATGTATGTTTTAAAACTGTGTTTAGAATCGGGTTTGAAGGTTTGAAGCCCTTATGCCTTCTGTTTGAAGTTTTCTGTTCCTATGACTTCATGTTAAAGTTGTCAAGTTTTTCCTAAAAGCTGCATCTTCCAATCACGTTCACTGCTGCTTTAAGCATACATCCACCGATAGTCACTGTTCACATTTTGTCTTATTCACATCCACCGCCAAACAGTGATTTTGCCTTAGGTTTTTCCTCCTGCCGATCTCGTTTATTGTCTGCATCCACCGATGACATCATCCATCTTCCGGCTGACGTCATCTCCTTCTACCGATTTCGTTCACTGCCTGCATCCACCGGTGACGTCATCCATCTTCCAGCTGATGTCATCTCCTTCTACCGATTTCGTTCACTGCCTGCATCCACCGGTGATGTCATCCATCTTCCGGCTGACATCATCTCCTTCTACCGATTTCATTTACTGTCTGTTCCTACCGGTAAACTCAATTCTTTTTTATAGTTCACATCCACCAATTAGCACTGTTCATCTTTTGTTATATCTGCATCCACCGATAGCTTTTACCTTCTTCCCAGTTTTACTCTCCTCCTTCTGATTATCACTGTACACTTTTGTTTTATTTAATCCACCAAAGCTCTTTTTATACTAAGTCTTCCGCCAGCCTGAATTCTTTTAAATTACGTTCATTTCTGTTTTTCGCTTCACTCGAGAACTCTCTCTCTCTCTCCCTATAAATGTTTTCTGTTACTCACTGTAGTTTCTCCCTCTCTGTAAAGTTACGTTTATAGGGTTTACGATGACAGTGCATGTTTCCTGTCATTCGATTCTGTTTCTCTGTAAATATTTTAAAAGTATAATGTCCACTGTTTTGACTGATCTGTTCAAAGAAAATAGTCATTGTTTTCCGTTATCTGTCCCGGAGTGATGGCTCCGATCCCGGACTCCGATCGGGTTCGGTTTTGGGTCGTCACAAGAAGTATTCCTAGATGAGCTTCTTGGCTTGCCGCAAGATAGAGAAATTGAGTTTGTTGTAGATGTTTACCCAGATGCGGAGCCTGTATCTAAGAATCCTTATAGATTAGCACCAGTAGAGCTTAGAGAGTTAAAGAAACAGTTTGAGGAACTGTTGGAAAAAAGATTCATACGCTCGAGTTATTCACCGTGGGGTGCACTTGTTCTTTTTGTTAAGAAGAAGGATGGATCATTGCGTATGTGTGTTGATTATCGAGAATTGAACAAATTAACTATCAAGAACAAATATCCATTACCAAGGATTGATGATCTATTCGACCAACTTAATGGTGCACGAGTCTTCTCTAAGATTGACCTTAGGTCCGGTTATTACTAATTGAAAGTCAAATCAGAAGACATCCCTAAGACAGCCTTTCGCACAAGGTATGGACATTATAAGTTTTTGGTTATGTCTTTTGGATTGACAAATGCACCAGCAGCTTTCATGGATCTCATGAATAGATTGTTTCATGAGTATCTAGATAAATTTTTCATAGTGTTTATTGATGATATTTTAATCTATTCACGTACTGAGGATGAACATGCAAAACACTTGAACTTTGTATTAGGAGTACTTAAGCAGCACCAACTTTATGCCAAGTTTTCCAAGTGTGAGTTTTGGTTTGACCAAGTTCACTTTTTGGGTCACGTTATCTCGAGATATGGGATATCTGTCGATCCAGCCAAGGTTCAAGCAGTTAAGGAGTGGCACCAACCAAAGAATGCTACAGATATTTGGAGTTTCCTTGGATTAGCAGGATATTACAAGAAGTTTATTGAAGGATTCTCGAAGATTGCCACACCCCTTACCCTGTTAACAAGGAAAAACATGAAGTATATATGAACTGATGAATGTGAGTTTAGTTTTCAAACCTTGAAACAGAGACTGACCAATGCCCCAATACTAACACTCCCCGTTGAGAATGGAAAGTTTAGCATTTATTGTGATGGATCCAAAGTTGGTCTTGGTTGTGTCTTGATGCAGGATGGAAAGGTAATAGTTTATGCTTCTAGACAGCTGAAAACACATGAGAAGAATTATCCTACACATGATTTGGAATTAGTTGCGGTAGTTTTTACGTTAAAGATTTGGAGGCATTACTTGTATGGACAATCTTGTGAAATATTCTCAAATCATAAAAGTCTGAAATATATTTTCACACAGAAAGAGCTAAAGATGAGGCAACATCGGTGGTTGGAGTTTGTCAAGGCATTACGATTTTGAGATCAAATACCACCTCGGCAAGGACGAATGTAGTGGCTGTCGCATTGAGTAGAGTAACAACAGCAGCCTCGACATTGATTCTTGACATACCGAAAGCCTTAGAGACAGAATTCCAAAGATTTGACCTAGGAAGCTGTGTCCAGCGTGTCAGCCATGCTTTCTGCCATATCCTTGAGGCCTACTATTTTGGAGAGAATAAAGGAAGTCCAGGTAAATGATGCTGAATGCAATAAGTACAAGTTAAGCATGGATTCTTCTGATAAATCAGATTTCAACTTTTCTACTGATGGAATTCTCAAGTTTCGGAATAGATGGTTTGTTCCAGCAAATGAAGAACTTCGAAATGAGATTCTTTCGGAAGCTCATTCTTCTAGGTTATTTGTTCATCTTGGAAGTACAAAAATGTACAGAGACCTTAAACAACATTATTGGTGGCCAAATATGAAAAGAAGTATGGCGGAGTACATTGGATCGTGTTTGATTTGCCAACAGATTAAAGCTGAACATCAAAGACTTGACCTGCAGGAACATTGCAACCCTTACTAGTTCCCGAATGGAAATGGGAACAAATAACGATAGACTTTGTTGTGGGATTGCCTAGAACAGCAAGGGGACATGATGCAATTTGGGTGATAGTTGATCATCTAACCAAATCTGCCCATTTCCTGCCCATTAAAATGACATACTGGATGGACCAATTTGCTGAATTGTATGTGCATGAGATTGTTAGGTTGCATGGAGTTCCAATCACTATAGTTTCAGATCGAGATTATAGATTTACATCTAAGTTTTGGAAGAGTTTACATAAGGCTATGGGCACACAGCTTAACTTTAGTATAGCTTTTCACCCTCAAACAGATGAACAATCCGAGAGGACTATTCAAACATTGGAAGATATACTTCGTGAATGTGTATTAGAATTCCAGGGTTCTTGGAGTAAGTATTTATCATTAGTGGAATTCTCTTATAACAACAGTTTTCAAGCAACAATAGGCATGACACCATACGAGGCATTATATGGACGAAGGTGAAGATCTCCATTGTACTGGGATGAAGTTGGAGAAGCACGATTGTTTGGTCCTGACATTGTGCAACAGACAGTGGAGAAGATTGCTCTTATCCGACAGCAGATCTTGACAGCTCAAAGCCGGCAGAAAAGCTATGCCGATAGAAGACGTAGAGATTTAGAGTTTGAAGTTGGTGATGAAGTGTTTCTTAAAGTTTCACCGTTCAAAGGAGTTGTAAGGTTTGGAATGAGAGGTAAGTTGAATCCGAGATACATCGGATCTTTCTCAATCTTGAAGAGGATTGGGAAGACAGCTTATCAATTGCAGTTACCAGTCTCTATGGAGGGAATTCACAATGTGTTCCATGTTTCTATGCTGAAGAAATGTATGCGGAATCCAACTCAGGTTGTGGAACAGCAGAACATTGAAGTTCATCCTACCCTTACCTATAAAGAGAAACCAGTGGAAATTCTGGACTATGCAACAAAAGTGCTACGCAACAAGGAAGTTCAGCTAGTGAAGGTGTTATGGCATAATCAGAATGTAAAGGAGGCAACTTGGGAAAGCCAGCATGACATGATGAGCCTGATATCCTGAGTTATTTAAGCACTGAATTTTGAGGACAAAATTCTTTTAAGGATGGTAGATTGTAGCAACCGGTAATTGTCAGCCTTGATTTTATTAATAACATTTTTGTGACTCTTATTTTTATAGAATTAAGTAAATTTGATTGGTTGCTTAAATAGGTTAAAGTTGGTTAACCAAGGGCATTTGAGTAATTGTGAAGCAAGTGTTATAAATGGAGAGTTTAATGAAGGTTTAGCCGCCACTGTTTCTCATTTCCTCATTCGGCATTCAGCTCAGCTCAGCAGATCAGATTCTTCTCCAGCATTTACCCATTCGATTCTTCTTGACATAGGTGAGTTTTACTTCAATCTCTCGTTGTTTTAATGATTATAGGCAATAGAGAGGGTTGTCGATGCATATTTTAAGAATGCTGGGAGTAGGAGTTGAGTTTGGTTTTGTAGTAAATTGGGAATGTACGAATAACAGAGCTTCCAAACTAGTTTCCCTTAAATTTCTGGATAGTTTAGAATGAAGTTAAGTAATGTTGTGCTTATGTTTTAGGTGAGCCAACTTTTGAAGTAGCTTACAACCAGGAATCTCTCAGGAAACTAGGTAAGTGGAGTATGTGTGTGCCTTCGGGTCTACATCACAAAATAGTATGTTTATGCATGCTTGAATGTTTCCAATATGTCATGCATCATGTTTTATTGAATGAGTACGAAAATGAATTTACATGTAATGGCATGGCAAGACATGAGTAGTTTGAATCAGACAAACTATTAAGGGAACTAATCCGCCCCTTAATCGAGAAGAGGAAGTTATGACTTTGGGAAAACCAATCCACTTCTCATCGAACAGAAGGATCAGATCAGAGAACGAACACAAATGCAACTGAGATGTGAAAGTAGAAACTGCATGGTAAGATTTATGAATTCAGTATTTCATTCATATTTGCTCTACTTATTTAGCATTAGGCTAATAGATGAGTTTTGTGATGTAAGTGCTTGAAATAATTGAAGGTGAATTCTCTGAGTTCGCAGAGGGATAGGTGAAGTTGATGGAGCACATCCATGTCACGGTTTGGTGCTCTGATGAGGCGGTTTGACTATTGTCTGTATGTGAAGTCTAAATGGGTGGATGTTTGTCGAATTGTGCTGAGAATTTTAATGATTGTGATAGTTTTTAGTATTTCTGATACATTTTGAGATTTCTCGGATAATGATACATTGTTAGTTCTAACTATGATTTTTACTGGTTTTCAAGCATTTTACTGGGTAAGGTTGTTTTAAATGATTTCAATAAAATTTATAAGTTCTTTTAGCAGTCGAAGTTATTCTTTGTTTAGAGTGTAAATGGTTGATATGTTGTTCTGTTGTCTATCGGTAGATGTTGTCTATCGGTGGATGTTGAGTGTTACTGTTTACCGGTAGATGTTATCGATCGGTAGAAGTTGTCTATAGGTAGATGTTGTCTATCGTGGAGGGTTGAGTGTGGTCCCACCCAAAATTTGCGGAGTACCTCACCTCCGGCCCGAGTCCCACCCAAAATTTGCGGAGTACCTCACCTCCGGCCCGAGTCCCACCCAAAATTTGCGGAGTACCTCACCTCCGGCCCGAGTCCCACCCAAAATTTGCGGAGTACCTCACCTCCGGCCCGAGTCCCACCCAAAATTTGCGGAGTACCTCACCTCCGGCCCGAGTCCCACCCAAAATTTGCGGAGTACCTCACCTCCGGCCCGAGTCCCACCCAAAATTTGCGGAGTACCTCACCTCCGGCCCGAGTCCCACCCAAAATTTGCGGAGTACCTCACCTCCGGCCCGAGTCCCACCCAAAATTTGCGGAGTACCTCACCTCCGGCCCGAGTCCCACCCAAAATTTGCGGAGTACCTCACCTCCGGCCCGAGTCCCACCCAAAATTTGCGGAGTACCTCACCTCCGGCCCGAGTCCCACCCAAAATTTGCGGAGTACCTCACCTCCGGCCCGAGTCCCACCCAAAATTCACGAAGCACATCACCCTCCAGCCCGAGTCCCACCCAAAATTTGCGGAGTACCTCACCTCCGGCCCGAGTCCCACCCAAAATTTGCGGAGTACCTCACCTCCGGCCCGAGTCCCACCCAAAATTTGCGGAGTACCTCACCTCCGGCCCGAGTCCCACCCAAAATTTGCGGAGTACCTCACCTCCGGCCCGAGTCCCACCCAAAATTTGCGGAGTACCTCACCTCCGGCCCGAGTCCCACCCAAAATTTGCGGAGTACCTCACCTCCGGCCCGAGTCCCACCCAAAATTTGCGGAGTACCTCACCTCCGGCCCGAGTCCCACCCAAAATTTGCGGAGTACCTCACCTCCGGCCCGAGTCCCACCCAAAATTTGCGGAGTACCTCACCTCCGGCCCGAGTCCCACCCAAAATTTGCGGAGTACCTCACCTCCGGCCCGAGTCCCACCCAAAATTTGCGGAGTACCTCACCTCCGGCCCGAGTCCCACCCAAAATTTGGGTAAGGTTGTTTTAAATGATTTCAATAAAATTTATAAGTTCTTTTAGCAGTCGAAGTTATTCTTTGTTTAGAGTGTAAATGGTTGATATGTTGTTCTGTTGTCTATCGGTAGATGTTGTCTATCGGTGGATGTTGAGTGTTACTGTTTACCGGTAGATGTTATCGATCGGTAGAAGTTGTCTATAGGTAGATGTTGTCTATCGGTGGAGGTTGAGTGTTACTGTTGAGCGGTAGATGAGAGTAGTCGACGTGTCGTTTGGCAGATGTCGAAAGGCAGATATCGTTCAAGTAGTTGCGAGCGGTAGATGTGAGCAGTGGATGTCGGTAGCGGAAGAAGCATTCTGTTTTTGCTTCTACCGCTGAGATTATTTGGCGGAGGATGTGTTTGAAATTTTAAGACATTTAAATATTCAAAACTTTTATGTCCTCGTTTCTTTTGGCCGATTATTTCTACCATTTAACTGTTATATAAGTATTGTTTTTGTAATTTGTTTTAACCCTGTTTTACACAAATATTTTTTCGCTGCAAGTTTTCAATGTTTTTAAATAAATTCCAAATTTTAGCTGTTGGGTGGAAATTTTAAGTTTCCCTAAAATTTTCTTAATACAATCAGAGTATGTGACTAACAAATCGGATTATTAATTCGGGGCGTTACAGTACCTCACCTCCGACCCAAGTCCAACCAGGAATTCGTGGAGAACATCACCCTCCAGCCCGAGTCCCACCCGAAATTCACGGAGTACCTCACCTTCGGCCAGAGTCAAACCCAGAATTTACAGAACACATCACCTCCGGCCCGAGTCCACCCCAAAATTCACGAAGCACATCACCCTCCAGCCCGAGTCCCACCCAAAATTTGCGGAGTACCTCACCTCCGGCCCGAGTCCAACCCAAAATTTGCGGAGCACATCACCCTTTGGCCCGAGTCCCACCCAGAATTCGCAGAGTGCCTCACCTCCAGTCTGAGTCCAACCTGAAATTCGAGAAGCACATTACCTTCCGGCCCGAGTCCCACCTGGAATTCGCAGAGTACCTCACCTCTGGACCTAAGTTCAACCCAGAATTTGCGGAGCACATCACGTCTCTTAGTTAATTATGTACATTAGAATTCGTTCACTCTTCACCATACCACACCACCCATAATGCACCACAACATTCTCAACAAACAAACCGCAACGTACTAAACAAACGCACCACGACATACGCGACAACCGTACCACATATACACATACCATGCAACGACATCCAAGCAATCTTACTGAACTGTGATGTTGGCCTAAAGGAAAATTACAAGCAAACATTACTTACTGGGCCTTCTTATTCACTTGGGATGCTCGGTTTCCTTTCCACATAAGGCTCGATTTAAGACGAAAATTCAAACTTCATTAGACTCAAGCTTACGCTCACCAATTCACTCTCGAACTACTATTTCTAGCCTAACACAACTAAAACTCAATTAAACGAGTCACTAATTTGGTTCAGTTAAAACATCCCAAAACTTTGTACGCGCATAACTTTCACGTCGATTATAGGAATCGAATGATTTCAGCGACCACGTACTCCCATAATAACCTAGGTTAACATACCATGAGAGAATTTGAAACCAATAGTCGTAGCTAGGTCAAAACCCCCAAAATAGAACCAGTTTTTAAAGTTCAATTTCCTTTTTTCGGTTTTTCAACAAATATCGCTCAATTCCTCACTAATCTCCCACATTCTGATCTATTAAGCATAATTTAACACAATTTGAGGCTTCCAATTCAGAAATCCCAAACTTACAGAACTCCTCCTCACAGTTTTCTTCTAGAAAACCAGGGTACCAAAGCCCACCAATGATCACCCATCTCACACCTCTAATTCCCCCACATTTTCGTCACAAATCAACCAAAGAATCGACCCAACTCGCAAGACCACACCTCGGCCGATTAACAGAGAGGAAACAGGGAGGAGAAGCTACCTGTTTTCAGTCGGGTCTGGCACGAAAAAGCTGAACCACGCTCTGGCTTCAGCTCACCGGAGTAGTGGAACGCCGGCGTCCTTCTCCTTCTCTCCCTCTCGTCGGTCGTCGGTGAAAAATTCGCTCGGGCTTTCTCTTCGGGAGCTCGAGCGGCAGAAAACGGAATGGCTTCTTTATGAAGCCATTCGGTATTCTCTTTTTTTTTTGGTTAACTAAATTACTAAATTGCCCTCACGTGTTTGAACTTCTGTATTTCTTTTAAGTTCGCGTCCTCTCGACCTAAAATTTTAGAAAATCTCTTCCAAATAAAATCTTAAGTTTTAATATGCTAATTAGCTTGTTAAAATCTCTCACAGAATTCTAACAGGACTTTTAATTTATTCGGTAAAATTTTCGGGTTATTACATGATCTATCCAAAACAATTTTATAAAGGGTTTTAAAGTTTGATGAGTTTCGAGATCTGAATAATAACAATCTCCCAACTTTTTAATTTTGGATTGTGTATAATGTTTAAAGAATCATTCTCTAAACATAGTATTTTTGAAAGAATGAAATTCTTCATTCATTAATTTTCTTATTTTGGATCCTGGCCGAAAATCCATTATTAAAGATTAAAAGCCATTTCAGAGGATGTTGGTGATTCTGGTTGTCTACGATGGTAAATACAAAAAGGAATTTGTTGTTCTGAGATTAAATTCGTTCACTATTAGATTCAAGATTTGGATCATCTAAATGATTTGTTTCTCTAGAAACTAAATGTCTAGAGCTAGTTGGAACAGAAACTCTATAAGAAGGAAAACTTTGTCTAGCTGGTAAAGAAATTCTCCGAGAGTTTTTAGGGGTGAAATTTATTTCAATGCTTCCATTATTAGCTTAAATTATTTGGTCAATTTGATTAATAATAATTGGTTGAGGTAATACAGCATTTTGAATCGTCCAATTACTAGAAAGGTAACTTCGTCCCAATTAATAAGTCGAGGATTAGCGACATTTGTGGTTAATAAATTACTTTCAATTACTATAATTTTTTTCTGGATTACTACGCAATATTTCATTTGGACATAAAGTATTCATAACTTTATAATTAATTCGATAGATCACTACTATAGTTTCAGATCTAGCAAGAAAACCATAGCCATGAGTTTGAATATTCAGAGATAAAGTTTCTAAAAGATTTCGATCTGACAAGGATAATGTTAAATTGGGAATTATTATACTTTTGAAGAAAAGGAGCTCTTGGAATATCATGGTAGAATTTATGATCCTTGTTTCAAAGGTCCAATTATAAGAGCCAAATATTTTGAAGAAATTGAAGAGTACAGCAAAAAGGTTAAAAAGGTTAAATCTTATAAAGAATTCAGAGAAGATTATTATCCGATCGACGACTGTAAAGTTGAAGATTCTTTCTCTATGTGGAGTCCAAATCAAAAGATAGAAGACAACAAAGGTAAAGCTAAAGTGGAAGATAGCTCTTCTTCAATTCAAAAAGATGCCTGGAAGAGCTATCTTCCACTTTAGCTTTACCTTTGTTGTCTTTTATCTTTTGATTTGGACTCCACATAGAGAAAGAATCTTCAACTTTATAGTCGTCAATCAGATAATAATCTTTTCTGAATTCTTTATAAGATTTAACTTTTTTGCTGTACTCTTCAATTTTTTCAAAATATTTGGCTCTTATAATTGGACCTTTGAAACAAGAATCATAATTCTGCCATGATATTCCAAAAGCTCCTTTTCTTGAAAAGTATAATAATTCATTAGACCAATGATATATGGGTCGTTATAACGAAGTGGCACAAATCGTTGTAAGACTTGCCATGCTCTTAAACGAACTAGTCTGCGGTTTCATTTTGATATTACCATATTTTCATCAATAATCTGATAAGGCTGATAATTCATTTTTGAATCTTTTTGCCTTTTCCTTTACCTGACATTTGAATAAATGAATTCCATAAATCCACATCAATATAATCATCATCGAGATTTTGTGATTCTCTGGCTAAAATAAAAAAAGAACCGGAATTCATAGATTCATCACTTTTGCCTTCTTCTTCATCTGCTTTATTCTCAAAATATTGATTTTTGATCATTTCTATAATTTTGTTTGCTGATCCTGATGACTCAAATTAGGATATTTGCTTTTTATCATATTCTTCATTTGTTTGATAAAATTCACAGATCCTTGTTCATCAGTAGGAATCGTCTCCTTTGATTTGAGATCTTTATAATAATTAATAGTTTGAGTTATCTTTGTAAAACAACTTGTAGGTATCAAATCTTGACGCCCATTTAACATAAAATGTTCTTTGGATTTCTGGAAGACCAATATGATCTTTTGATAAGTCTAGGCTCCATTGCCATATCCAGTTGATTTGAAATTCTATGCAAAACCACATAAGATTTTGACCAATAATAATAGTTTTTCAGGCAAATAAAATGGGATGATATTTTGCCCACATAGTGAAAGTTTCTTGAAATTTGTTTGGTAATAAACTGAGTTCTGGTGAATAAATCTCCCACTAGTGATAAAACCAAGAAGGAAATTTTTCTTCCTAATCCAAAATTTCTGGATTAATAGTAAAGAACCATGAATGGATTATAACAGGATTTTGATTGTAAAATATGAATGACCATGCTTGAATATAATCCTAATAATTATATTTGATATCTTTGTTTTTTGTTGTACGAGAAGCATATACTGATAATCTCCATTCTTGCAGATGAATAATTCTATTAATATAACACTTTGAATGTGTTATTGGAGATTTAAAATTGTCATCCTCATAAAGAGTTGCTTCATAGAAATATTGAAGCTTTCCCTCGTGAACTAAATAGTATTGAGTACCCACATATCGTTCTTTAAAGAACCAGGCATCTTTTTGATTTAAAAGAATATCCTTTTCGGAAAGGGTTAATAATGATTCAACTACTGACTTTTTGATAAACTGCGATCCTTGTTCAAGGACCTCTTTAGTAGTTTTAGGTTATATATATATATATATATTTGGGAAGATGAATCATCGTGATACTTTGGAATGTTTTGGTGTCAAAATATCAAGAAAGTATCCTAGTACATATTTTGCTGCGTGAAGGTTGTCTTGTTTGCACAATTACAAAATGGGTAATGGGGTGGTGATAAGGCGCTCCTTGGGTTTCAAATCCCTAAACCTGATAAGGGTATGTTTGTATATTGGTTTAGAGGTAGTGTTGTGCTAACCCTGCTCGTTGGCTACTCAGGGTAACGTTGATGGATCTTCGGATCGCCGTTACTTTTATTTTTCTTTTCTAGCTCATGAGGTGTTAATGAATCTTTGGATGACCATCTTTGTATGCTAATGTGCTGGAGGGGCCTTGAGTGACCACCTTTTTTCACTGAGGTGAATTTTTATGTGATAAAAAAGATGATGATGTATTTTCATATAGTTATCTATGCATGCGATAGAGTTCTAACTTATTTTTTCATCTGTAGCTCGTGGAGTCTGTTTCTTTAAAATAATGAAAATGAGTTTTCATAGATCGATGTTTTAAAAACTATTTTTTTATCTCATCATATTTTGAACTAAAACGTAAAATAAGTTTTACACAGACATTTAGTATAATATTTCTACTGAGTTAGTTATTCACCCCAAACGACCTTTTCCCTTCCACGAAAGAACAAGGGCTGTGAGTAGTTGAGATTTGGTAGCAACTTTTCCTTTATTTACTTATTGAGGGATTTAGATTCCTGATGAGGACTTATCTTTATATTTTGACATGTATAAGATAACTTGGATTTGAATTTGGACATTTGGTATTTTGGACTTGTTGATTTGCTTTTACTTAATCACATTATTATATTTGTAATCACTGAGTGGATATTGACTTTTGATTAAAGTTCAATTCTTCTGCTGCGAATTAAACCTTAGACTGGGTGATTGGGTCCTGTCCGAGGATCAAGTTGCCCTAGTCAGCGTTCTGTTAAGTCCGCTTCTAGTTTGTGACACTTCTCCCTACAATGGTTCACAATAGAATCTGATTCGCAGTGGCATGGCTCTTCTCATCTCTGAGATTGGGCATTCTACTTTGTACTATTCTACTAAATCACTTAAATTCTATAATGTCCTTCAAATTCTATATCTCGCACACGATCTTGTTAGTATTGCAAAACTTTATGTTCACAATCATGTTTCTACTGTTTTGTTGTGTTCTCTATGGCATTCTCGTTTCGGTCATTCTAATCTTTCAACTGCTGCCAAATGAATAAAAGTCATAAACAACCTTACATAGATTTTTTTCCGACACTCTACACAATTTGACTTAATCCTTCTAGATTTTTCCTTACCCCCAACAAAAAAAAAACATCTTTGAAACTTACTATTTTCTTCTTCTAATTGATGATCATGCACATTTAAGTTGGATTTATTTCCTATCTCACAAATCTACTTTTCATCCAACCTTTATTTTAATTTTACCAATTAATTCAATTGAAGTTTTATTGTTCCACAAAATATAAGTAGTGACAATGGTCTTGCTTAATTGTCTCATTCCTTTCCTTCATTCAAATGGCATTATACACTGTTATACCTGTCCAGATACCCCTGATCAAAATGGTAGAGTCAAAAAAGAGAATAGAAATTTTATTGAATCTGCTTTGTCCATATTTTTTAGTTTAAAGTTCCATTAACTAACTTGCCCTATGCTTTTGTGATGTGCTTTCACTAAGGCTTGGAAGTTGAAGCACAAAATTCTCGGCAAACAAAAAATTTTTGGCCGAAAATACTTCTATTTTGACAATGCACAACTTCTTCAAATGAGCTAAAATTTTAATGACAACTTACTTTTGGTGTGATAGAAATCTCCTCCAAAAATCAGAGGTTGAATCTGTAACACCCGAGTTTTCGGGTTTCCGCTCCAAGGCTATTTTGGTAAATAAGTAAATTAGGTCCATTTTGCGAGCGGATAGTTTTATTAGGACCCTAGAAATTTACGGGAATTTGTAGAACAATAAGTGAAATTTTAGAAACCCAAATCGAGAAGAGTAATGTTAGAGTTCCCGTTTTAACCTTTTAGTATGTTAAATCGTAAAAATAGAAAAATAAGTCCGTTTTGTGAACGGTGAGTTTTGTTAGAACTCTAAGATTAAATTAGAATATTTGGAGAAATAAGGAAATTGCAGAGAAACCGAATCGATAGAATAATTAATGAATTAAGCATAGAATTGAAGGAGGGGCATTTAAGTAATTGGTAAATAAAAATTATAATTCTAATTATAATTTTTATTCAAAAATCGAATGGCTTCACGAAGAAGCCATTCCTCTGCTGAGAGCTCCCGAGGCCGAGAGAGACGAAGAGCCGCGACGACTCTTCTCCGGCGACCCGGCGTTTCCGACCACCATTCTGACGTGCAGACGCCGGCGAGCTGAACCAGAGCTAGGTTCGGCCTTCTCCGCGCCAGACCCGACCGAAAACAGGTTGAGTTTCTTCCCTGTTTTCGTTTTGTTCATGGCCGACGGTGGCGCGCTCGATTGAGCTCCGTCCACCGGCCCTTTTTGGTTTCTTTTAGCGTCAATTGGCCGAGCTCGGTGCTGGCATGGATTGCCGAGCAATGAGGAGCTCGGATTTGGGGAAAAACCTAGGGGCTAGGTTTTGGGATTTCGGGTTTTCTGAATTGGAACTTCGATTTTAGGTTAGTTTATGTTAATTGGATGTTAGGAGGACAGATTAGTGAGGAATTGAGAGAGTTTTGATGAAAAATTGAAAAAGAGAAATTTTGGGAAAAAGGGGCAGTTCGGGTTTTGTGATTTTTGACCTAGTTCGGTTATTTGTTTTAAAATTCCTTTTGGCAGATTAAAATAGGTTATTAGAGGAGTACGTGGCCAGCTGGAATCGTTCGATTCCGATAACCGACGCAAAAGTTACGCGCGTTTGTGTTTTGGGTCGGTGTTTATCGAACCCAAATTAGTGGCCCATTTAATTAGGTTTTAGTTGGATTTGGCTAGAGACTTAGTTTAAGTTTAGAGTTCGTTTATTTAGGATCGGTTTTAATGCCTTAATTGTGAAATGCTTTAGGTGGAGACGACTTTTGGACGGTGCTCGGCTAGCTACGGACGCCAGGTAAGTGAATGTTAGGCTTCCGGCCCTTAAGGCCCTACATCATGTCAATGTTAGGTTTTTCTGCTTTGATAATGATTTTCTGATTGTGGGGATTTATGAGTCGGGTAGCTTAGAATGTTAGTTGTTTGAGAAGTCTGTTGAGAATAGTATATGTCTATGTATGTTGTGAATTGTTTGAGGATATGTTTTGATGATATGTCGTACATAGATTTCTCATGGATCATGTTTTAGAAAAAGTACGAAAATGTTTTAGCATATGATTTCATGATTTAAACGTAGAAACGACAACGATGTATAATGAAAATGTAAAGTGTCTGAGGGAAGTGGTTCACCCCTCAGATGTAAATTGTGGAACGTCCAGAAAACTGAATGATATGTGTTCTCACGGGAAGCTGAATGAAATGTATGATATCTGAGGGAAGTGGTTCACCCTTCAGGTAAAGATTTATATGTGGAACGTCTAGAGATGGAGAAACTAATCCGCCCTCCATTGGTAGAGGATTACATGTATGTATGATAGAAATGAAACGAATATGAATGATGAAACGAAACGAAACTAATATGAATGACGAAACGAAACGAAATGAATATGAACGATGAAACGAAACGAAATGATTATGTACGATGAAACTGTAGAAACTGCATATGTTAAGTAAAATGTTTTAAATTCATATAGTGCATTCCCTTACTAAGCATTAGGCTTAATGTATATGTTGCATGATGTAGGTGACAAGTGCGAAAGTGAGAGTTTCCCTTGATGACAAAGAACAGGTGGTCAACGGATGGTGCTCGTGGCGACGGGGTGTATTTTGGCTTGATGATCCGATGACTTGAATGATGTATGTCGAATGATGTGAGTTAGTTTTGTTGGTTAGTAGGTCTACTTGTAGGTTTAGTTTGTTAAAGTATCAAAGTGTTTAAGTATGTAGATTAGATGTTTTGATAGAAAAATGTATGAACAGTCGAGTTTTGATGTATATGTAGTGGTAGTAGATTGTTTAGAATGTAGAGTCTTAATTTTAGAAATATACTGGAACTGCTTGGGTTATTTTTAATAGGTAAGGATAAGCTCGATTTTTAGAGCGATCCATGCAGTTCGTTTTCTTGAATTTGTCTGAAATTGTAGGTTATATTAGTGTCATGTTTTGACTGATCGAGGAGTGGGTGATTTTATGGGATTTCAACAATCCGAGACTTCAATTTAATGGTTTAGAAGTCGAAACGTTATGAGTGATATAAAAAGAAAAATTTACGTGGTTACGAGAGTTTAAAGTTAAGGTTACGTTAGGGTTAGTTTGTTTAAGGGTTTTGGGTTATGTCTAAAGTAAAAAAATGAAAAAGTTTATGCGAAAAATAAACGAGGGCTTAGGTAATGATTATGTCACGGCAAGTCCGTGGCGGCCCTAATCGGGTTGGGGTCGTCACAGTTATGGTATCAGAGAGACGGAGTTTTAAAAGCGAGTTCTGTGATATGTCTGCCAAAAACACACCGCCGCGCGAGGACTCTCCATCGACTGTAAGTGTTTAAGTTTATGTATGATTTTAAATTGTTTATTTTGTATGTGTTTCTTAATGTGTCTAGGAACAAGAAAATGCCGAAAGCACGTAGAAAACTCGAGAAGAAGTCCATTAGTCAGCTTATGGATATAGTGCACCAATGGTCAGAACAAATAGAGATCTTACTCGACCGAGATGGAAATGGTAATAGACAAGATAGTACTTCATGGAACCAGGAGTAGTGAACGAACTAGGTAGTTCGACCTCCGATATTTGATGGATGTGCTATAGATCCGATACAGGCCGAGGTATAGGTTCGAGCAATGGAAAGATTGTTTGACATTATTAAGGTAAAGGAGGTAGATAAGGTTTCTTATGCGAAGTGTCATCTAGTGGGAGTGCAAGTTGCATTCCGGTCGATGTTTTCGGTGCGACAAGGTGGGGTACAAGGCCAGAGATTGTCCAGGACCGAATGGGATACCACCGTGTTGTCCTCCGAGGATGTATACCTTGATCGAGGAGGAAGGAACCACTCAACCATCGGTTATTCCAGGTATATTCATATAGTGACGATTAATGAGATAAGGAGCGTTGGAGAAGAAGTGTAATTAGAGTAGGGGTTTAAAACGTAACTTTTGTATATTAGATAGAAGGAGGATTGTGAATAGAGAAAGTTACACGTTGAGAGGAATAACCTGGGATAATTGTGCAAGTATGCACATACTTAGAATTTATTACCATTGGAGGGATACGACTTAAGAGATCTAACGGTTTGACGAATCTCCTAAGTATTTAAATGAAGGTAATAACCAAAAGTCTATTTTAGGTGAATTGTCGAATATGAGCATTTGACTTAGTAAATATCAGTGAAGAGAACAAAAATATTGAGGTGAAGTTGGTAAATTAACGAATTTAGAGACAATAAAGGATCAAGGTTATACGATAGATGATACTCAAGTTATATAATTTGGACGTTCTCTAGGAGATAGGTACCATCTTAGAGAACTAAGCAACGAAGGACAAATATTGATACATGAAAAGATTATGACCGCCACTAAATAGAAAAGAAGACTTAGTAAAGTTAAGAGTGGCCAATAAATAGAAGATGCGTTAGGTAATTAGATGTTGCTTAACCTGGGTACATAAGGCAAAGTATGAGAGTTAGAAATTATTGGAAACGCCTAAGAAGTGTAACAAAATTTTGAAGATGGGCTTAACACCTTAGATTGGAAGTCATGTTTACGGGTTTATTGTATCCCGTGCAATGTTAGAAGGATGATAAATAGACGAGAGTAAGTGCTAATTATAGGAAATATAACAAGGATAAAAGATTTTAGATTCCTTGAGTTATGAACGCCGGAGTTAAGAAATGAGTCTATAGTTGATATAGTTTAAGTTAAGAACCCCAGACATGAGACTTACCTCCAAGATGGAAGTAGGACCTTTAGTGTTTAAAGGACTCGAGAGGTGGATCGTAATGAAGAGTTTAGGTGGTGACCAATCAAATTAGGTGAGTTAGAAAGCTTAGCCTATAAGGAATTAAGTGAAGGCCGATTCATGTGAGAATTTAAGGAAGTGAACTCGACCACTTTGGTGTTTGCCTAGAGACTTGAGAATAAATAGAGCTTGTAGTATGAGTCATGGCATGCTTAGCTCCATTAAAGGTTATGGATGCTTCTAAATTTTGGGGAAAATAGAAGAATAAGATTTAAGAACTTTAGAAGATCTAGATTAAGGTTGTAGGTCTACCTACAACTAGTTTGCTAACAAGAAAATTGTTAGATGAATTATTGTGAAGAAGCTAGGGAGAACATATGAACCTGAATAGAAGAATGACCAAGTGTAAGGAAGTGAACTCGACCACTTTGGTGTTTGCCTAGAGGACTTGAGAATAAATAGAGCTTGTAGTATGAGTCATGGCATGCTTAGCTCATTAAAGGTTATGGATGCTTCTAAATTTTGGGGAAAATAGAAGAATAAGATTTAAGAACTTTAGAAGATCTAATTAAGGTTGTAGGTCTACCTACAACAAGTTTGCTAACAAGAAAATTGTTAGATGAATTATTGTGAAGAAGCTAGGGAGAACATTATGAACCTGACTAGAAGAAATGACCAAGTAGTAGATTAGTTCGTAACTTTCGAGGAAGTCTTAGTGTGATATAAGAATAAGTCTAGGACATTATCTAAATTAAATAAAGGGTTTAGATTTGAAATTTTAATCGAATGTTAGTGTTGTGCGGATTTATAGATTAATGGGTCACCGGACGAGGAGGACGAGAAATTGCACAAATAATGTTCAAGTGCATCGAGATAAGATTAAATTAGGAAATCTCAAAGGCTCGACCCTTATGTACCGAAGTCGGAGCCAATGATTTTGTAAATGGCTAAGGTTAAGAATGATAAGCTAAGCTTAAGTGTGTGAAGAAGATCGCGACTTGAGGAAATAGAGAATGTGTGATGTGAGATAAAATGACCGGTTAGGTAGATCTTTGGATTTCGAATAGTGTAGTACGAGTAAGTAAGAAGTTTTACTAGATCAAACGAAAACTCGAAATAAGAGTTAAGTAGTTAAGGTAGAGAAATTTGGAGCATGTTGGATGAAATGAAGGGAGAATTGCATGAAGGCTATCCAAGTGAACTTAGAAGTGAGAGTAGATTTTGAGGTTTAGTAAAGTTGACTTGTAAGTTACGTCGAAGTGCTTATGCACATTTTCTTTTAGGTGTTGGGTGGATAGTTTAACGAATTGGTTTAGACTTCAGAATTTGTTCGTGATTGATAAAAACCGAGGCACAAGTTGGACAAATAAGCGTTGTGGACATAGTGATAAAGACTTAGAGAATACTTTGAAAGAGAAGGGGGTTAAAATTTAAGTATTCAGAGCCCCGAGTACTAGGATTGTATTAGAGTGACTAATGGAACGTCATGTTTGCCCAATGTCGATGGGTGTATGGGTGCGAGTGATGGATTAAAATTTGATGGTAAGGTATAGGAGGACTTGGAAGTGGAAGAATTAGGATAATAAGGCTATGTACTAGGTCCTTCGTATTAAGTAAGAAAAGAAACTTCGATTGATGTGGTATGAGAAAAGTAGGGAAACGATTGAATTAATTCGAGGAAAACTAGAGTGGAGGTTGAGTTGGGGGAGATTTGAGAGATTGAGTGATGATGGATTAGGTTGAAGTCGATGGATGTATGAGCGATTGAGTATTTAAAAGAGTTTAAAGCTTTTGGAATATAGGAAACCATTGAGACCTGAGGGGTGGGTAAGACCATAGGAGTGTCGTAAATGGTATTGCGAGCATGGTTAAGTAAATAATGTGAGGGTGAGTAATTAGAAGTTTAACCAAGCAATAATTTTGGGGACAAAATTCCAATTAAGGAGGGAAGGATGTAACACCCGAGTTTTCGGGTTTCCGCTCCAAGGCTATTTTGGTAAATAAGTAAATTAGGTCCGTTTTGCGAGCGGATAGTTTTATTAGGACCCTAGAAATTTACGGGAATTTGTAGAACAATAAGTGAAATTTTAGAAACCCAAATCGAGAAGAGTAATGTTAGAGTTTCCGTTTTAACCTTTTAGTATGTTAAATCGTAAAAATAGCAAAATAAGTCCGTTTTGTGAACGGTGTGTTTTGTTAGAACTCTAAGATTAAATTGGAATATTTGGAGAAATAAGGAAATTGCAGAGAAACCGAATCGATAGAATAATTAATGAATTAAGCATAGAATTGAAGGAGGGGCATTTAAGTAATTGGTAAATAAAAATTATAATTCTAATTATAATTTTTATTCAAAAATCGAATGGCTTCACGAAGAAGCCATTCCTCTGCTGAGAGCTCCCGACGCCGAGAGAGACGAAGAGCCGCGACGACTCTTCTCCGGCGACCCGGCGTTTCCGACCACAATTCTGACGTGCAGACGCCGGCGAGCTGAACCAGAGCTCGGTTTGGCCTTCTCCGCGCCAGACCCGACCGAAAACAGGTTGAGTTTCTTCCCTGTTTTCGTTTTGTTCATGGCCGACGGTGGCGAGCTCGATTGAGCTCTGTCAACCGGCCCTTTTTGGTTGCTTTTAGCGTCAATTGGCCGAGCTCGGTGCTGGCATGGATTGCCGAGCAATGAGGAGCTCGGATTTGGGGAAAAACCGAGGGGCTAGGTTTTGGGATTTCGGGTTTTCTGAATTGGAACTTCGATTTTAGGTTAGTTTATGTTAATTGGATGTTAGGAGGATAGATTAGTGAGGAATTGAGAGAGTTTTGATGAAAAATTGAAAAAGAGAAATTTTGGGAAAAAGGGGCAGTTCGGGTTTTGTGATTTTTGACCTAGTTCCGGTTATTTGTTTTAAAATTCCTTTTGGCAGATTAAAATAGGTTATTAGAGGAGTACATGGCCGTTGGAATCGTTCGATTCCGATAATCGACGCAAAAGTTACGCGCGTTTGTGTTTCGGGTCGGTTTTTATCGAACCCAAATTAGTGGCCCATTTAATTAGGTTTTAGTTGGATTTGGCTAGAGACTTAGTTTAAGTTTAGAGTTCGTTTATTTAGGATCGGTTTTAATGCCTTAATTGTGAAATGCTTTAGGTGGAGACGACTTTTGGACGGTGCTCGGCTAGCTACGGACGCCAGGTAAGTGAATGTTAGGCTTCCGGCCCTTAAGGCCCTACATCGTGTCAACTCTAGGTTTTTCTGCTTTGATGATGATTTTCTGATTGTGGGGATTTATGAGTCGGGTAGCTTAGAATGTTAGTTGTTTGAGAAGTCTGTTGAGAATAGTATATGTCTATGTATGTTGTGAATTGTTTGAGGATATGTTTTGATGATATGTCGTACATAGATTTCTCATGCATCATGTTTTAGAAAAAGTACGAAAATGTTTTAGCATATGATTTCATGATTTAAACGTAAAAACGACAACGATGTATAACGAAAATGTAAAGTGTCTGAGGGAAGTGGTTCACCCCTCAGATGTAAATTGTGGAACGTCCAGAAAACTGAATGATATGTGTTCTCACGGGAAGCTGAATGAAATGTATGATATCTGAGGGAAGTGGTTCACCCTTCAGGTAAAGATTTATATGTGGAACGTCTAGAGATGGAGAAACTAATCTGCCCTCCATTGGTAGAGGATTACATGTATGTATGATAGAAACGAAACGAATATGAATGATGAAACGAAACGAAACGAATATGAATGACGAAACGAAACGAAATGAATATGAACGATGAAACGAAACGAAATGATTATGTACGATGAAACTGTAGAAACTGCATATGTTAAGTAAAATGTTTTAAATTCATATAGTGCATTCCCTTACTAAGCATTAGGCTTAATGTATATGTTGCATGATGTAGGTGACAGGTGCGAAAGTGAGAGTTTCCCTTGATGACAAAGAACAGGTGGTCGACGGATGGTGCTCGTGGCGACGGGGTGTGTTTTGGCTTGATGATCCGATGACTTGAATGATGTATGTCGAATGATGTGAGTTAGTTTTGTTGGTTAGTAGGTCTACGTATAGGTTTAGTTTGTTAAAGTATCAAAGTGTTTAAGTATGTAGATTAGATGTTTTGATAGAAAAATGTATGAACAGTCGAGTTTTGATGTATATGTAGTGGTAGTAGATTGTTTAGAATGTAGAGTCTTAATTTTAGAAATATACTGGAACTGCTTGGGTTATTTTTAACATGTAAGGATAAGCTCGATTTTTAGAGCGATCCATGCAGTTCGTTTTTTTGAATTTGTCTAAAATTGTAGGTTATATTAGTGTCATGTTTTGACGATCGAGGAATGGGTGATTTTATGGGATTTCAACAATCCTAGACTTCAATTTAATGGTTTAGAATTCAAAACGTTATGAGTGATATAAAAAGAAAAATTTACGTGGTTACGAGAGTTTAAAGTTAAGGTTACGTTAGGGTTAGTTTGTTTAAGGGTTTTGGGTTATGTCTAAAGTAAAAAAATGAAAAAGTTTATGCGAAAAATAAACGAGGGCTCAGGTAATGATTATGTCACGGCAAGTCCGTGGCGGCCCTGATCGGGTTGGGGTCGTCACAGAATCGTTGTGAATGAAAAGTTATGGATGAAAGAGTGTTTGTTGGTCTGAGGAGGTAATAACAGCACCTCCCGAGATTTGGCTCCTTCTTGAAAGGAAACACTCTAACTAGCCTTGGATGAGAATTGAAATACAACATTGCTGGTTATTCTCCAAGCCAATAAAGGGAGGAAGAAGGTTGCAATAGAAATGGTACCACTTTGGCTCTCTCAAATTGGATACCAACAATAACAACACAATCGGATATTACTCACCGAATGGGTTAAGGACTTGATGCCAAAAAGCTTCAAGAATAGGGGGAAGATGGTTCTTTGATTTTTGCATTCAACTCAGCTGCTTCAGTAGCCAAAAAGAGTCGTTTAAGTACCACATCACTTTACAAATTAGGGTTTCCAAAGAGTAGCCACAATGAGGGAACAAAAGAAGTGTGTTCGGCTAGTGCACCTAGTCAAGTACATGAAAGCTTGGCCAGTTTTGGCAAAGCCACTCCTCTCTCCAAATGTCACTTTCAAGTGGTCCACTCTTTCACAAAACACAATTTGTAACACCCGGCTTTACGGGATTTAAATTTTTATTCCAATATAAACGGCATTTTGTGAATACGTCAAATTAAGTCTGTTTTACGATCAGAAAGTTTTAACGAAGCCGTAATAATAAATTTGAATTTATGGTGAAATATGAGAAATTAGAGAAAACGAATCGTTAGTTAAATAACGAGACAATTGGAGGAATAAGTTGAAATTAAATGGAAGGGCAATTTAGTAACTGTCAAACCAAAAATTTAAATAAAAATCAAACTTCCTCATTCTTCTTCCCTTACCCACGTAATTCTCCATTTTCCCTCTCCCTCACCGAGCGACTTTTCTTCCTCCTCCGGCGATTCTTCATTCTGACGGCGATTTCCTTCCTCCGACGACTTGAGCCTTCACATTTCTTGGTCGTCGTCGCTCTCTAGGTAAGGCTCTAAGCTTTAGGAATGCTAGATATCAATTTCTAGGTTTTAAAACGATTAGGGTTTGTTAGGGTTTTCGTCCAAAATGTCGATCGATGTTTGAAATTGATAGGTTGAGCTTATTTATGCCTCTAATAGGCGTATTGATGATTTTCGGAGCTTAGTTCATCGGTTTGTTAAGGTGTATTGGAGATTTGGTTAAGTTGGAGGTTTGGTGATTTTAGACTCGGTTTAATGTCGTATATTGTGAAATGTATAGGTGAACAAACGCTCGTGGACGGAGCTCAGTGTGCAACGGACGCGAGGTAAGTCTCTGTGACTTGTTTGGCCGTCTTGGCCTACACCGTATGAATTGAGTCGATCGAGGATATTGGAGATATGTAGTGCTTGGGTAATTAAAACGGGTACTTAGGCTATTTTAGGTCGTAGAACATTTAGTGTTTGTTGATTTCTGATGTTTTATTTTCATTATTGTACTGAGCACGTCCATGCATTGTTTTCTAAGCACGCATGCAAAATGAATTTCAAAGCACTTTTACATGGAAAAAGGTAAACAAAGAAAGTAAAAGAATGCAAAGATAGTCATGCCGGGTGTTGTGGTTCAGGCATGGCTGTCGGAGGAAGCATGATTTCCCCCCGGTTAGATCGATGGGCTATCCAATCGCAGGATGTGCCGCTCCTATCTAACGAGAGTGAAGCCCCGGGTGACCCATAGAAACCCAAAGAAAGAAATGAAAAGAAATGAAAAGAATGCATGGTTTGAAAGAGCATAGCATAGCATACATTTGCATTCACTTAGATTTACTGAGCCTCTAGCTCACGTGTTAAATTCTATGGTGTAGGTGATTTTGAGACAGGTGAGGAAGACGTCTCTCTGCCTGAAGTATGAGCACGTTGAAAGAGGATGGCCCGTGGGAGTGCGCTGGCAGTCGGAGCGTGATTTGACCCGTGGGGACATACATAGGTATTTGGATTATTTTGGATAGAAATTGTTATAACATTATAGGATATTGGAATCTGGATAGGTAATAGAAAGTATTTCTGGAAATTGAATGTGTTTTGTAAGGTTTTACTGATTTCAAAAACAGGAGGATATGTTAAACTTTTAAACGGAACCATGCGGTTCGTTTTATGAAATTGGTTATAATTGAGTCGGGAAATGGGCGAGTGATAGTATGTGCGACGTATGGGTGTTGAAGTGTGTTTGTGAAATGTATTGATGTGTGATGAAGGATGGAGAAAGGGGAGGTGTGTGTGTGTTATGGGTTGCATGTCGAATGGTGAGTGTGAAGTGCAGGGCATGAGGAAACGAAGAGAGGAAGAAAGAAGGGAGAGGGGGGCTGTGCTCTCTGGAAAATTCCAGAGAGCATGGCGATTGATCGCCATCGCCCCTCTTTGCCTGGCGATCGCTAGGCGATGGTGGAATCGCCTAAACCGATTGCTCGCCATGAGCAATCGCCATCTGTTCTGCCAAACGGCAGAACATAAACAAAAAAAAAAAAAAAGTAACTTTAATTTTAAATGATTTCTTTTAATAATTAATTGTTTAATTAATGGTGTTAAGTTTATTTTATATAGTTTTCAAGGTAGTTTTCAAACGTCGTTAACAATTTCAATTCCGATTTTAAAAGTTTTATTTCCGCACAAAAGTCAGATTTACAGTTTATACGCATAAAAATGAAAAATTTGTACGAAAAAACTACGGTACGGGTAAGGGTCGTTACACAATTAAAAAGAGTTCCTTAATTGCTAAGAGTGTTTGGTCAAACAACAAGGAGGCCAAAGCAACTAAAGAAACAAACTAGGTGGTCAATTACACAAGTTGCTTCAAGGAAGACAAATTCCTTCTTCCATTTTTGGCGCGACTGAGTGTTGTTCCCATGTTAGCAAGTGGAACAGCTTCTCCAAGTCTAATGCACTTGGTTCCATCCACAAGTCTTCAAATGATGTTTTTCCTACAAAAAAGCACACTTATTAGTTAAAGGCTCGACCAAGGATTTGGCTCATGATCGAGTGATGGCTCTTCTTTGCGCATCATTCTCCCCGAGTGATTAAGGATTTGACCTCAAATCCGATTCTGCTTCTTCTCCTAGCTCAGTCTCTTCCCCAATGTACGGGGATAAGTCTTGTACATTGAAAGTGGCAGATACTCTATATTCTCCCGGTAATTCAAGCTTGTATGTATTATTATTGATCATTTCCACTACCTTGAACGGTCCATCGGCTCTAGGGAGGAGTTTGGATTTTCTTTGGTTAGAGAACCTCTCTTTCCTCAAATGTAGCCATACTAGATCGCCTTCCCTGAAGATGACTTCTTTCCTACCGTGGTTAGCGTGCTTGGCGTATGTCTCATTCTTCTTTTGAATTTTCTTCCTAACCTTCTCATGCAAAGTCTTCACTTATTTGGCTTTACTTGCTCCACTAGGATTAATCATGTCTTTTGTGGGTAAGGGAATAAGGTTTGGCGGTATGAGGGGGTTAAAGCCATAAATCACCTCAAAAGGGGTCATTTAAGTGGTGTTGTGCACACTCCGGTTATAGGCAAATTCAATATAGGGGAGTTATAAGTCCCCATTGGAGAGCTTCTTGCCTACTATTCTCCTTAGCAAAGCGCCCATTGTTCTATTCACCACTTCGATTTGACCCTCGGTTTGGGGGTAAAATAAAGTACTAAATAGCAATTTGGTGCCCAATTTGCCCCAAAGAGTCCTCCAAAATGAACTCAAAAATTTGGTGTCCCTATCCTAGACAATGGACATTGGTATTCCGTGCATACGAACTACTTCCTTAAAGAAAACTCCGTTTATATGACTAGAGTCGTCTGTCTTCAAACAAGATATGAAGTGACCCATTTTTTAAAACTGGTCTACTACCACCATGATTGATTCTTTTGATCGGAACGTGTAAGGGAGTCCCAAAACAAAATCCATGTTCACTTCTACCCAAGGATGACTCGGAATCGGCAAAGGTAAGTAGAGCCTTTGAGGAAGAACCCAGCACTTAGCCTTCTTGCACACTATGCATTTTTCTAACATCTTATGCACATCTCTAAGTAAATGTGGCCAATAGAAATGTTCCTTGATGGCTTCCAAAGTCTTCTTTTCTCCAAATGACTAGCTAATCCAACCTCATGAGCCTCTTTGATTAGAGACTCTCGGATTCCTCCACTTGGAATGCATAATTTCCCTCTTTTGATGAGGTATCCATCCATTATGTAGTAGCCACACTCGATTTTGTTCTTACTCAAATCATATCAATGACCAAAATCTTGGTCTCCTTCGTAAGCTCCCTTGATCCATTCAAAACCCAAGAATCTAGTACTTAATTCGGTTAGAATGACATAGCTTCTAGAAAGTGCATCGCCCACCATGTTTGTTTCTCCCTTTTTGTATTTGATGATGTAGGGATAACGTGTAATACCCGGCTTGTACGAATTTGTATATTATATTATTTTATGGTATTTTTGTAAATGTGTCAAATCAGGTCCGTTTCACCAAAAAAAGCGTCATTGCAATCCTAATGAATAATAAGAATTTTAAGGAATTTACGAGAATTTCCAGAGTTATAACGCTATATTCCGAGTAATTACCTCCATCGTAATGCAAATGGCGTTTTAGTAAAAATAGGAAACGAGGTCCGTTTTACGAACGGACAGTTTTAATAAATCTCAAATAATAAGTTGAACCTATTGGTGAATTAAGGAAATTTGGAGAATCCGGATAGTTAGCTGATTGATGAAATGAAGGACGAAACAAATATAAAAAACTAAAGAAGGGCAAAAAGGTAAATTGCCAAGTTAATTTTTAATAAAAATCAAATTTCTTCATTCAGCAGAACACTTCTGAGATTTCAATTTTTCCTCTTTCTTCCAGAGGCGATTTCTCTCTCGGCTTCCTTCTCTGCCCGCCGACGATTTTCCTCCTCCGACCTCCGATTCGCGCTCTGTTCGTCTCATTTCCTCTGTGTTTCCTCCTCCTCTCGCAACCCTAGGTATGAATCTATGGTTCTAGAGCATTAGTTTTCCGTTTCCACGAAGTTTATCGTTAGGGTTTTCGTTAGGTTTTCGTTGAAAACGCGATTTAGGGTTTGTAATTAATAGGTTTGCCGTAATAAAGTATATATTGAACGTATTAAACGTTATTGGACGAATTTAAACTGATTTGTGAAAAAGTTAAAAATTAGAAATTTTCGAGATTTTGAGGAAAAACTCGTAAATTGAGAATTTAGGTGCCGGGCATAAATTGCTCGAATAAATAGCTCAATGAATTGGATTAGAACTTTAGAAAGTCTCCTTAGTTAAGATTTTTGTAAATTTGGACGATCGATAGCTTAAACTCGTTTTAACGTCGATATTGTATTTTGCTTCAGACAAACAACGCTCGTGGACAGAGCTTGAGCTGCTTTGGACACGAGGTAAGTTCTCATGATTCTTTTCTGTTCGATTGGCCTACACCGTACATCGAAGTCGTTTCGAGGAGTTTGGTGACGCACTAGTTTATATTGCTTTGGTTGGGTAGTTAGGTTTAATTGTTTTGTAGATTATGTTTTACAGTCTTGATGGTATGTATGTTGAGTGTTTAAATTCTGTTATGAACTGTTCATACATCACGCATTTTAAAGAAAGAGCATGAAAATGAATTTCCGCACGATGTTTTAAAATGGCGATGTGGCCTGGAGAGGGGCTTGACCTATTGTGGAGACCGATTACGGGTTTGTCACAATACCACATTTATTATGTACTCGCAATGTGGCCTGGAGAGGGGCTTGACCTATTGTGGAGGCACGCAGGGGCTTGTCACAATACCACATCTATTACACTCATATGTATGGTCATGCGAGATGGGTTCAGGCACGGCTGTACGTGTTGTAAGTGTGTACCCCCCTCTTCTAGCTGGAAAGAGTAGTCTGCCCGCTGGATGTGCTCTCTCCGGTTAGGAGGTTGAGATCTCGGTGACACCCAGAGAATAAAGTAAAGAAAATGATACATGATTTCTGAACTCACACGCATAGCATATAGTTGCATTTATGAGGTCTTGCTGAGATTTTTATCTCATAGTGTATTGTATGGTGTAGGTGATTACGAGGATACAGGTGAGGATGAGATTCCTCCTCCTGAGGCATGAGTCCAGTTGACGAGGGATGGCTGCGGTGGTGTGCTGGCACAGTCGAGGCTTACCTGACCCGTGGGGACAATATGTATAGATTTTGGGGTTTGGGATGTTTTGGATTGATGGATGTATAGACATTATAGGATGTTTGGTTCTGGTAGTTGATAGGTTTATGTTGATGTTTCAAATGTTTTGGTAAACTGTATATAGAAAATGTTTTGGTTTAAACTGTTAAATAAACGTTATGGAAATGTTTTTGATGGTTTTAGGATGGTTACGGATATGCTCGGTTTTTAGAGCTATCCACGCAGTTGGATTTCGCAAAGTCCGCTGCAAGTTGATTGAGTCTAGAATACATTTTGGTTGAGTTTAAGTTATAAGTCGATTATGGTTATTGATGAGAAATTGGTGAAAAATATGTTGGGTTGCTCTCTGGAATCGGATTCCAGAGAGTTTTCATTAAGTGTTTTGCTCTCTGGAATTCCAGAGAGCAATTGTAGAGAAAAAGAAATGATGAAGGCAGAAGGAGTGGCGAATGATCGCATGAGGTGTGATTGTTGCATGGTGTGCAGCGATCAATCGCTGCATGATTGGTCGCGGCTAGCTGCAGCAATGCAGCGATCAGTCGCTGCAATGCTGCAGCGACTGGTCGCTGCTAGCTGCAGCAATGTAGCGATCAATTGCTGCAATGCTGCAGCGACTGATCGCTGCCCCTGGTTTTTTAGTCGGCTGGACAGTTTTGCCCTTCCTTTAATTATTTGTTTTCTTTAATTGTTTTTATAGTTTTTAATTAATTTATTTAATTTGTTTTAAGTTGTTTTAAATGTTTTAAAACATAGATTCTAATTCCGATTTCGATTATGGTTTCGATTTTTGTTTAGGTTCCGCCTAGAGTTTAATTAAAGTATAGAGTTTAAAAAAAATAATAATAATAGTACGGAAAACGGGTACAGTATTAGGGTCGTGACATAACGTTCGAGGAATTCCACCCATTTAGTGTGTCTTCTATTTAGCTTTCCTTGGCTTTCGATGTGTTTAAGAGTTTGGTGGTCGGTATGAATAATGAATTCCTTCGGTAGTAGATAATGTTGTCAAACTTCAAGGTCCCAAATGATGGCTAGAAACTCCTTATCATACGTTAAGTAGTTTAAAGTGGCCTCCTTGAGCTACTATGTGACGACCCTAAAACTATTCCTAATTTTCCCGTATAATTTTTTATTTTTTTTTTACTTACAAACTTTAAACCTAACGTTAGAGCGGAATTAAAACTTTTAAAGTCAAAATCAAAAGTTTATGCTTTTAAACCATTTAACAAACTTAAATACAATTTATAAAACTTAAAACAATATATTAAAACATTAAAAAAAAAACAAAAAAAATCAATCGCAGGGGCAAAAAGGGATGTCTGTCCCTAAAATGATGGATGATCGATCGCCCATTTCAAGCGATCGATCGCCCGTTGTAAAATGGAGAGGCGATCATGATTGCCCCTCGCTGTGGTGAACGATCGCCTGACGATCGTTCACCAGGCTATCGATCGCCTGGCGATCGTTCACCAGGCGATCGATCGCCTGGCGATCGCCACACGCTGTGGAAATTTCCAAAGCGTGGCGATCGATCGCCACACGCTGTGGAAATTTTCCAGAGCGTGGCGATCCTTCACGGTGAGTGGCGATCAGTCGCCAACTCCTCTGCCTCTCCCATTTTCTTCTTTCTTTCTTTCCCCTTTCACTTCATTCATTCCACTCCTTTTCTTCTCTTCTCTCTTGCACACAACATAAATACTTATTTAAACTCAAATCACCAACTAAAAACGCTTCAAAATCACTTCATTTCATCGACCAAATAAACGACTCAAAACACAATTAAACCAAATACATTTTTATGAAAACGAACTACGTGGTTCCGTTTGAAAACCAAACATTTCCTCCTGCTAAAACCACCAAGCAGATCATAAAATCTCAACAGAAATCTTAACAAAACATTTTATAAATTCAATGCACCAAAACGTTTAAAAAACCTCAAAACGTAACCTATCAACTAATCAGAACCAAACATCCTAAAATATTTTAACTATACAATTATTCATTTCAGTCTATCATCTGCCCAAAACATCCCAATACTCTCAAAATACATACGTATATCCCCACGGGTTAGGTTTAAGCATCGACTGCGCAGCACACTCCCGCGAGCCATCCTCCGTCAACTGTATCACTCCTCGGGTGGAGGGATCTCGTCCTCACCTAAGTCAAGATCACCTACACCATACAGACAATCTATGAGATAAAAATCTCAGCAAGCTTCGTAAATGTAAATGCATGCTGTGCATATGAGTTCATAAATCATGCAATATTTTCTTATCTTTACATAGGTTGTCACCAAGATCTCAACCCCCTAAATGGAGAGGGCACATCTTGCGATTAGACTACCCTTTCCACCTAGAGGAGGGGGGTACATGCTTGCAACACGCACAGCCGTGCCTGAGCCCCACCTCGCATGACCATAAACATACATTGATCCATATTAGATGTGGTATTGTGACAGACTCATAATCGATCCACACAATAGATCAATAGCCCTCTTTCAGGCCACATCGTCATTTTGTTTAAAACTTAGTGCGAAAATTCATTTTCATGCTTCTTTAAAATACGTGATGCGTGAACAAGTTATAGCATAAGTAAACATACATCATACGTATCATCAGGACAATAAAAGCAATTAAAGACATAACCTATAAACGACAAAACCAAACTATCCAACCAAAGCGATTTAAACAAACACGTCACCAAAACTCCTCGAGACGACATCGACGTACGGTGTAGGCCAATCGACCAGAGTAAGTCACGAGAACTTACCTCGTGTCCGTTGCAGCTCAAGCTCCGTCTACGAGCGTTGTTCACCTAAGCAATTTCACCAAATTGTCGTTAAATCGAGTTTAAACAATTTAATGCCCAAACTAACAAAATCCTTAACTAAGGAAACTCCTAAAATTCTAACTTAACTAATCGAGGCATTTAAACAAACAATTAATGCTCGATAGTTCAAAACCACCATTAACGAGTTTTTCCAAAAACCCGAAATTCATCAAAGTTTTTAACATTTCTCACAAATCAATTTAACTTCGTCCAATAACGTTCAATACGTCCTTTATATCCACAAACACGGTAAACTTACCAATTTCGAACGCTAAGTCGCATTTTTAACAAAACCCTAAACAAAACCCTAACCGTTAAACGACACAAAAACTTCGAATAAACTTTCCAAAACTATAGAATCTTACCTAGAACGTTGATTGGAGGAGAAAACATGAAGAGCGGAGGACGAACGGAGGAAGAACGAAGGTCGGAAGAGGAAATCGCCGTGAGAGGCGATGGAGGATCGCCTGGAGGAGAGGAGTTTGCGTAGGAATAGGGAAGAATGAGGGAGAAAAGAGAGTTGTGCTGTTTTTTTATAAAAATGACTTGGCAAATTACCATTTTGCTCTTCTTTTGATTTTCTATTTGTTTCGTCCATTGTGTCGTTAATTGACTAACAATTTGGCTTCTCCAAATTTCCTTAATTCACCGATGACTCCAACTCGTTACCAGGGTTCTTTTAAAACTGTCCGTTCAAAATTCGGACCCCGTTTACTATTTTTACTAAAACATTCTTTATATTACGAGAAATGTAATTTCTCGTATAATTAGCGTTAAACTTCTAAAATTCCCGAAATTCCCGAAATTCCCTCAAAATTCACATTAATAATTATGATTTTAATAACGCTTTCTTTCGCAAAACAGATGTAAATTGGCATATTTACGAAAATGCCGTTATATATCGGAATTACGAAATCCTGTAAAGCCGGGTGTTACATACTCACTAAAATAGGCAAGGGGCTTGCCCTCTTGCATAAGCAATGCTCCAATCCCTATTCCGAAAACATCACATTTTACTTCAAAAACCTTATTGAAATTGGGTAGCATAAGGATAAGGACATGACAAAGTTTTTTTTTATTCGACTCAAAGCTTTGTTGACAAGCTTGAGTCCAACAAAATTTCTTTCCCTTCTTGGTGCAATTGGTCAAATGGGCTACAATTGAACTAAAATCATTGATGAACCTTCTATAAAATGAAGCTAATCCATGAATCTTCTTACCTCAGAAATTCCCTTTGGAGTCGGTCAATCCTTTAGGGCTTCAATTTTAGCTTCATCCGCTTCTATGCCCTCCTTGGTAGAAGCCTAGAACCCCATCCAATTTGCAGAAGCCTTGTAACACTCTATTTTACGGGATTTTAATATTTCAATAAATAATGGCATTTTCGTAAATATGTCAAATTAAGCCCGTTTTGCAAAAAGAAGATGTTAATAGAATCCTAATGATTAATATGGATTTTATAAGAAATACGAAAAATTTTGGAGTTATAACGCAAATTATGGGGATTTTTCGTTTCTCGTAATATAAAGGACATTTTAGTAAAGATAGTAAACGAGGTTCGTTTTGTGAACAGACAGTTTTAATAAAGCCCTAATAATAAGTTGGAATAATTGGTGAAATAAGGAAATTTGGAGAAGACGAATCGTTAGCTAATTAACGAAACAAGGACGAAACAAATAAAAAATCAAAGGAAGGGCAAAAGGGTCATTTGACAAGTTAATTTTTATTAAAAATCACAATCTCTTCCTTCCTCCCTCATTTTCTTTCTGTCTCGCGAAAGCCAGAAGGCTCTGGCGATTTCCTCCCGCGGCTCCTCCCTCTTCCGACGATGATTCGTCCTCTGGCGGCTCGATTCTCTTCACGTTTTCTCCTCCAATCAACGTTCTAGGTAAGATTCTATAGTTTTCGGACGTTAGATTTCAATTTCTAGTGTTTAGACGATTAGGGTTCGTTATGGTTTTTGTTAAAAACGTGATTTAGAGTTTGAAATTGATAGGTTTACCGTAGTTGTGAATATAATGGAAGTATCGAGCGTTATTGGACGAGGTTAAATTGATTTGTGATAAATATTGGGGTTTGTGGACTTTCGAAGTTTTTGGAAAACTCGTTAATGGAGATTTAAGGTTTGTGAGCATAAAATGCTCGATGAAATGCCCGAGAGAGCTTAATTAGAGTTTTAGGAAAATTTCCTTTAACTAGAAGTTTCGTTAGACTTCAAAATTCAATCTCCTAGGACCGATTTTAATAATGATTATTGTGGATTGGCCTAGGTGAACAAAGCTTGTGGACGGAGCTCGTCTTTCTACGGACGACAGGTAAGTTCTCGTGACTTACTGTAGCCGATTGGCCTACACCATAAGTCAAGTTTTGATGTTGAGGATTATTTAGTGATATTTATGTTTATATGCTTTGGTTGGGTAGTTTAGGGTTAATTATTTTGTAGGTTATGCTTGTATTGTTTTGATGGTACGCACGTTGTATGTTTATATTACGCTTTTATTGTCATGCATCATCGTTTTACAAATGTCACAAAAAATAGATTTATGCATGGATTTCACGAAAGAAAATGAAATGTGATGACTTAAATAGACGAATGAAATGAGATGACTAAGACGACTGAAATGAGATGACTAAGACGACTAAAATGAGACGACTGAGACGACTGAAATGTGACGACTAATATGAACTGATAAATGAAATGAATGCACGAAAGTTTATGAAAATTGCATATACATGTTCATGCATTGTCACTTACGTAGAATTTACTGAAATTATTCTCATAGGTGTCTCTATGGTGTAGGTGAACTCGAATCAGGTGAGGACGGCATTCCTCCGCTTGATGAACACGCAGGTTTAAGAAGAGTGCCCGTGGAGTGCGCTGTGCAGTCGAGGCATTTTGACCCGTGGAGATGTATGTAAGTATTTTGGGGATATGTTAATTAGAAATGATCCATGATTGTATAAGGAAAAATTAGATGGTTGAAGAGTGACTCGTTAGGAGATGTATACATTTTGATGTTTGAAAACCCATTTTATAAACTGCTTTTGAAAAGTATTTTATCTACTGGACTGCTTAGTGATTTTAAACTCGTAGGGAATATTTAGTTTTCAACAAGATTCATGCAGTTCGTCTTTATGAAGTTCCACTATTTTTTTATTATGTTTTGAGTAGGTTGGTGGCTGAGGAATTTAAAAGAAAAATGAATGAGTTTACGATGAGTATGATGAGTGGTTAGGTTAGTTGTAGTGAGAAGAGGAAGGAGGAAGAATTGTAATATGGTTGTGTGAGGATGACGGATGTAGGATGAAAAGATGAGGGAGAATTTGAGCCAGCCCCTAGAATTTCGGATTCCAGGGACCCCGTCGAGCCTCCCCGTCAACTGTATCACTCCTCGTGGAGGGTCTCGTCCCTCAGACCTAAGTAGATCACCTACACCATACAGACAATCTATGAGATAAAAATCTCAGCAGCTTCGTAAATGTAAATGCATGCTGTGCATATGAGTTCATAAATCATGCAATATTTTCTTATCTTTACATAGGTTGTCACCAAGATCTCAACCCCCTAAATGGAGAGGGCACATCTTGCGATAGACTACCCTTTCCACCTAGAGGAGGGGGGTACATGCTTGCAACACGCACAGCCGTGCCTGAGCCCCACCTCGCATGACCATAAACATACATTGATCCATATTAGATGTGGTATTGTGACAGACTCATAATCGATCCACACAATAGATCAATAGCCCTCTTTCAGGCCACATCGTCATTTTGTTTAAAACTTAGTGCGAAAATTCATTTTCATGCTTCTTTAAAATACGTGATGCGTGAACAAGTTATAGCATAAGTAAACATACATCATACGTATCATCAGGACAATAAAAGCAATTAAAGACATAACCTATAAACGACAAAACCAAACTATCCAACCAAAGCGATTTAAACAAACACGTCACCAAAACTCCTCGAGACGACATCGACGTACGGTGTAGGCCAATCGACCAGAGTAAGTCACGAGAACTTACCTCGTGTCCGTTGCAGCTCAAGCTCCGTCTACGAGCGTTGTTCACCTAAGCAATTTCACCAAATTGTCGTTAAATCGAGTTTAAACAATTTAATGCCCAAACTAACAAAATCCTTAACTAAGGAAACTCCTAAAATTCTAACTTAACTAATCGAGGCATTTAAACAAACAATTAATGCTCGATAGTTCAAAACCACCATTAACGAGTTTTTCCAAAAACCCGAAATTCATCAAAGTTTTTAACATTTCTCACAAATCAATTTAACTTCGTCCAATAACGTTCAATACGTCCTTTATATCCACAAACACGGTAAACTTACCAATTTCGAACGCTAAGTCGCATTTTTAACAAAACCCTAAACAAAACCCTAACCGTTAAACGACACAAAAACTTCGAATAAACTTTCCAAAACTATAGAATCTTACCTAGAACGTTGATTGGAGGAGAAAACATGAAGAGCGGAGGACGAACGGAGGAAGAACGAAGGTCGGAAGAGGAAATCGCCGTGAGAGGCGATGGAGGATCGCCTGGAGGAGAGGAGTTTGCGTAGGAATAGGGAAGAATGAGGGAGAAAAGAGAGTTGTGCTGTTTTTTTATAAAAATGACTTGGCAAATTACCATTTTGCTCTTCTTTTGATTTTCTATTTGTTTCGTCCATTGTGTCGTTAATTGACTAACAATTTGGCTTCTCCAAATTTCCTTAATTCACCGATGACTCCAACTCGTTACCAGGGTTCTTTTAAAACTGTCCGTTCAAAATTCGGACCCCGTTTACTATTTTTACTAAAACATTCTTTATATTACGAGAAATGTAATTTCTCGTATAATTAGCGTTAAACTTCTAAAATTCCCGAAATTCCCGAAATTCCCTCAAAATTCACATTAATAATTATGATTTTAATAACGCTTTCTTTTCGCAAAACAGATGTAAATTGGCATATTTACGAAAATGCCGTTATATATCGGAATTACGAAATCCTGTAAAGCCGGGTGTTACATACTCACTAAAATAGGCAAGGGGCTTGCCCTCTTGCATAAGCAATGCTCCAATCCCTATTCCGAAAACATCACATTTTACTTCAAAAACCTTATTGAAATTGGGTAGCATAAGGATAAGGACATGACAAAGTTTTTTTTTTATTCGACTCAAAGCTTTGTTGACAAGCTTGAGTCCAACAAAATTTCTTTCCCTTCTTGGTGCAATTGGTCAAATGGGCTACAATTGAACTAAAATCATTGATGAACCTTCTATAAAATGAAGCTAATCCATGAAATCTTCTTACCTCAGAAATTCCCTTTGGAGTCGGTCAATCCTTTAGGGCTTCAATTTTAGCTTCATCCGCTTCTATGCCCTCCTTGGTAGAAGCCTAGAACCCCATCCAATTTGCAGAAGCCTTGTAACACTCTATTTTACGGGATTTTAATATTTCAATAAATAATGGCATTTTCGTAAATATGTCAAATTAAGCCCGTTTTGCAAAAAGAAGATGTTAATAGAATCCTAATGATTAATATGGATTTTATAAGAAATACGAAAAATTTTGGAGTTATAACGCAAATTATGGGGATTTTTCGTTTCTCGTAATATAAAGGACATTTTAGTAAAGATAGTAAACGAGGTTCGTTTTGTGAACAGACAGTTTTAATAAAGCCCTAATAATAAGTTGGAATAATTGGTGAAATAAGGAAATTTGGAGAAGACGAATCGTTAGCTAATTAACGAAACAAGGACGAAACAAATAAAAAATCAAAGGAAGGGCAAAAGGGTCATTTGACAAGTTAATTTTTATTAAAAATCACAATCTCTTCCTTCCTCCCTCATTTTCTTTCTGTCTCGCGAAAGCCAGAAGGCTCTGGCGATTTCCTCCCGCGGCTCCTCCCTCTTCCGACGATGATTCGTCCTCTGGCGGCTCGATTCTCTTCACGTTTTCTCCTCCAATCAACGTTCTAGGTAAGATTCTATAGTTTTCGGACGTTAGATTTCAATTTCTAGTGTTTAGACGATTAGGGTTCGTTTATGGTTTTTGTTAAAAACGTGATTTAGAGTTTGAAATTGATAGGTTTACCGTAGTTGTGAATATAATGGAAGTATCGAGCGTTATTGGACGAGGTTAAATTGATTTGTGATAAATATTGGGGTTTGTGGACTTTCGAAGTTTTTGGAAAAACTCGTTAATGGAGATTTAAGGTTTGTGAGCATAAAATGCTCGATGAAATGCCCGAGAGAGCTTAATTAGAGTTTTAGGAAAATTTCCTTTAACTAGAAGTTTCGTTAGACTTCAAAATTCAATCTCCTAGGACCGATTTTAATAATGATTATTGTGGATTGGCCTAGGTGAACAAAGCTTGTGGACGGAGCTCGTCTTTCTACGGACGACAGGTAAGTTCTCGTGACTTACTGTAGCCGATTGGCCTACACCATAAGTCAAGTTTTGATGTTGAGGATTATTTAGTGATATTTATGTTTATATGCTTTGGTTGGGTAGTTTAGGGTTAATTATTTTGTAGGTTATGCTTGTATTGTTTTGATGGTACGCACGTTGTATGTTTATATTACGCTTTTATTGTCATGCATCATCGTTTTACAAATGTCACAAAAAATAGATTTATGCATGGATTTCACGAAAGAAAATGAAATGTGATGACTTAAATAGACGAATGAAAATGAGATGACTAAGACGACTGAAATGAGATGACTAAGACGACTAAAATGAGACGACTGAGACGACTGAAATGTGACGACTAATATGAACTGATAAATGAAATGAATGCACGAAAGTTTATGAAAATTGCATATACATGTTCATGCATTGTCACTTACGTAGAATTTACTGAAATTTATTCTCATAGGTGTCTCTATGGTGTAGGTGAACTCGAATCAGGTGAGGACGGCATTCCTCCGCTTGATGAACACGCAGGTTTAAGAAGAGTGCCCGTGGGAGTGCGCTGT
The DNA here is from genome assembly GCA_022432975.1 of Begonia masoniana. Classification (NCBI taxonomy): domain Eukaryota; kingdom Viridiplantae; phylum Streptophyta; class Magnoliopsida; order Cucurbitales; family Begoniaceae; genus Begonia; species Begonia masoniana. The sequence continues at coordinate 32,499,219 of CM039503.1, read as the reverse complement.
GCAGTCGAGGCAATTTTGACCCGTGGAGATGTATGTAAGTATTTTTGGGGATATGTTAATTAGAAATGATCCATGATTGTATAAGGAAAAATTAGATGGGTTGAAGAGTGACTCGTTAGGAGATGTATACATTTTGATGTTTGAAAACCCATTTTATAAACTGCTTTTGAAAAGTATTTTATCTACTGGACTGCTTAGTGATTTTAAACTCGTAGGGAATATTTAGTTTTCAAACAGATTCATGCAGTTCGTCTTTATGAAGTTCCACTATTTTTTTATTATGTTTTGAGTAGGTTTGGTGGCTGAGGAATTAAAGAATGAATGAGGTTAAGAGTGATTTATGATGAAGTGTTTAGGTGTAGTTGAAGTGAGAAGAGGAAAGGAGAGAAGAATTGTAATATGTGTGTGAAGGATGAAGGATGTAGGGAGAAAAGAATGAAAGGGAGAATGAGCCAGCTCCCTAGAATTTCGGATTCCAGGGAGTGTCTCAATGGTAACTTCTCTAGTTTTTCCAGAGAAGTTGCCGATCGATCGCCTGAATGGGCGATTGATCGGCTGTGTGGTGATTTCCAGGGGCGATCGATCATGGCGATCGATCGCCTGGCACCAAAATAACATAGCCGATCGATCGGCCATGAAATTCTTTGGGCGAAATGCCCTTCCTGCCCCAGAATAGTGAATGTCTTTTGGCCGATGGTTTCTCTTTTTATATAAATATTGTTTTCAAATTGCTTTCTTTAACAATTTTTCCAAAAGACTTAGATTCTATTCAAAATTCTAAAAGTCAAAATTTATGAGTGTTATGAAAAGAAAAATTTATACGAAAAATTCGAGGAATAGGAATTAGGGTCGTTACAAGCCTTGTTCCGAGGAAATATTTTTTGTAGCTTAAATTGTTGACTCCTTGAGACAGATGGTGACAGCCGCAACGAACACGGATAGGATCACACAAAAGTCCTGCTTACAAACAAGAATTCAAATTGAAGCTTCACGCAGACGTTCGGTCACGAAGTGAGGACTCCCAGTGTGGAAGTACAATAAAGTACTCATGGAAGCCCATCAGCTCATTGATGCTCTAATGACTATATCAAAGATGCCCAGATGAATAGTAGAGTGACGTGCCACGAGGACCTATCACTAGGTCAAAAGCCAAATGACTAACAAACCTTTATAATCCTCTTATTTTTGCGAGTAATAGCTTGTTAAGGAGAAGGGAGAGCACCCCTGGTCATGTGAAAAGAAGAAAGAGGGAATCAAAGAACAAATTGGGAGAGCTTCCGCAATCTTGGCTTAAAGTGGTGCCAAATCATAAGCTATCTTAGAGACCCGAGCACCCTCCCTTACAGATGGACTTAGACCAACTGGAAGAAGACTCTTGAAGTTATGCTTTAATATCTTTGCTAGTTTAATTCGAATTTTTTAAGTAAAATTAAGTTTGTTTAAATTTTATTAAGACAAACTTGTTTTAAGTAGTACATTTTAGTCATCGGCTAGAACTTGTCTAGTCGGGCCTTGAATGCTCTTTTGAGGGTCACTTGGGCTTCACTTAAACGGCCATTTCCCTAGGTCATTTAGGGATTATAAACTTCTCTTGTATGTTGGTTGCAACAACTTTGATCAATAGAAAAATCAAAATTCTTGCCTTTGCAAGTTTGTGTCATTCCTTTCAGTGTTGTTGACAACCTTATTGTGTTTAATTAACTTTAGATTTGATTTTTATGAGCGTGGTAGAATCTTCCTACTACCTTCTCATTCTCATTCTAATGAGGTGAAATCACAACAATGTTGTATAAACTCTCAAATCAACAAGTTGGAGTGCTCTCATTTGTAAGAGTAGCCCTTAGAGTTGAAGGTTATGACTAGGTGACTTTTCAGACCAACTTGCATCTCTCCATCGATAACTTTCACATCTGAGTTATTTTGGCTACCAAATTTGGAGAGTGTATTATGCAAATGCTAAACAAGGTACTGTCCAAAAAGCGTGCAAAAATTCTCCCATTTGGTTTATTTTTATCCATTCTGAAATCACCTCTGTAAACTGCCATCTTTCCCAAATTCTGATTTCTAACAATTTCTTACCATTTTCGTCATAACTTCCAATATAGAGGTTGGTGCTGTCAAAAATCACGTGAAGAATCTAGGTTGACCATGGAGTTGCCACCATTCCATTTTGGTGTCGCGTCATAGAAGGGTGACCGCTACTCTAAAATTTTGAAGGCCACAATAAATAGAAGTTCACTCTACTGTGTAGTAGTAGGAACAACGCCCATGCTGAAAACATGCAAATTTACTTGCAAATATTTGAGCCTTCATTCTTTAACCAAAAAACCTAAACTCTCTTAGTTATACATGTGAGATTATACATGTTGAGAGAGTTATTTTTCTTGTGCTAAACTTTCAAACAACATATTTGTCGATTGTGGAAACTGAAAAGGGTGATGTCATTGAAGCCAAAAAGGTTCGATTGACACCCATAAGATCAATGAAGAAGAAAGATGACGCTCGTGAAGAGTCATTGCAAGGTTTGATTGACACTTGAAAGTTTAATTGGTCGTAACTAAAGCGTTATAATCGAAAGAATTTTCAAGAAGTAGCTTTGGAGCATGGACATAGCCAAGATTGCCGAGCCGCAGTAAAAAATCTTTAGTTGTCATGGTGGAAATTGCAGCATGATGAATATGGAGGCAATGTTTTTAAATGAACCAAAATTTTGCCTTAATATCCTTGATATTTTCTAGAAAAAAGATAAATGGGCTTGGTTTTATTTGTGAGTGGATAAAAGAGGAGTCTAGATTTGAATGGGAGATCCCAATTATGCATTACGCTTGAATTCAGATCTTTTAATGGACTGAGCTGGAAATTTAATGGGCTGGATTTTAAAGGAATGGGTAATTAAAGTGGCAAGCATATGGGTTTGGACGTGCAATTTATATTGTTTGCTTTATTTTGTTTGGGACATAGGGAAGTTAGGAAGCCTTTAAGAAATGAAGTTCAAACTTCCTACTCTCGACATTGAGGACAAGGTTAATTTTTGAGGGGGAATAATGTTGAGGAATGGGATGAAAGGAGTAGTTTTGAAAATAAATATTATATGATGGCAAGTTTGTTTGAGAATTGTGTGTGAAGAGGGAGAAAGTGAATTATAAAACAAAAAATGTCATTTAGACTGGTTTAATTTCAAGTTAGTTATTCATGACCAGTGGCTCACCAGAGCTATGATTGTGTATGGTTTTACTGGTGTCATTATTATGGAGTATTACAAATTACGATAGCTAAAGTCAGCAACTTATCTGGAGTTTCTAGAATCAACCATTTTAGCTACTGCTTAATTGAATTCATGAGTTGGTTGAGTTAGTCAGTTTTCTTTATATTCTACATTTTTAGAATAAAAGGCTCTGTTATATACTCATTAAATAAAACTTTTCTTCCGATATCATAATCTAATATTAAGTTCTTATGGATTTCTCTTAAATGTATCTCCTATTTTTTCACTGCAAAACTCATCAGGGTTAGCAGACATTTTATCCACAATGAACTAGGGCCCAACAATATCAATTTATTTGATGATAGTTCTCAGGCGTTTGTAAAATTAGCACTTTGCTGCACTAATTTCTGTCACGATTTAGTGGGGCAGAGATGAAATATGAAAAGATCAATTTCACTCTTGAAAAGAGACTAACCACCCGACCCAAGGTTTAGCTAACGATCTGACACCTATTTGTCTTGTCACAAGTGCATGCTCTAGATAGACCCTTCTCCTGGTTTCAACAAACCCAAATCTCATAACTAGCAATTGTACATTCAAAAGTAAAAAATTGAAATGAGTTATAATAAAGTGGTGAGTAATTATCTCTCTCCCTCTTTCTAGTCTAAATCATGATTGAAAGTTTGAAGATTCTACTCCCATTCCTGATTTAAACTAAATAGAGGGAGGGAGATCATTACTTCACAAATCTCTGCACGAAATTCTCACTACAAATGGCAGAAAGGTCATTTTCCTTTTATAAATAAAATTATTATAATTATTTTTTATCTATATAACAAAATTGAATACATTATATAATATTAAGTTACGTTGTAATATTATCATAGAACTCTCTTTGCCACAAATCTAATTATTATTCTATGAATTGTCCTTAGTATTGTCGTCATTATTATTTTACTTTCATAGTTGCACTTATAGTCTAATTAATCAAGGGTAAAATTACTGTAAACCTCAAAATAATATTTTTGTTTTTTTAAGTAAAAATCATTTTAAACCTCAAAGTATGAATTTTTTTTTTTAAATCCTTAAAATATTAACCCTAACAAATCAAAGCTCAAACTATCAAAAACTTAATAATTTAAACCTTGATGGAAGCTCGATAACCCCTCATTCTACATTTAATATCGTTTGGTATTTTTTTAAAATTAATTTATAAGGGTCACCATGTTCCTTCTTCACTTTATAGTTTGAGGTTTAAATTGTTAGGTTTTTTATAGTTTAATGTTTGATTTGTTATGGTTAATATTTAAAGATTTTAAAAAAGCAAACTCATATTTTGAGGTTTAAAATAATTTTTAGTCTTTTATTAATTAATCATTTAATTAACATTTAATATTGAGCTGACATTTTTTTAGAAAATAATTAATTTTTGACGAATTAATCTTTTATTTAGACTAATAACTGTTTATTTATTTATTAAATATTTTCTGATCCCCGACAGGTAGATTAAAAATTTGGAATTTGCATTAACTAGAAGATATCTGTAATCTGTAATTACGAAAGAAAACCCAGATCATTAGTTCAATCTCCTTCTCAACATTTTTAATTCATTCATCAAACTCAGCATGCAATTCTATCTTATCCCGATGAACCCACTATCTCCCCAACCCACTGCAATTATTAGAATCAAAGCTAGGTGGCTGCGAACCCACTGATTCTCTTTTTTTCCTCTGTATAATACCAAACCATGATGTCGAACTGCGTGTAACTCGGAAGCGGCGATCAACTTGATCGGTGGATCTGAAACTGTGTTTATATACATTTTCAAGTAATATAGACAATTTACTCTTCCGTTGATTAGGCAATAGTATACTGATGATAAGATAAACTAGACAGTTGTATGAGCGACAAAGATTTTACGACGTTGGATGGAAGAGACTTGTGCAGTGCACATGCACACAGATAGACACGTAAACAATCAATCTATGGAGAAAAGGACAAAAAAAAGAAAAAGAAATTGGGCCATTAAAAAATCTTGTAGCTTCATCTTTATAATATGCTCACACAAATTTTTAATTTTCCATGCAGAAAAGACACTCGTGGTGGTGCTTAGCTGCGTCTTCTAGGCCCGGATATCAGTCGCTAAACTGCGGAGATAGTTGGATGGAAGTGTAACAAATGCAAGAATGATGCAAACATTTACACATTTCCAATTTTCTCGTCGTTTTCCATTGCATTCACATAGGAAAAAATAAATAAATAAAAATCCGTGAAGCCATAAACGAAAGACTCGAGCACGTCTCTGTGACGAGTATATATATAGCATGATGAGGATACCATGGAAACCACAGTGGAAACCAGAACTCTGAAAGCATCTTCAGGTTCTTCTTAGTGGATCAAAAAATGGCTTCCAGACTTTTAGTTTGCTCGTTGCTCATACTGTTGATAAGCTTTGCTGTCTGTGTCCACTCCGTAGACAAAGCTTCGAATGCTGGAGTGAATCTTGTTTCCGGAGGAGGCACGGGTGGAGGCTTCGGTTCAGGCTCCGGTTCTAGCCGTGGTCGGGGAAGTTACGGCTCAGGGTCAGGCTCAGGTGGGGGATATGGAAGCGGAGGAACGAGCCGTCGAGGAACAGGTGGTAGCGGTGGAGGCGGAGGTGGGGGTGGTGGAAGCGGGTACGGCGGTGGCTCTGGTTCAGGGTTTGGGAGAGGGGGTGGATCAGGGGGTGGTCGAGGCAGAGTGGCTGAGGTTGGAGTGAACGATAGGAAGACTAACTTGGGTGGCTCTCCATGAGAAGAATCAAGAACGTACTCATCATCTTCTACTATGCATATGTACGTCACTAAGTATTCCCCCTCCCCAGAATAAGCCTAATAAATACAGTGGGCATATCTATCTACTGCACGATATGATGTAAGCTGTTAATGAAGAATTAGCTTGAATTCCAAATCTCAGCAAACCTTTTTCTTTCCCGTCCAATAGCTAAGAATAAAGTTCACCCAATGTAACGTATAACGTATGTGTTTTAATTTTATTGATGAATCATATTTAATGTATTAAACGTAGTTATATTCATAAATAAAAGGAAAAAAATAAAAGAAAAGTTGTAAGATCTGAAAAGTGTAGGATTCTCATTACCAAGAAAGGAAGACTTGCCTAAACAAGAAATTTGTTTCCATCTGCCGCAGCCCCCTTATCATATATTGTAGACTTTCAACATAAAGCCCTAATCCAGTATTTCTTTCCTTCTCTTCGTCATTCACTAGCCAAATTAGTATATAACAACACCCAGGACACATAAAATCAGACAACCCAAATTTTGTTTTTCCAAGATGAATCTTCCAAGGTTCTTCTCTACCATTGTCCTCCTCATCTCTCTGCAATGCCTCACTTTCACCTTTTCTGTCGCTCAAAAATCGAGCGTCGTAGGCATAATCGATAGCTTACCAGTTGATTCTGCAGACCTGAGCTTGAATTGCAAATCAGATGTTCTTACTGTGCCTCAAAAAGTGTTGAAAAACGGTCAACATTTGTTGTTTTTTGCCCGAATAGACAAGGTATTCAACTGTGAAGCGCGATGGGGAAAGGCTACCGCCTCTTGGTCGGTTTTTAAGCCTGATTTAGACGTCAATCAAGATTATGTTTATTGGACGGTTAAAGCAGATGGATTTTATCATGGCTGGGATTTGAGGAATTGGTCTAAGTTGGCGGAATGGAACCCATAGAATGAATGTGTTAGTTTTTGGATCAGTCTGTGAGGTCTCTGAGGGTTGCTTCTGCATGCTGCTTTCTTATTGCATTATCATGAGTTCTGTGCTGTTGGTCTTTTGCTAATAAATAGATATGACTATTGAGCTTTATTATTTCATCCAACTAAGAGAAATAGAGAACATGCATATCGTAAAACCATGCTACTTCAAAATTGTCAAACAAACCTTCCAAGAACACGACGATGGTCTCCTCACCTATTCCAACTTTAGCGCCATTAATTTATGGAAATATGTTTAATTTTTTTCTTTTCCTAAATTTCACTACCCGAAAGCGGGTCCAATAAAAACGCCAGTACTTGATCATCGATGAGTACCTAATCGCTTAACCCAAAGCTCGAATTGCAGCAGATGATTTAGTTCAAAATTTAATGACAATCCACACGAGATGAGCCGAGCTCCACATAGTGTTCAGAGAATTAAAAGATAGTGCAATTTAGTAGAATACAAGAAAGTTATACTGTGCTAGAAAAGAAAAACATCAAACACCAGATAATTCAGTTTACAGACCAAAAGCTTTAGAGAGACCTTACCAAAGAAAGAAATAAAAGCACTTTAGAGAAAAAATATAGAAAACTAGCAGTATCTACGAAACATTAGAGAGACCTTACCAAGGAAAGAAATAAAAGCACTTTAAAGCAAAAAACACAGAAAACTAGCAGTATCTGTGATACGAGCTCTACTCCTGACTGCCTCAGTTCTTACCAACGAAAGAGTAAGAATCTTTGGGGTGAGTGATTAAATCAGTAGAATATCTTATATTATCCACTGATACATGTGAAAATGAGTTTTATTATTTCATCTTAAAACCATGAGCCAGTGAGAAAATCTGGTGCATGAAGTTACATTCATCAATTTTTTTTAACATTTTAAAACATACTACACTAGCCATCGGTAAGGTGGCTTCAAAAATATTGTTGCATACATAGGTATCTATAAAACAAAATAGAGTTAGTGAAAATAAGGTGATGAGCTTCAAAAGGGGGAACTTCAAAGCACATAAAATTTGGGTTTGTGCTGTTTTGCTGGAAATGGTCAGCAACTTTGGAAAGCAACAACTCAAGCTGTACTTGGATTTTGGAGCTGAAATTTTGACAGCTTCTAGCCCTGGATGTTGTAAAGATGCCCTTTAAATATTGCATAAAGAATCGCTATGGAACAAAAGTTATGCTGGAAGAAGTGGAAGTCGCTGGGGCTCAGATTATTGCTCTTGCTGAGAACAATGTGTCAACTTGAGAGAGGCATAACTCTCTCGTGGAAAAACAAATGAATGTGATTTTTGTGGCAAGTTGAAGTTGTATGTGTGAGGTTAATTGTGTCAAAAAATGAGGGTCTGAATATGTGGGAATGAAAAGATATGGATGAAATGGTGCATGTTGGTTGGAAGGTGATAAAGAGTCACCTTCTCGGGTCTTTGGCTCACCTTGAGGAAGGGCTCTCAAACTTGCTGTGAAGTGAACTTTGTACACTATTGCTTAAGGTTCTACCTTCAGGAAAGAGGTAGAGAAGGGAGCAATAAAATAAATTTCACTACACTCACGAAGATGGAAGTCAAAACAAACACATACTCAATCAGATGTTACTAATTGAGGATATGCAGCCACTTATTGCTTGGAAACTCAAGATTGTCGAAGATGAACTTCAATTTTTCATTTCAAAATGTGCTGCTAAGATCAGCCCTTAATGGTGGTATAAATAACACAACAAGATTAGGGGTTGCCACCTAAAGAGAAGGCTAATACAAAAGGGTAAATGAAGGTGGAAGAAGGGGGTGTTTGACAAAAAGGGGTAACCAATCACTTTATGGTCTCCTCTTGCCATGTGGCTCTCTCCTCCTCACAAGATGGTCTCCACCATAAAAAAATACAAAATATAAAAGCATAATATTTAACAAAGATTCAAAAAAATACAAGCATAAGTTGCAAATAAAATCCACTTCTAGAATTGGCCATGTGTTCGAACTTCTTTGTGAGAAAAATAAGTCTTTATAATCGGTCTAGTTAGCTAAGCAAATGATGTCTAAATTTCACGATTCAACCAATTTTAAAAACCTTGAGATGCCAGCTACATTATTCATGAAGCTCACTTTTCAGAACAAATAAGTAAGGCTACCAAATATTGTAAATACTCCTGGGAGGTCAGTGTAAAGGAAGATTGTTTTGGAAGGTCGATTAATTCTTCGACGTGTGTTTGATCTTCCATTTATGGCTCATCTTGAAGAATGTCATAATGTCAATAGATGCGGAATTGAAGAATTTGATATCCTTAAAGCATGTTCCTCTATAAAAAAACTACAAAATAAAAACTTAAAAATTGGTTAGAAAAACTCCATCGAATTTTTTAGGAGTGATAGATCCGTGGCACATGATCCTCCTAGGGTTGGAAAGGATTTGACCTCAAATCCAATGCTTTTTTTGATCCATCTTCATAAAACCCTTGCAATTTTTGGCAAGCACACCCAATAAGAATCTTCTTTAGATGTAGTGGAGAGCCGTCAAACAAGTCTAAATTAGGCACCTTCAAAAGAAGATATAGAAACAACATAGACATGCACAAACTAGGGACGTGCATCCCAACTTTAGTCATGTTGTGTTTTGCATAATTTTCCTCAATCGTGTGCTCAACATTCCATTAACGATAGCAACAAGAAAATTTCATTTATAGCCCTAGTTCCATCTATCCCTTTCAAAGTAGGTTTTGTATACCAAAATACTAACTACATTACATATCCGAAAATAAGCAAAGACTTTATCCATTAGCTTCAATCCATTCACAAGCAAAACAAATTTTAGGAAACCACTTGAGTGTTGCCACAAATTGATAACCTTATATGGATTTAAATTCATGAAACTCATCAAATTGATATATTTAAGGCCATGTACCTTCATTAAAAAGTGAAAAAGCCACTTGTGAAAAATGAACTTGAATATGCATACTCAGCCATCACCTATTCCACACTTTCCAATTTCTATTTCCAATATATAATCAATAGGCCCATGATTGATTTTTAAAACAGTGAAAAACTTAGTAACATTGCATGGATATTCAAGCCAACAATTACTAAATTCAAATTCCAAGGCATATCTCTTGAACCTGAGTGCTTACTTCCTCCTTGTTCGCATGCAACCAACCTTTGGTTATTCACTTTTTTGCTTCATTGATCCCTTTATATCCACAATTTGATAAATAGCATTTAACATTGTATCCATCAAATATGGAAAAATCATGAACAGTTTTGTCAAAAATATCATGCCAAAGGAACCAAATCAATACCAACAACAAAAGGATCCTTAATCCAAACAATTCCATGAAACAAATCATTCAATTTAGAATGTAGCACATACTCTTTGAATAGTCTTGGACTACTTGAATGCATTTAATGTTAAAAATTTCTCCTTCAACAAGCAAGGAGCACACTTCATCTTTGAGTAAACATGGATCAATGGAGATCTTGCACCCTTATAAATCCCTCTTTTTGTGAAATCGTCGCATTATGAGGCAAAGCAAGTATTTGCAGGACTCTGTGCAACAAATTTCGTGAAGAAGTTTAGAAAGTTGGTAAGTTTTTATCTCTGTTTTTAGACTTGACGTTTTGAGTTTTGTTGGATTTGGATTTGAGTGTTGGATTTAGATTCGAGCTTGGAAACTCAAATCCATGACTATTTCTGGTTTTTTGGAGCATATTTAAATTTTATGTAAGTTGCTTGAGTTATATTGGTGGCGATAAATGGCGAAAAAGGGTGGTTTTTGCAACTTTTCGTCACTTGAAATTGCCAAAGTATCGACCACTATAGATGACCGGTCGACACTTTGAACCCTACTATTAGAAATTGAGCCATCTAGTTGTCGACCTTTTTGAGAGATCAGTTGACACTTGAAGTGTCGAACGCTTTGGTGAAAGTGTTGACTGCTACAAAGACCCTAGAGTTTAAAAGGTCAACCCTTATTTGAAGATGTCGACCCCTACCTATAAATGTCGACGGTGGGTCTATCCCTAACTATAAGTGTCAACTTGATGGTCAACCCTATTCAAATGTAAGTGAACAAGGGTCGACCATTGCCCTAAAGTGTCGACCCATGTAGGCTCTGTATGTCGCATGTGTTGTATTTAATGGAAACTGTTGTTGCATCAACGAAATTCACGGCCATTTATAGCGTTTCTGGTTTGGGTTCCTAGTCCCAGTATAAAATCCCTCCATGTTTTCCCATAGTGTTGAGTGAGATACTTATGTATTGATTTTGTTTTAGGCTTGAACAAGTTTGTGGACTTCTAGCCGATATTTTAGGTCGTCGCTCCTATGCATAAGAAGAGCGGTAATCGTCGAGGTAGAGATTTTATACATTTTGCACTACGTTGCATCATTGTTTTCAAAAAATTATTGTGATGAGTTGTCACCTGTATAAAACCTGATCAGGCCTGGTTGCCAACATGTCTTTTTTTACGTATATGTATATATGATTTATACGTTTATCATTGATACATGATATTTCTTATTGTTGTGACATATATCTGGGAGAATGAATCATCTTGATACTTTGGATGGTTTCGGTGTCAAAGTACATGAAGCTATCCTCATACATCTTCTGTTAAGTGAAAATGTTTTGCTTGCATGGTTACGAAAATGGGTAATAGGGGAGTGATGATGCACTCCTTGGGTTTCGAATCCTTATACTTGATCAGGGTTTTTCTATTGAAATTAGGTTACGGGTGGTGCCGTCGCAGAGCTTGCTCGCCGGTTACCAGAATAACGTTGATGGATCTTTGGATCGCCGTTACTTTCCTCCTTCCTACTAGCTCATGAGGTGTTGATGGATCTTCGGATCACCATCTTTTTGTAATGGTGTGCCAGAGAGGTCATTGAGTGAACCTTCTTTTTCACTATGATGATTTTAAAGTGAAATGTACGATGATGACCTATTTTAGTATAATTGTCTATGTATATAACATCATTTTAAATAATGTCACGTCAGTTCTTCGTAGAGGATGTTTTTCTTAAATGATGGAAATGAGTTTTCTTATAAAGATATTTGAAAACCATTCATTGTCTCATTTGGCTTTCAAAACGAAAGGTAGAAGAAGTTTTACATGCATTGCATTTAGTATAACATTCTACTGAGTTAGTCACTCACCCTAACTGTCACGGGTCAAACTTTGCTCCCAAAATTTTCCATCCCGTGATGGCAACCAAGCACTCGCACTTGGCTCAGCCTACTCACTACAAATGATTGGATCAAGATCGAATGAAAACACGCGAGATGAATGAGAATAAAATAACACCACAAGTACCGGAAACTCGATCCCAACCCTTCTTGTATTCCAAATACGAGAACTAGGCACAAAATCTCACCAAGGCGAACCACAATGCTCAAGACACTCTTCCACTCGAAGTTGATGTCTTTGGCTTGGTTGCTCATGGCTTATTTATACACAAATGGCCAAGGCCATGTACATGAATCCTCATAAGTGCAAGCACTAACATAAATGAGAGCACTAACATAAATGAAGCACTAACATAAATGAGAGCACTAATATAAATGAAGCACTAACATAAATGACCTTATGCCTTCCCGCGTGGGCCTGCCCTATTGGCCCAGCGCCTAGAGCCATATGCGTCGGGCCTGCGCTCAACACCCAGTTCCCTGTCTAGCACCCTGCCCAGCGCCAAATGTGGACTGTGCCACTCCAAGTGATTCAGCCCGCGTGCCTTAAGTGCCCACCAACATTTAGAATATTTTAGCACGCCTTAAGGAGTTTGCCAAGCTCCTCCTTCCTTGGGCCCTTGGCCCGTGTCTTTATGCATCATGGTTGTGTTGACATAGCCACACACGGCTTGTTGATTTTGTCGCACCACTTTACCCTACGTTTAGGTTTCATGGTGTGGCCAACTTGCCTTGAGCGCCCCATATCGCCCCGTTTTCCTTGCCTTGCAACCATAAGCTTGATATCTCGCCCAAGCTCTTAGCACGGCTCCTCATCCATGCCAGTCACTACACTCGCATAGTGACTTGTTTACCTCGGTCAAATAAGCTATCTCGACTCAATGACACGCGCTCACCGCCCTCCGGTAATTAGTGGTGTGACAATCCTCCCCACACATTTTACATCTTCCGGTCGCTAAGCGACAACACACATTTTACATCTTCCGGTCGCTAAGCGACAAAACACATTTTACATCTTCCGGTCGCTAAGCGACAAAACACATTTTACATCTTCCGGTCGCTAAGCGACAACACACATTTTACATCTTCCGGTCGCTAAGCGACAAAACACATTTTACATCTTCCGGTCGCTAAGCGACAAAACACATTTTACATCTTCCGGTCGCTAAGCGACAAAACACATTTTACATCTTCCGGTCGCTAAGCGACAAAACACATTTTACATCTTCCGGTCGCTAAGCGACAAAACACATTTTACATCTTCCGGTCGCTAAGCGACAACACACATTTTACATCTTCCGGTCGCTAAGCGACAACACACATTTTACATCTTCCGGTCGCTAAGCGACAAAACACATTTTACATCTTCCGGTCGCTAAGCGACAACACACATTTTACATCTTCCGGTCGCTAAGCGACAAAACACATTTTACATCTTCCGGTCGCTAAGCGACAACACACATTTTACATCTTCCGGTCGCTAAGCGACAAAACACATTTTACATCTTCCGGTCGCTAAGCGACAACACACATTTTACATCTTCCGGTCGCTAAGCGACAAAACACATTTTACATCTTCCGGTCGCTAAGCGACAACACACATTTTACATCTTCCGGTCGCTAAGCGACAACACACATTTTACATCTTCCGGTCGCTAAGCGACAACACACATTTTACATCTTCCGGTCGCTAAGCGACAACACACATTTTACATCTTCCGGTCGCTAAGCGACAAAACACATTTTACATCTTCCGGTCGCTAAGCGACAAAACACATTTTACATCTTCCGGTCGCTAAGCGACAACACACATTTTACATCTTCCGGTCGCTAAGCGACAAAACACATTTTACATCTTCCGGTCGCTAAGCGACAAAACACATTTTACATCTTCCGGTCGCTAAGCGACAAAACACATTTTACATCTTCCGGTCGCTAAGCGACAAAACACATTTTACATCTTCCGGTCGCTAAGCGACAACACACATTTTACATCTTCCGGTCGCTAAGCGACAACACACATTTTACATCTTCCGGTCGCTAAGCGACAAAACACATTTTACATCTTCCGGTCGCTAAGCGACAACACACATTTTACATCTTCCGGTCGCTAAGCGACAACACACATTTTACATCTTCCGGTCGCTAAGCGACAAAACACATTTTACATCTTCCGGTCGCTAAGCGACAACACACATTTTACATCTTCCGGTCGCTAAGCGACAAAACACATTTTACATCTTCCGGTCGCTAAGCGACAAAACACATTTTACATCTTCCGGTCGCTAAGCGACAAAACACATTTTACATCTTCCGGTCGCTAAGCGACAACACACATTTTACATCTTCCGGTCGCTAAGCGACAACACACATTTTACATCTTCCGGTCGCTAAGCGACAACACACATTTTACATCTTCCGGTCGCTAAGCGACAACACACATTTTACATCTTCCGGTCGCTAAGCGACAACACACATTTTACATCTTCCGGTCGCTAAGCGACAACACACATTTTACATCTTCCGGTCGCTAAGCGACAACACACATTTTACATCTTCCGGTCGCTAAGCGACAAAACACATTTTACATCTTCCGGTCGCTAAGCGACAAAACACATTTTACATCTTCCGGTCGCTAAGCGACAACACACATTTTACATCTTCCGGTCGCTAAGCGACAAAACACATTTTACATCTTCCGGTCGCTAAGCGACAACACACATTTTACATCTTCCGGTCGCTAAGCGACAACACACATTTTACATCTTCCGGTCGCTAAGCGACAACACACATTTTACATCTTCCGGTCGCTAAGCGACAACACACATTTTACATCTTCCGGTCGCTAAGCGACAACACACATTTTACATCTTCCGGTCGCTAAGCGACAACACACATTTTACATCTTCCGGTCGCTAAGCGACAACACACATTTTACATCTTCCGGTCGCTAAGCGACAACACACATTTTACATCTTCCGGTCGCTAAGCGACAAAACACATTTTACATCTTCCGGTCGCTAAGCGACAACACACATTTTACATCTTCCGGTCGCTAAGCGACAACACACATTTTACATCTTCCGGTCGCTAAGCGACAACACACATTTTACATCTTCCGGTCGCTAAGCGACAACACACATTTTACATCTTCCGGTCGCTAAGCGACAACACACATTTTACATCTTCCGGGGGCACGTGGGTCTCGCGTGCTAAATTAAAACATCATCCGGTCGCTAATCGACAAAACACATTTTACATCTTCCGGTCGCTAAGCGACAACACACATTTTACATCTTCCGGTCGCTAAGCGACAAAACACATTTTACATCTTCTGGTCGCTAAGCGACAACACACATTTTACATCTTCCGGTCGCTAAGCGACAAAACACATTTTACATCTTCCGGTCGCTAAGCGACAACACACATTTTACACACATTTTACATCTTCCGGTCGCTAAGCGACAAAACACATTTTACATTCTTCCGGTGACGTCATCCGGAAGACTAAACATCATACAACTATCCTTCGGCATCTGCCGATGACGTCAGCCGGAAGACGAAACCAACAGACAATTAACTCTCGGCATCTGCCGATGACGTCAGCCGGAAGATTGCCTCATCCAGCTTCCGTCTTACGGTAGAGAACACTAAATCATCAAATGACTCCTCCCAACGGAAAGAAAACACAACTCATTCAAAATGCATATAGCGGAAGACTTAAGCAACAGATCATTTATAAATCTATATAATCATTCCCTGACTCAATGATCCACTAGACAGTTTCAAAGCCCAACGTTTTAAAATAATCTCATCCTACTTAAACTACCATGTCCTTTAACATACTGTAACATAAGAGTCTTAACCAGGGGTCATAAATCGCCTCTCCAGTCCCGCACTGTCACCTTGAGCATCCTCCAGCAACCAGCCTTAAGCATCCCCTTTGCACATAACATCCTCACCTGAACCTTCTTCACCTACACCATAAGGTTTAACTATAAGCCTAATGCTTAGCAAGGAATGCATGCTGACAGATATACATGAGTACACAATTTAAAGAGACATAAGTTCATAAACCATTCATCATTCGTGTTCATCTTTATCATTTACATGACATGTATTAAGGCAGGAGACGAGGGAGGAAGACAGGGGTACATAGTCATTTGCCTATCGCGGCAGACATACATAATCATTTGCCTATCGCGGCAATCATGATACATCACTCGGCCTCCCCAGTGGGAGAATTCGCGAGTCGTACATATCATTAACTCGGCCTCCACCAGTGGGAGATTTCGCGAGTCGTACATATCATTAACTCGGCCTCCACCAGTGGGAGAATTCGCGAGTCATACATAACATAGTCTTTCCCCGCTCTGCACTTAATCTTGGTTACATTTGCTTTCATGTTCTCAACTTAATCATAACAGGGACACAGTGCATAGACATAAAGTTCATAGAGAGAAGTCATATCATGAGGACAAGTAAAACATCCTGTAACTTTACATTTACTTACACAACTTCTTCATATCGTGGAAATAACAAATCATAGTCAATAAGCTAACATCTTAGTGATTTCCTAATACCCTTGCGGTGTAGGGCCTTAGTGGCCGGAAATCTTAACACATTCACTTACCTGGATTCCTTAGCAATCCGAGTTTCTTTCCTTTAAACTTCTTCACCTAAAACATGTACATTACAGTAGTTAAAACAAAGTCCTAATAGTCCTAATCATAAACCATCCTAGGATCTAATAGCTAAAGTCATTCCGATTCCTCTGTTTGACACACTGCAGTCTGAAATCCGAAACTAGGTGGACAGGTTTTACCATTGATTAAATCCGAGTTGGTTACTTAAAATGCTCAGAATCGATTCGGGATGACATTTCTACTCCCAGATTTTAAAAGTCATAAACTACTCGGCCACTGCTAAAAAAAATCCAAACTCAGTGCCGAGCTGAAAACAGAGCTCTATTTACTAATGAATGACTACATTGTCCATTTCATACCTCGGGTGTGGATTTGCAGAGAAGAGCAAGCTCGAACCAGCCGTCGGTAAAGGGAAGTTCTGGTAGCCGAGAGCAAGAACTTGGGAAAGAAGGAATCGCCGAGAGGGAATGTCGGCTACAGTGGTAATAAATGAGGTTTAAGATTTCCATTTCCTAACCTAGTTTTACTCAACTTGTAATAAATTTGTCTTAACATTAAATTTTAAATCATAAGGGTTAAATAAGAGGGTGACAATGAAAATGGTCAGAAAATCACCTGGCCGAAATGTCGGGTGTTACATCCACCCCTCCTTAAACAAAATTTTCATCCTCGAAAATTGTTCAAGCAAATAACTTAGGATATTTGTCCAACATCTCCTGCTGCCTTTCCCATGTGGCTTCTTCAATGCCATGATTTGTCCATAAAACTTTCACCAATGGGATCTCTTTGTTTCTCAGAGTCTTGACTGCATATTCCAATATCTGTATCGGTTTCTCCTCATACTCCAGTGTCGGTTCTAAACCAATATCCGATGGCTGGATGACCTGCATCGGATCACGCATGCACTTTCTTAACATTGACACATGGAAGACATTATGAACTTTATCCAGTGATGGAGGAAGTTGCAGTCTGTAAGCTGTACTCCCGATTTTTGCCAAGACAGGGAAGGGTCCAATGAATCTAGGATTAAGTTTTCCCTTCTTGCCAAATCTTAAGACTCCTTTAAATGGTGACACCTTTAAGAATACTTCATCTCCTACTGAAAACTCGAGTTCCCTTCTCCTTTGATCTGCATAACACTTCTGCCGGCTTTGTGCAGTCATCATTCTTTTCCGAATAGTGGCAATCTTATCTGACATTTGTTGCAGAATATCAGGTCCAAGAAGTTTTGTTTCACCAACCTCGTCCCAGTAAAGGGGTGACCTACATTTCCTTCCATACAGTACTTCATAAGGTGCCATACCGATGGTGGACTGATAACTGTTATTGTAGGAAAACTCAACCAGAGGTAATTGTCTGCTCCAAGTTGTCTGAAAGTCAAGTACACATGCTCTCAACATATCTTCGAGTATTTGAATCGTCCTTTCTGACTGGCCATCGGTCTGTGGGTGAAAAGCTGTGCTGAAAGATAACTTTGTACCTAATGTACCTTGCAAACTTTTCCAGAATCGAGAGGTGAACCTGGGGTCACGGTCAGAGACAATGGATACAGGGATCCCATGCAACCTAATAATTTCCTGAACATAAAGATCAGCAAATTGGTCCATCGTATAGGTGGTCCTTACAGGTAAGAAATGGGCTGATTTCGTCAGTCTATCCACCACAACCCAAATACAATCATGCCCTTTAGTCGTCTTAGGTAGTCCTACTACGAAATCCATAGCTATGTGTTCCCACTTCCACTCGGGAATAGGCAACGGCTGAAGAGTACCTCCTGGACGTTGGTGCTCGGCTTTGACTTGTTGGCATACTAAACAGGACTCTACATACTTAGCAACATCCCTTTTTAGGTTAGGCCACCAGTACTGTAACTTCAGGTCTCGGTACATCTTGGTGCAGCCAGGATGTACAGAAAAGGAAGAGGAGTGCGCCTCAGCCAAGATCAACTTACGCAATTCCACATCATTAGGAATGCACCACCGATTTCTAAACCTCAGGATCCCATCCTTGGAGAGACTGAACTCGGAGGTGGTGTCCTTCAACTTATCCATCATGCTGATATTTTCCACTGAATCCTTCTGTTGTGCATCCTTGATCTTTTCCAAAATTGTTGGTTGAATAGTTAACTCAGCGAGCAAGACTGATAACTCTGGAACTATCTCCAAGTCAAATTTCTGAACTTCTGTTCTTAAGGGTATAGACATGGTTGAAACCACGGGCTACATTGTTGTTGACATCCTACTCAACGCATCAGCTACAGAGTTAGCCTTCCCGGGGTGATACTTGATCTCAAAATCGTAGTCCTTGACAAATTCCAACCAACGTCTCTGTCTCATGTTCAATTCCTTCTGTGTGAAGAGGTACTTTAGACTTTTATGGTCAGAAAACACCTCACATTGCTGTCCATATAAATAGTGTCTCCAAATCTTCAAGGCAAAAACCACGGCAGCTAATTCTAGATCATGAGTGGGGTAATTTTGCTCGTAACTCTTTAGCTGCCTAGAAGCATACGCTATAACTTTACCCTCTTGCATCAAAACACAACCTAACCCAACTTTAGACGCATCACAGTAAACACTAAATTTTCCTTCTTCGGTTGGGAGGGTCAATACAGGAGCTGTTGTTAACTTCAGTTTTAACGTCTGGAAGCTGTCTTCACAGGCTTCAGTCCAAGTATACTTAATGTCCTTCTTTGTTAAACCTGTCAGGGGTTTAGCTATCATGGAAAATCCCTTGATGAACTTCCTGTAATAGCCTGCCAATCCAAGGAAGCTGCGGACTTCGCTGGCATTCTTAGGTTGAGGCCAATCCTTTACTGCCTGAATTTTGGTCGGGTCCACAGATATGCCATTAGCAGAAACTACATGGCTAAGGAAATTAACCTTATCTAACCAAAACTCACACTTAGACAGTTTGGCGTAAAGTTGATGCTCCTTCAATGTCGTCAAAACTACTTTCAAATGTTCTTCATGGTCAGCCACAGTTCGAGAGTATATCAAGATATCATCTATGAACACAATCACAAACTTATCCAAATACTCACGAAACACACGGTTCATTAGATCCATAAAAGCGGCAGGGGCGTTTGTCAATCCAAACGACATGACTAAGAATTCATAATGTCCATAGCGGGTTCCGAAGGCTGTCTTTGGTATATCTCCTTCTTTAACCTTCAGTTGGTAATAACCCGAACGTAAATCTATCTTTGAAAACACCTTAGCTCCTTGCAATTGGTCAAACAAATCGTCAATCCTGGGTAAGGGGTACCTATTCTTGATTGTCAACTTATTTAGTTCCCTGTAGTCTATGCACATTCTAAGAGAACCATCCTTCTTCCTTACAAATAAGACTGGTGCACCCCAAGGAGAACTACTGGGGCGAATAAATCCCTTGTCAACCAATTCCTGCAGTTGGACCTTCAATTCTTTCAACTCAACAGGTGCCATACGGTAAGGATTCTTAGATACAGGTGATGCCTCGGGGTATGTATCAATTACAAACTCTATCTCTCTATCGGGTGGTATACCCGGTAAATCATCTAAGAATACCTCGGGAAACTCTCGGACTATAGGAATATCCTGTAGCTCAATTTTATTCTTCACCCGGTCATCTATTACACTAGCCAGGTAGCTCTCACAACCACCTCTCAGCATTCGGTATATTTCTAGTGAGGATATAATTGGTATTTTACTTATTTTAGGAATAGCTTGGAAGGAATAATGGTTATCATTTGGGGGTCTAAAATCAACTATTCCAGATCGACAACTTATCGTGGCATGATGTCTAAATAACCAATCCATCCCTAATATCACTTCATACCCTTTTATGTCAATGACAATTAATTCCGCATAGAGATTCTTATTCCCTAAGGACACGACGTCACCCTTAACAATCCGCTCTGAATGTAGGGACTTCCCTGATGGCAACACAACACTATATAACCTTTCAGCTGGTAAGGGTCCTATGCTATGTTTGCATACAAACAAGGTTGATATAAACGAGTGTGTGGCCCCTGTATCTATGAGTGTATAAGCAGCAAAACCACAGATCATGATGGTACCTGATATGACTGTATGCTGAACAGCTCCCTCATCTTCCATCAACGCATACACTCTGGGTACAACCCTTGCACGGTTCGGGTCTGGCGGCATGGGGCAATCTCTGACCATGTGTCCGGTCTTATCACACCTGAAGCACCGGCCAGAAAGCAGCTTGCACTCACCAGGGTGGTTCCTCTGACATGTAGGGCATAGAGGCGCCAGAGGTCTCTTTCCTTTTCCCTGGTCTTCATTCTGGTTGAGGGGCCTCTTCATTCCATGCTGTTGTTGCTGTGGTCCCCTGTTCTGTCGTGGCTGCCAACCCTTGTTCTGACGTGGTGGCGGCTGAGCGTCCTTCATGAGTTTCTTTGGCTGTTCGCGTTGTGCATATGCTGTCATTTCTGCCTCTTCTAGCTCCAAGGCCTTAGCCGTCACTTCACCATAAGGTACATTATGTATCCCGGCAGTCTTCACTTTCATGTACAGACTTGGCTTCAGTCCTTGAACAAACTGGTAAATCTTATCTTCCTCATCCTCAATCATACGGGGAGCAAACCGTGATAAAGCATCAAATTCACATATATAATCCGTCACAGAGCCAGTTTGTCGTAGATTCATAAACTCCTTCTTCTTGTTGGCCCGAACAGTCCTATTGAAGTACTTGTCAAAGAAGGCAGTCTTGAACATCCCCCAGGTCATAGCTTCGGCATTAGTGGTGCTCTGGATCGAGTCCCACCAATGCCTTGCACTTAACTCCAAATGAAAGACAGCATAGGTGACCTTATCCCCTTCGTCAACCTTTGCATACTTAAACATATCTTCAATCTTTCGGATCCACTCCTCAGCATGGACAGGATCTGAAACATACCCATTAAACACCGGGGGTCGAAGCCGGTGGAAGCGCTCACCCCCATGATCATGAGTTGCGTTAGTACTGGAGTTGCCTTGTTCTTTTCTAGCTGTCATCAGTCGTTCTATCTGGTGAGATTGGCGCATGACCAACTCAGTCAACTGAGCAATAGCATTGCTATCCTCATTGGCCTCTCTCTGTTGACCTCCAACCATCTTGGGATTCCTAGACAAATCATTACAGGCATAACTTAACTTAATGACATACATGAAATCATAAACACTTACAGTTGCTGAGGTGTGCTCAAGTGACAGTCGGTGCTGGGAGACAGTCTGCAGAATCGGTTTTAGAACCTGGTTTTAGCTTTGATACCACAATTGTAACGACCCCGGCCAGGAGCCGTCACGTGTTCATATTCTTTCATTAATCGTTTGCTTGACTTTTACTATTATTACATTCACTTACTATCTCTCAACAGACTTTCACATTTAACATATATTTTTTTTTTTAAACTGGTAATAGAAACGCAGAACCATTAAGGAAGACGAACCCTCTCGTGCCCGACTTCCCACGCCTCGTCGGCTCAACCTTCACAGAGTAAAGCGACTAGACTCGGTCATTGGCTTCTTGACAATTTCGGGAAAAGAGGAGGTGCCCTCAATTCTCTTAACTTAATACCACTCGGGTTTGCATGGGTTGCATGCGTTGACAACCCTTAGAAATTTAGGTCGTCCGGTCATCACGGCATTACACGTGACTCGCTTAACATCGCCTAAAAGGATGACATCTTCCGGTCGCTAAGCGACAACACACATTTTACATCTTTCGGTCGCTAAGCGACAACACACATTTTACATCTTCCGGTCGCTAAGCGACAACACACATTTTACATCTTCCGGTCGCTAAGCGACAACACACATTTTACATCTTCCGGTCGCTAAGCGACAACACACATTTTACATCTTTCGGTCGCTAAGCGACAAAACACATTTTACATCTTTCGGTCGCTAAGCGACAACACACATTTTACATCTTTCGGTCGCTAAGCGACAACACACATTTTACATCTTTCGGTCGCTAAGCGACAAAACACATTTTACATCTTCCGGTCGCTAAGCGACAACACACATTTTACATCTTTCGGTCGCTAAGCGACAACACACATTTTACATCTTCCGGTCGCTAAGCGACAACACACATTTTACATCTTCCGGTCGCTAAGCGACAAAACACATTTTACATCTTTCGGTCGCTAAGCGACAACACACATTTTACATCTTTCGGTCGCTAAGCGACAACACACATTTTACATCTTTCGGTCGCTAAGCGACAACACACATTTTACATCTTCCGGTCGCTAAGCGACAACACACATTTTACATCTTTCGGTCGCTAAGCGACAACACACATTTTACATCTTTCGGTCGCTAAGCGACAACACACATTTTACATCTTTCGGTCGCTAAGCGACAACACACATTTTACATCTTTCGGTCGCTAAGCGACAAAACACATTTTACATCTTTCGGTCGCTAAGCGACAACACACATTTTACATCTTTCGGTCGCTAAGCGACAACACACATTTTACATCTTCCGGTCGCTAAGCGACAACACACATTTTACATCTTCCGGTCGCTAAGCGACAACACACATTTTACATCTTTCGGTCGCTAAGCGACAACACACATTTTACATCTTCCGGTCGCTAAGCGACAACACACATTTTACATCTTCCGGTCGCTAAGCGACAAAACACATTTTACATCTTCCGGTCGCTAAGCGACAACACACATTTTACATCTTTCGGTCGCTAAGCGACAACACACATTTTACATCTTCCGGTCGCTAAGCGACAAAACACATTTTACATCTTCCGGTCGCTAAGCGACAACACACATTTTACATCTTCCGGTCGCTAAGCGACAAAACACATTTTACATCTTCCGGTCGCTAAGCGACAAAACACATTTTACATCTTCCGGTCGCTAAGCGACAACACACATTTTACATCTTCCGGTCGCTAAGCGACAAAACACATTTTACATCTTTCGGTCGCTAAGCGACAAAACACATTTTACATCTTTCGGTCGCTAAGCGACAAAACACATTTTACATCTTCCGGTCGCTAAGCGACAACACACATTTTACATCTTCCGGTCGCTAAGCGACAAAACACATTTTACATCTTCCGGTCGCTAAGCGACAACACACATTTTACATCTTTCGGTCGCTAAGCGACAAAACACATTTTACATCTTCCGGTCGCTAAGCGACAACACACATTTTACATCTTTCGGTCGCTAAGCGACAAAACACATTTTACATCTTCCGGTGACATCATCCGGAAGACTAAACCATCATACAACTATCCTTCGGCATCTGCCGATGACGTCAGCCGGAAGACTAAACCAACAGACAATTAACTCTCGGCATCTGCGATGACGTCAGCCGGAAGATTGCCTCATCCAGCTTCCGTCTTACGGTAGAGAACACTAAATCATCAAATGACTCCTCCCAACGGAAAGAAAACACAACTCATTCAAAATGCATATAGCGGAAGACTTAAGCAACAGATCATTTATAAATCTATATAATCATTCCCTGACTCAATGATCCACTAGACAGTTTCAAAGCCCAACGTTTTAAAATAATCTCATCCTACTTAAACTACCATGTCCTTTAACATACTGTAACATAAGAGTCTTAACCAGGGGTCATAAATCACCTCTCCAGTCCCGCACTGTCACCTTAAGCATCCTCCAGCAACCAGCCTTAAGCATCCCCTTTGCACATAACATCCTCACCTGAACCTTCTTCACCTACACCATAAGGTTTAACTATAAGCCTAATGCTTAGTAAGGAATGCATGCTGACAGATATACATGAGTACACAATTTAAAGAGACATAAGTTCATAAACCATTCATCATTCGTGTTCATCTTTATCATTTACATGACATGTATTAAGGCAGGAGACGAGGGAGGAAGACAGGGGTACATAGTCATTTGCCTATCGCGGCAGACATACATAATCATTTGCCTATCGCGGCAATCATGATACATCACTCGGCCTCCCCAGTGGGAGAATTCGCGAGCCATACATATCATTAACTCGGCCTCCACCAGTGGGAGATTTCGCGAGTCGTACATATCATTAACTCGGCCTCCACCAGTGGGAGATTTCGCGAGTCATACATATCATTAACTCGGCCTCCACCAGTGGGAGAATTCGCGAGTCATACATAACATAGTCTTTCCCCGCTCTGCACTTAATCTTGGTTACATTTGCTTTTCATGTTCTCAACTTAATCATAACAGGGACACAGTGCATAGACATAAAGTTCATAGAGAGAAGTCATATCATGAGGACAAGTAAAACATCCTGTAACTTTACATTTACTTACACAACTTCTTCATATCGTGGAAATAACAAATCATAGTCAATAAGCTAACATCTTAGTGATTTCCTAATACCCTTGCGGTGTAGGGCCCTAGTGGCCGGAAATCTTAACACATTCACTTACCTGGATTCCTTAGCAATCCGAGTTCTTTCCTTTAAACTTCTTCACCTAAAACATGTACATTACAGTAGTTAAAACAAAGTCCTAATAGTCCTAATCATAAACCATCCTAGGATCTAATAGCTAAAGTCATTCTGATTCCTCTGTTTGACACACTGCAGTCTGAAATCCGAAACTAGGTGGACAGGTTTTACCATTGATTAAATCCGAGTTGGTTACTTAAAATGCTCAGAATCGATTCGGGATGACATTTCTACTCCCAGATTTTAAAAGTCATAAACTACTCGGCCACTGCTAAAAAAAATCCGAACTCAGTGCCGAGCTGAAAACAGAGCTCTATTTACTAATGAATGACTACATTGTCCATTTCATACCTCGGGTGTGGATTTGCAGAGAAGAGCAAGCTCGAACCAGCCGTCGGTAAAGGGAAGTTCTGGTAGCCGAGAGAAAGAACTTGGGAAAGAAGGAATCGCCGAGAGGGAATGTCGGCTACAGTGGTAATAAATGAGGTTTAAGGTTTCCATTTCCTATTTATACTAAATCCATCGATTTTAATTACAAAACTGCCACCCACCCTAGTTTTACTCAACTTGTAATAAATTTGTCTTAACATTAAATTTTAAATCATAAGGGTTAAATAAGAGGGTGACAATGAAAATGGTCAGAAAATCACCTGGCCGAAATGTCGGGTGTTACACAGGCTGTGTCGACGGGGTGTTACGCCAAATTAGTTCTCAATGGATTGGAGAGGAGCACACCGCACTATGCTCCCATCTCCCTCATAGGCGTCTCCCGCTTGCTCCTTACTTGCCTTTTTCTCGAAAAGGGCATTCAACCTTTGTTTGGTCGGGAAATCTCTCGTACGGTGTTGTCCCTCGCAAATGAAGCATCCCCCCATGAGACCCTTCCTCACGACATCACCTCTCTTTGATGTGTTTGCTTCCACCACTGCCTTGCCCTCAAAAGGTTTTCTCGGTTTGCTATGATGTGCCTTCTCTTCTTTGTTTTCGGGCCCTTTTCCCTTGGATGATCCCACAATGTCTACCAATCTTTCGGCGGCGGCCATGGCAGAAGATACCTCCGTAACTCCTTGCCTACGCATCTCGGTTTGCGCCCATGGTTGTAGCCCCGAAACGAAGTTAAATAGTTTTTCTTCCTCCGACATACCTTGGATATCTAACATCAAAGATGAGAACTCGGACACATAGGCTCTAATGGTTGTAGTGTGTCGTAGGTTCTTGAGGGATTGCCTTGCCAACAACCCGTGTTGCAAGGTAGGAATTGATCCTTTAGTTCCCGTTGAAGTACCTCCCATGACTCGATTTGTGGCCTCCCCACAATGTGGTCCTCGGACACTCGCGTCCTCCACCAAAGCTTTGCGTCTCCATTTAGATACATACTGGTAACCGACACCTTGTCTTCTTCCGCCACATGACTTGCACGAAAATACTGCTCCATATCCCAAAGAAAGTTCTCAACTTCTTTGGCCGATCGGACACCATCAAAAGATTTGGGTTTGGTCACCTTGATCCGATGAGTACTCCCACGCTCATTGGGACTATCCATCACTCTCTTGATCAAGTTGACCTCCGTCTTTGCCCATGCCATCACTTCATGAAACTCGTCAAGGCTCTCCTTTACCGATTCCATCAAAGCACCAAAATCTTTCGTGATGCTAGTATAACGTTCCTCCATAATGGCCGACATACTAGCAAGTTGGGTTGTGAGGTCCTCGACTAACACGGCATGATGCCCGACAAACGTGAATAAGCACTCCGCCCCTTCATGAGACTCGCCCACCACATTTTCCAACCGAAGCATCCTCTCCTTTAGCTCGTTCATCCTCGTCTTTTTACCTATCTTGCTCCACAAAAAACTTCGCTCTGATACCTAATTGTCACGGGTCAAACTTTGCTCCCAAAATTTTCCACCCCGTGATGGCAACCAAGCACTCGCACTTGGCTCAGCCTACTCACTACAAATGATTGGATCAAGATCGAATGAAAACACGTGAGATGAATGAGAATAAAATAACACCACAAGTACGGGAAACTCGATCCCAACCCTTCTTGTATTCCAAATACGAGAACTAGGCACAAAAATCTCACCAAGGCGAACCACAATGCTCAAGACACTCTTCCACTCGAACTTGATGTCTTTGGCTTGGTTGCTCATGGCCTATTTATACACAAATGGCCAAGGCCATGTACATGAATCCTCATAAGTGCAAGCACTAACATAAATAAGCACTAATATAAATAAGCACTAACATAAATGAAGCACTAACATAAATGAGAGCACTAACATAAATGAAGCACTAACATAAATGAGAGCACTAATATAAATGAAGCACTAACATAAATGACCTTATGCCTTCCTGCGTGGGCCTGCCCTATCGGCCCAGCGCCTAGGGCCATATGCGTCGGGCCTGCGCTCAGCACCCAGCTCCCTGTCCAACGCCCTGCCCAACGCCAAATGTGGACTGCGCCACTCCAAGTGATTCAGCCCGCATGCCTTAAGTGCCCACCAACACTTAGAATATTTTAGCATGCCTTGAGGAGTTTGCCAAGCTCCTCCTTCCTTGGGCCCTTGGCCCGTGTCTTTATGCATCATGGTTGTGTTGACATAGCCACACACGACTTGTTGATCTTGTCGCACCACTTTACCCTACGTCTAGGTTTCATGGTGTGGCCAACTTGCCTTGAGCGCCCCATATCGCCCCGTTTGCCTTGCCTTGCAACCATAAGCTTGATATCTCGGCCAAGCTCTTAGCACGACTCTTCATCCATGCCGGTCACTACACTCGCATAGTGGCTTGTTTACCTCGGTCAAATACTATCTCGACTCAATGACACGGCGCTCCCGCCTCTGGTAATTTAGTGGTGTGACACTAACTATCTCCTCCCTTTCTAGGCAAGGACAAGAGTACTTAGTCGTTGGAGTTTGGCAGCAGTTTTTTTTTATTTATTGCCTTGTTTGAGCATTTTATTAATTTTATGGTGATGACTTTTTTTATTTGAGCTTGTATAAGACATTTGGATTGAAACTTGGTCATTTAACCTTTATTGAAAAATTATTTAATTATCGCACTATTATATTTGTATTCACTATGTAAATTTTTGGGCTTTGATTTATGTTCAAATCTTCCGCTGCAAACCAATTCTTGGGCTGGGCGATCAGGTCCTCTAAGAAAATCAGGTCGTTCCACACGGCGTTCTGTTAGGCCTACTTTTGGGTTGTGACAAACGTCACACGTAGAACAACCTTAGATTGTTTGGCCCCACACAACTTCAAACAACCAAGGGTTTGTGAGATGTATACAAATGAATCAAATAAAATGAAACAACATTCATGCGTAAAGTAAACTTTTAAAACTGACATACGTATAGTGATGCACCATAAAGGTGGTAACTTTAAAATCAACCCGAATTAGAATTTTTCCTAGCAGAATATAGAACAAATTGTATCAAATATAAAACCAACCAAATCCTCTTATTTTTACATAAAATTGGTATCAAGATAAGATTTGGATGTCTACTAAATATCCTCCAAAAATCACTTTCAAAAGTCTTAAAATAAGGGAGATCTCATATGATCCTTTCTAGTCGTCTCGGACAAAAACTAGGTTTTACGGCAGCTAAAGGTGTCCATTTTATGTACGATGCAGTCTGTCAAATAAACGTTTCTGGAAACAAATTTTGGATATAATCCCAATATATGAATGATAAACAATCTCACCTAATTTCGTAGAAAGAATCGCTAAGGAGTAGAAGTTGTGATGCAAAGAATAATCAACACTCAGATGACTATCACAGATGTTTCACAAAACCTAAATTAGCTGTCTAGTGATAGACCCTTCTAAACCGATTGTAACCAGAGTTCTATCCTCTTGCTGAAGAGTTCTTATTCTTGAATAAGAATTAGGGAAGAGGATAATATTGAAGAATTCACGTAACTCAAATAAAAAACAATGGACTCTTAACACAAAACAAACCTCGCATAAAACCACCAAAGAATTGTCATGCAAACAGAGATGAATTCTCAAGGTTGAACAAAAGTTTGATTTTTCTATTTCTCAATGGCAAAAGCTACTCTCTAAGGCAGCAACAATGAAATATAAATATCCTTCATAATTAGATTTTGTAAAATAAAACAAATTAAACTTAAAGAAAAATCAGCCTAAACAAATTAGCCCCACTTATTAAACGCACGAGGCAACCATGCATGCAATTTATTAAAACGCATAAATATAGATAAATTAGGTCTTGATGAAGAGTGTTGATGTGCCTTCATTTGATGTGGCTTCTTGGACGTTAATCAACTTGGTTCATTTCTTGACGATCCATTATAGTAGATGTTTCAAAATCTTCATGTACCTTACATTTGGTTCGACCTCCAAATCATCAAGGAAGGTTATGCCCAAACATTGAGTAAACAAATTAGAAAGTCTCTTGGCTCGTGATCTCGTGAGGGGTCTTAAAAGTACATCATCCTCCCTGGATGATTGAGGATTTGACTTCAAATTTGATTCGGCCTTTACAGTGTTGTCTTCTTTGTCAAGATAAGTGATTTTGCATTTCAAAGGACTAACTCAAACAACCAAATGAAAAATGATCCAAGATCTTCTCCAATAACTTCAATCCACTCAAGAGCAAAACAAGTTTTAGGAAACTATTTGAGTGTGTGCCACAGGTTAATAATATAATATGGATTCTTAATCATAAAGTTTAACAAATCAACATGTTTAATATAAGGTACCTGTAGGATCGAGATTGTCTAAGAGGGGGGGGGGGGGGGTGAATTAGACCTTTTTAATTTTCTTAAACTAATCAGCAAGCAAACACAATAATGCAAATAACAGAGAGAGAGAGAAAAAAATCAACACAAGATTTTTACGTGGTTCGATCAAACCTTGCCTACATCCACGCTTCAAGGTTCACCCTTTGAAGATCCTTAACCTTCTCCTCGGCGAGAAAAACAGATCAGGAATTTCGGGCTCCGATCAACTGCCTTTACAATTCAGGATTGAACTTCACGGGCGTCAATCTACTACCTTATACAGATTGTAGAGTTCGTAAATGGTAAGCTCAGACTACACTCTCACAAGGATTAAATCTCAAGTTAATGTAGAGAGGTGTAGAAGAAATACAGAGTATGAATGATTTTGCAGATTAGGGCTCAAGAGTAAGATTTGCAAAAGTTGTTCCTTCGTACTCTAACCTTGGCTTAAATACTCTATATGTTAGTCGGCTCTTGACTTCAATGCTCCTCATCCAATAATGGAAACTTTGTTACCATTGGAGCAGCTTTCATACAATTTCAGGTAGCCGTTGCCTTCTGTAGTTGCAAGTCGTCGTCGCCATTAAAGTTCTGGAGTTAATGCTGAAAACGACGTCATTGTAGCTTCGCGGCTATTTTGAATTCTGGCGGAAGATCATCGGTGGAAACAGCTTTAAAAGCTATCGACATGAGTATCTTCAAAACGTCATCGGTAGATGCAACCTTGAGGACTCCATCGGCAGTTGCAGCTTGGAATGCTATCGGCAGATGCAGCTCGAATGTTATCGGCAGATGGAGCTCGAAAGTTATCGGCAGATGGAGCTCGAAAGTTATCGGCAGATGGAGCTCGAAAGTTATCGGCAGATGGAGCTCGAAAGTTATCGGCAGATGGAGCTCGAAAGTTATCGGCAGATGCAGCTCGAATGTTATCGGCAGATGGAGCTCGAAAGTTATCGGCAGATGGAGCTCGAAAGTTATCGGCAGATGGAGCTCGAAAGTTATCGGCAGATGGAGCTCGAAAGTTATCGGCAGATGGAGCTCGAAAGTTATCGGCAGATGGAGCTCGAAAGTTATCGGCAGATGGAGCTCGAAAGTTATCGGCAGATGGAGCTCGAAAGTTATCGGCAGATGGAGCTCGAAAGTTATCGGCAGATGGAGCTCGAAAGTTATCGGCAGATGGAGCTCGAAAGTTATCGGCAGATGGAGCTCGAAAGTTATCGGCAGATGGAGCTCGAAAGTTATCGGCAGATGGAGCTCGAAAGTTATCGGCAGATGGAGCTCGAAAGTTATCGGCAGATGGAGCTCGAAAGTTATCGGCAGATGGAGCTCGAAAGTTATCGGCAGATGGAGCTCGAAAGTTATCGGCAGATGGAGCTCGAAAGTTATCGGCAGATGGAGCTCGAAAGTTATCGGCAGATGGAGCTCGAAAGTTATCGGCAGATGGAGCTCGAAAGTTATCGGCAGATGGAGCTCGAAAGTTATCGGCAGATGGAGCTCGAAAGTTATCGGCAGATGGAGCTCGAAAGTTATCGGCAGATGGAGCTCGAAAGTTATCGGCAGATGGAGCTCGAAAGTTATCGGCAGATGGAGCTCGAAAGTTATCGGCAGATGGAGCTCGAAAGTTATCGGCAGATGGAGCTCGAAAGTTATCGGCAGATGGAGCTCGAAAGTTATCGGCAGATGGAGCTCGAAAGTTATCGGCAGATGGAGCTCGAAAGTTATCGGCAGATGCAGCTGGAATGTTATCGGCAGATGGAGCTCGAAAGTTATCGGCAGATGCAGCTGGAATAATCGTCGGCAAATGCACCTTGAAAAATCGTCGGCAGATGCATCTTTCAAACTTCATCGGCAGAAGCATCTTGACATTCCATCGGCAGATGTGAGCATTGAATGCCATCGGTAGATGTGACTGAACGCCATCGGTAGATGTCTTTATTTAAGTACTTTGCCTTTGTCGTTTAGCAAACGGTTTGAGTTGTCTTCAAATGCCATCGGCAGGAAGAACTAAAACAGCAGATGTAATTGGCAGATGTAACTTTTGTTTACCAATTTTTTTCAGCCCTGTACACTTAACTCGATTCATTAGACAACTAAAATACCCTTTTTAAGGGTATCTCCAAAAAATTAAAATCAAATGCATAATTCAATATTCTCATTTTATAAACATAATCAAATTACATATTTAACATTAAAATACATCATCAAAAACATATTTAGACTTAAACTCTATTTAAGTCAACAGTACCTTCATTAGGGATTGTGGGAAAATCTCCCTTCCTCCTATTATAGACCAATTCAAAATTGTCACCGTTCAATTTGAAGCTTCCAAGGCCGTTCTTGACATGGATAGTACTTCTTTGTTCTTCCTACCCTTTTTAAACTCAAAATCCAAAACAACTTGATTCGAATGGAAAGGATCCAATTTAATGATCTTGTCTCCAAACTTAAATGAATAAAAATTTGTGACCCCATCGTGTGTGGCCCTACGATCGAATTGTCATGGTCTCCCAGGCAATAAGTGACTAGTATAGACACTACATTACATAGTACTTCATCATTATACCCTCCAACGGGAAAAAATATGCTAGCTTGCTTGAACACCTTAATTTCTTCCCGGTCATTCAACAAACTCAATTTATAAGGTTGCAGGAGTAGTTTTTAATCTCAATTTGTCTATCAATTCCAAAGAAGCCCCATTGGTACAAGTACCACTATCAATTATTAAAGTACAAACATTGTCTTTGATCAAACAACAGTTGTGAAAAAAATTCTCCCATTTGCAAGTTTCATTGTCTTTGATCGAACAACCGGTTGTGAAAAAAAATTTCTCATTGGCAAGCTCCATCTCGAAATTGAGTGATAAGTGCCTTTCGAATGACCATAAGGAGGGGACCCTCTTGATCATAGAATACCTTCTCTTGTGAATCATCCTCATTATTAATAAGAGACTCTTCGACATCTTCTTTGCTCTCAACCTCATTGGTGTCCCCTTTTAAAATCATCACACGCTTGTTTGGCCCTTGTGATGCGATGTGCCCTAGACCGAGACATTTAGAACACTTGATCTCTCTAGCCCTCGGCCTTTGTACATCACCAATCTCTCTCTTCTCTTGAACTACTTTACTTGCTACCCCTTTTATTGTAAAGTCCTTTTCTTCAAATTTAGCTGTTGTTTCGTAAGGTAGGGTTGTATTTGGTGCAAACCGAGAAGTGCTCTCATTTTCTCGCATTTTCTTTTGTCTTTCAACCTTCAATGCCAATTGAATAATATCCTCCATGGTTGTACAAGATTGAAGTTCCACTATGTCTCCAATATCTCGGTTTAGGCCATTGA
Organism: Begonia masoniana; assembly: GCA_022432975.1. NCBI lineage: Eukaryota > Viridiplantae > Streptophyta > Magnoliopsida > Cucurbitales > Begoniaceae > Begonia > Begonia masoniana. The sequence goes on along the minus strand of CM039503.1, from coordinate 32,465,919 downwards.
TGAACCTTGCAATAGATTCTTCTTCTTCCTCCACTACTTCACTTTGGATTTTTAGGGTTTCAAACTCAACTAGATAATCTTCCACGGATAAAGAGTATTGCTTTATGGTTTGAAGTTGCAAGAATAATTCTTTCTTATAATGTTGATGAATAAATTTCCCTCTCATGAGTGCCCTAATGGCCCTCCAACTTTGGATCTCTTCTTCTCCTAGGCATCTTCTTCGGTTCTTCAAAATTTCCCACCACTTGCTAGTGTAACCTGAAAGTTTGATGACGCCATTTGTCGTTTGTTTTTTTCTAAATAAGTGTAGTATTCAAATACTCTATCAACTTTCTCCAACCATTCTAGAAAATCATGGTCATTACAAGAACCTTTAAATCTAGGAGTAGACACCTTGACATGCTTTATATCATCATTAGGCTCGCACATATGCCTCGAACTAAGAGGTTCTTCCACATCAAAATTTTCCTCTTCAAGTTCATCTATATCTTCTTCATGGTCAAAACGTCTCCTTTGATTGTCCTCTCTCCTTCTAGGTCTAGGGTTTTGAAGAACCCTTATATTATTGTTCCTTAATCCACGTATTTCTTGTTGCATGGCAGCAAACATGTTCTTCAATTCATTGACTTACTCTTGCATGCTCGGCTTAACCCTATTGGCTGGTGGTGGTGCGATTGCTTGACTCGTAGACTCACGATTTTGTGCATTGACGGCTCCGGTTCTTGTCATCATATTGGCAAAATTATCCGACCCCCAAATATGATAGAACACATAAGAAAGAATCAGAGCTCTGATACCAGATGATGTACCAAAAAAGTGGTAACTTTAAAATCAACTTGAATTAAGGTTTTTCCCAGCAGAATATAGTGTGAATTGTAGCAAATCAAAAAAAGAATAAATCACCTTATTTTTGCTTGAAATTGTCACCAAGATAAGATTTGGATGTCTACTAAATATCCTCCAAAAATCATGTTCAAAAGCCTTAAAATAAGGGAGATATGATAAGATCTTTTTTGGTTGTCTTGGACGAAAACTAGGGTTTTGCAGCAGCTAAAGGTGTCCACTTTACGTGCAATGCAGCCTATCAAATAAATGTTTCTTGAAATGAATTTTTGCTAGAATCCCAATATATGAATGATAAACAATCTGACACGGAGGCCCTTAGAAAATGGGCCGTGAAAACCCATAAAATCTTCAAGATGTGTTCGGGTGTGTGATGTGGACAAGGCCGAGAAGAAAGTGTAGAATAGGAGAAGAAAATGATACTAACAAGGTCAGGTGAATGTGTGTGAATTGTGGCCGAGTGTTGAGTGCATAATGAGGGCATGAAATATAGAAGAAAATAAAAGAAAAGATGAAGAGAAGAAGTGTGTGCAAACCGTGGAAGAGATAATGAAATGAAGGTGAAGAAAATGCAAGAAATAAAAAGTGAGTGTGTGAAGAGTGATGGCCAATTATGTAATGGAATGAAAGTGCATGAAATGAAGAAAATGTGGAATACCCTTGGCGGACCCGGGAGCTATCTCACATGTGCTCTCGGGTGCACGTTTTTCTGGAGAAAAACGACCACCGTAGGCCTAGGTTTTCTTCCTCAAACCTTAAACTCTAGAGAGAGCAAAGATGAGAGAAGGAGTAAGAGTTCTCCTAGTAACCCGAGGACTAGGGGAACAATAGAAGACCTCTCCACTCGATAGAAATCGAGGAACACCCAAAAGGGCTTCTAATACTTAGGTTAGGAAAATGATAATTCTCATAAAATGGCAAAAGTTCTTTTATACACACCAATGCAATGCTTAAATAGACAACCTAGGGTGGATGATTAGGGTTTGGCATTTGGAAGGATGAAATTTGAGCCATAGGATGAGTTCTTGATTGGCGGCTAGAAGGTGCCATCCTCGCGCGCGCAGCTGATTGGAGGAATGTGATGACCCCGACCCCACGTCGGTGCAGCCACGACCTGTGTCGTGCGTGCATATATACGTACATATGTATTAACCTCGCCCGTTCTCACTTAAATTTTTTCTTTTCTTTCTTTGGATTTTTCGTTTCTTTTCCTTTTCATTCGTTTATTTATTAGAGAACGGACTCGGGCTTTCAATCCATACCTAGACATTTGGGCTCTAATTTAACCGTAAGTTTGTCAACATCTAAATCACTAAACGGGGTTAAGACCATTTTTTGGGAAAATGTTGATTCGGTTTTTGGGTCCCTAAAATCCTTTGAAATACTTGGGGATCGCTCGTAAAATACGTTAAAAAGGTATAGTAAAAGGTCGGGTTAAACGTGTTTTGAAAAGTCAATTTTTTAAAAAAAATCACGTTGGGGTTCAAATATGACGCCGATTGATCGGGACCAAAGGCCGATCGATCAGGCCTTCTCCGGTTTCCCCGGCTAAAATAACCATAAATGCTGATCGATCGGGACATCAGGCCGATTGATGGGGCCCTCTCTGGATTCCGATTTAAAAACGATCTTTAATGCCGATCGATCTGGACATGAGGCCGATTAATCGGGCCCTCTCTGGTTTCCGACTTAAAACATCCATAGACCCCGATCGATCGGCGCTTGGGCACGATCGATCAAGAGGGCAAATTCTGGGCACGCGCACAGCACGCCCAGCACGCTCGCCTGGCCAGCGCGCCTTGCCTGCGCCCAGCCAGCGCGCCTCGCCAGCACCCTCTCGCCCCTTTTCCTACCACTTTGCCATTTTTCTTCAATTTTTCACCTAATACACACTTCAATTTCCATCATCAACACATCCATCAACAATCCAATTAAATTACACCTCCCAAAACTAGAACATCCAACCTAAATTCCCCAATCCCGACACAAACTTCGATTTCAACTTGAAACCACAAACCTATCATCCGATCACCAAAACCTATTCTATTTTATCAATACGTTCCAAAATCATCAATATTCACCCAAATACACATCAACATCAATATCCTATCTATTTTCATCAAAACCTTTCATACATAGTGGAAGCTATCAAAATAAAATCATCAAAATATTAATTTCAACCTATTTAGATACCAAACATCCTAATATATCTTTCTATACATTACATCAAATAATCCCAAAACATATAACCTATGCTCTCCACGGGTCGTGCTCGCGTCGACTATGCCGGCCACTCCCACGAACATCCTTCCTCAAGCTGCAGGCTCGTCGGGTGGAAGGACATCATCCTCACCTTGCTCGTAGTCACTTACACCATAATGACACCTATGAGATAAAAATCTCAACAAGTTCTACGTAAATGTATATGCATGATCATATATGCAATGAAAGCCGTCCATGTCAATTCATTTATCAGTACGTGTCAGTCTATGGTTATCGGAAATGCTCAATAGATGGATAGGGCACGTCAAGTGGTTAGACAGCCTACACCATCTGAAGGGAGGAAAACCCGCTCACCACGGAACGCCAGGTCTGAACCATGCCATGGTTGTTTACTGTGATACTTTACTTGCCTTTACATGCATGTTCTTTTCATGAAATCCATGCGTAAATTCATTTTCATGTCATTTTAAAAAAAATCGTGATGTATGAGCAATTCAATGAACGATAAAGCATACATGACGAGCATACCATCAAAACCTCACAAATACTATCAAGGCATTACAATACTTAACCAATAAAATAAACAAATCCTAACTATCCAACCAAAGCAATTAAACAAACAATGCACCAAACAAACCTCAACACGATTTCCGACTTATGGTGTAGGCCAATCGGCCACAGTAGATCACGAGAACTTATCTCTCGTCCCGTGCACATTGAGCTCCTCGTCTCGAACTTGGTTACCTAAATCAATCCATAGCGTCCTTTGTTAAAACCGAGCTTAAACGTAAAGTTTCGAAAGTTTCCTAAAACTCTAATAAATCTCTCTCGGGCATTTCATCGAACAACTTACGCTCACAAATCCTTAAACTCCATTAATGGAGGTTCCCAAGCTCCAAATTTCCGATTTTTCATACCAAATGCTAAACACTTCTACTATTTCGATCAATAACACTCAATAATCATAATAAAACTATAACTAACCATTATTAACCTAGCCCGGTTGTTTTCAATGAAATCTGACAAAACCCTAACAATTTACAATGCTAGAAATTGAGAATAACGACCAGAAAACTATAGATTCTTACTTAGAATTGTGAGGGGAAGAGAAGACGTGAAGAGAACTCGAAGATTAGAGGAGAAATCGTTGGAGCAAAGGGGGAGAACTGTGGAGGATAAAACGAGAATCGCCGTTGGAGAGAAAGGAGAGGAAGAGAAAACGTTTAAGTGTTGAAGGGAAAAGGGTATTTGGGTTTTCATTAAACTTGTCTTGGCAATTTACATATTTGCCCTTCGGTTTAACCGTCTGTTAATTCTATTGTTCGACTACCGATTCGGTTTCTCCAAAATTTTCTTATTTCACCAATTATTCCAACTTATTCCTAGGGCTCTAATAAAACCTTCTGTTCGACAAACGGATTTATTTTACTATTTCTATGAATTAAATCTCTATAGAGTCAAAATCGGAAACTTAAACATTATATTTCGGTTCAACTTCCATAAATTCTCATAATTCTCCCAAAATTCATATTAATTACAAGGACTCCGTTAAAACTCTCAGTTTGCAAAACAGACATATTTCAATTATTTACGAAATTGCAATTGCGCACACGAATCAAAAACCCATAAAACCGGGTGCTACAAGGAAGCTGCCCAGCGCGTCATTTGGTTGTCTAGCAGCGTGACTCATCAACGGCACAGAAGGTCGATCCGTGCGCGCCATCAGCGGCCACGCTGGTGATCCTGGGTGCGCGCATCCAACGACCCGCGCTACAATCTGTGGCGCGCCTGATCAACGGCCGAGATGCTCCAGCGTGCGCGCCCCGATCTGATGTCACTACCTGCCCGCGCACGCTTGCCTGATGCCAGCTTGCAGCCCGTGCGTGCCCACAAGTAAATCCGAGCCATTTCTTGACCAAAGGTTGAGATTATGCCATGTCTTTGATCCTTGTTGCCACTAACACTTGTACCTACAAAATCCATATCTTAAGAGTAGGCTCTTCTTTGGGCCAAAGCTTCCTTTAAGTCTAATTTATTGGGTATAAAATCCATAAGTGTTGAGAGGTTCCTTTACTTAGGTGGCTAAGTGTAATATCCGGCTTGTACGGACTTTTTGAATATATTATATTATATTATTATTTCATTATTTAATGGCATTTTTCGTAAATATGTCAAATCAATCAGTTTCACAAACGGAAAGCGTCATTATGATCATAACGAATAATAAGAATTTTGAGGAAATTCTGGGAATTTTCGGAGATTAAACGCTATATTCCGAGTAAATACGTTTATCGTAATGTAAAGAACGTTTTAATAAAAATAGTAAATGAGGTCCGAATTGCGAACGGACAGTCTTAATAAATCTCTAATAATAAGTTGGACTTATTGGTAAAATATGGAAATTTGGAAATGTCGAATAGTTGGACGATTAACGAAACGAAGGACGAAACAAATAAAATTAAGTAAGAAGGGCAAAATGGTAATTTGCAAACCAAAATTTATAAATAACACAAATCTCTCTTTTTCTCCTCACTTCTCTCTTTTCTCTCTGGCGCTCACGAACAGAGAAGAAACTTCTCTCTGGCCGCCGGTGTTCTCACGACATCCGACCTCCGTCCGACCTTCGTTCTTCCTCCGTCCTTCACGGTTTCTCCTCCTCTCGCTACCCTCGGTAAGTAGCTTCGGTCTTTGAGCGTTAAATTCCAAGTTTTAGGTCGATTTAACGTTAGGGTTTCGATTAGGGTTTCGATAAAAATGTCGAATTAGGGCTCGTAATTAATAGGTTAGCCGTGATTAAGTATGTATTGAACGTATTTGACGTTATGGGACGAAGAAAAATCAATTTGTGAAAAAGTTAAAAATTGGTAAATTTTCGGGTTTTTGAGAAAAACTCGTTAATTGAGATTTCGGATTATCGAGCCTTAATTGACGTTCTAAATGCTTTGATTAGCTAAGTTGGAATTTAGGAAATTCATTAGTTAAGGATTTTATAATTTGAACGTTTATAATTCAAATTGGTTTTAACGGTGGACATCGTGTTTTCCTCAGACACACGACTCCCGTGGACGAAGATTGAGATTCTGCGCGCCCAAGGTAAGTCTTCGTGACTTACTCTGACCAATTGGTCTACACCATACTTCGATGTCGTATCGAGGATCCCTGAAGAGATGTTTGCTTTAAATTCGCTTTGGTTGGGTAGTTAGGTTTAAATTGTTGTAGGTTAGTTTAATTTCAGTCTTGATGGTATGCACGTTGTTTGTTTATCGCACGGTTATATTATGCACATATCTGTTCATGCATCACGTATTTCAAAGGTCATGAAAACGAATTTCTGCACGTATTTTAAGAAAATGAACGAACCTCTGTAATGAATGAATGTAATCTGTCTGTATCTGGTCATGCGAGATGGGGCTCAGGCACGGCTGTGCGTGTTGCAAGCGTGTACCCCCCCCTCTAGGTGGAAAGGGTAGTCCGACCGCTGGATAGGCCCTCTCCATTTAGTGGGTCGAGGTCTCGGTGACAATCTCTCTGTCTGCGACGTAATGAATCTGTAATCTGAATCTGTCATGCATGTTTTCTGAATGACATCTGCACGCATGCATCTGCATTTACGTAGCTTACTGAGATTTAATTATCTCATAGGTGTCTGTATGGTGTAGGTGATATCTTTGGTGACATCGAGCCAGGTGAGGACGATGTTCCTCCTCCTGACGTAGGTGGCAGCTGATGGATGATGGCCGTGGGAGTGCGCTGAGTAGTCGAGGCGCGATATGACCCGTGGGGATGTATGTATGGACTCTGGGGTTATTTTGGGATATTTTTAATTGATAATTGTATAGAGTATTTTAGGTTGTTTGGATCTGGATAGGGGTTAGAAAATGTTTTGGTAACTGTATGTAAAAGGCTTTGGTTTAAACTGTTTTGATAAACGTTATGAAATGTTTTGATTCGTTTTGGGATTGGTACGGGTAAGCTCGGTTTTTAGAGCTATCCATGCAGTTGGATTTCGCAAAGTCCGCTGCAATACGGTTAAGTTTAAGTTACAGTTTGATTGGGATATAGATAAGAAAAATGGTGCATGAATGAGAATTTGATGGAGGATAAGCAGGGGTTGCTCTCTGGAATCGGATTCCAGAGAGCTATCACTCTGAAACTTGCTCTCTGGAAATTCCAGAGAGCAAGTGTTATGTGTTGGTCGCTGCTGTGCAGCGACTGGGCGCTGCAATATGCAGCGCCCGATCGCTGCAAGAATGCAGCGACTGGGCGCTGCATTGTGCAGCGATCGTGCGCTGCACAATGCAGCGCACGCGGCGATCGAGCGCTGCAATTTGCAGCGCCCGGTCGCTGCCAATTTTGAGGGCAGAATTCCGATTATGCCCTCCCTCCTTTTATTTGTTACTAAATGTTTTATTAAATGTTTTTTTTGTTTTAATTGTTATTTAAAGGTTTCGTTTTAAATGCTTTTAAAGTTCAGTTTTAATTCCGATTTCAAATCTGATTTCAACTTCAGTTTAGATTCCGCACAAAGTTTTATTTAAAGTATAGGAAAGTAAAAAGTGTAAAAAAAAAATAATACGGAAATACGGGTACAGTATTAGGGGTGTTACACTAAGTCTTCAACCATCATCCACAATCATACATTTAACCCTAACCACACAATCCAATGCATGATGCAAATTTAAATAATCCATACAAAAAGGCTAGAGTATGCCAAATGAGTTCATAACAAAAATTACATCAATTTATGGGCCAGGAAGACAAATTTCCATGGGCCAAAAGGGTGACTCCTTCCAAGCTCTCCAAGTGAGATCCTCTACAAGATCAACTCTTGCAAGAAAAGAAAAAACAAATTCATTAGTAAAAATGTTAAGTAGATTATGGGCCTTGGACTGTGATCTAGCTTTGGGCCTCCTTGGCATATCACAATCCCTCCTAATTTTGTAGAAAGAATCGCTAACGAGTAGAAGTTGTGATGCAGAGAATAATCAACACTCATATGACTATCACAGATGCTTCACAAAAACCAAAATCGGTTGTCTGGTGATAGACCTTTCTAAACCGATTGTAATGAGAGTTTTAACCTCTTGCTAAAGAGTCTTTATTCTTGAATAAGAATTAGGGAAGATAAAAAGTAAGGAAGATTTCATGTAACTCAAATAAAAAAACAATGGACTTTTGAACACAAAACAAACTTTGAATAAAACCACCAAGAAATTGTCATGCAAACGAAGATGAGAACTCCCAAGGTTGAACAAAAATTCATTTTTTCTATTTATCAATGGCAAAAGTTACTCTCTAAGGCAACAACAATTAAATATAAATATCCTTCATAATTAGGGTTTGTAAAATAAACTAAATTAACCCTACAAAAAATCAGCCTAAACAAATCAACCCCACTTATTAAACGCACAAGGCAACCATGCATGTACTGACCCCGACCCACAGGGTCGTCACGGGACTTGACTTGATGTTGAATTTGACCTTAACATTTTGGCCATGGAAATTTTTGACTTTTTAAAACTCTAAACCGACGCCTAGAGTTGTTTTCGAAAAAATGTTGACTCGGTTTTTGGGTCGTTTAAATCGTTTAAAATGCATGGAAAAATGTTCGAAAAATACGTTTGAAAGTATCGCGAAACGTCAGGTTGAAACATGTATAAAAATCAAAACTTAAAGAAAAAAGGGTTTGGTGCACATGACATGCGGTGCGCGCATCGTACGCCCATCACGTGCGGCCATCGCTCGCGGCACACATCCAACGTGCGCGCATGTCGCCCACCTGGGTGTGCACAGCACCCGGGTGGCGCGCGCTAGCAGCCGATCGATCGGCGAACCATCTGGTTCCCGACCAAAATCCAGACATGTCGCCGATCAATCGGCTGCGCGCCCTACGCACGCACCCCGCGCGCCCTGCTCGCGCACCCTGCGTGCCTCTGGTGCACTAGCACCCACTTCCACCCCTTTTCTCCCTTTTCTCCCTTTTTCACATTTTTCCCCATTCTCCCACCTACACTTCACCTTAAACATTCCAAAAACCTTTTCCAACCTCTTTAAACGTAAAGTACTTCAAAACCCCCAAAACATGACTCAAAAACGCTTCTCAAAACGTGTTAGAAAACATGGCATAAATTTAAGAAATCAAACTGCATGGATGATCTAAAAACCGAACGAATCCATGCATAACCTAAGTTCAACTAATGAGACTTAAGCTCAGTAAAATCATATAATGCAAAGGATGCACGTGCTATGCACGAACATTTCGAAAACATGAATATTACTTTACATTTACATTCAAGTGGACATGAGGTATAAGTGGGGCTTATAGAGGAATAGGCGCACATACATACATGACTTAGTTAGTGGTTTTGCTGGGTCCCATAGATGGATAAAATACATGTTGTCCTTGGCGAGGACGATTTTACATAGTCCTAGGGAAGAACAATAACATATGCCAGTCCTCAACCCACACTTAACCGTACTTTACATTTACATTTATATCTTTCTTAACTTCAAATCACGTGCGTAAAATATTTTGCATGATTTTCCTTGAAAACGTGATGCATGAACATACATTGTGCATAAACATAATATAATTAAAAGACAAGTTCTCGAAGCATAAAATAAACGACAGATCATCAAGATATTACATAAAACACACACACTTAACTTAAGACCTATTCTACGACCTATCTACCCATCAACAACCCCGTAACACTTAGAGACCTAGTACCTCCGTGATGTCGGCCTCAAGGGCCAAACACATGCGTATGAACTTACCTGGGGTCTGTAGAGATTGCGAGCCTTGAACGTAATTCCTCAGCGAGTCTCGAACCTATAACACGTATAATCAAACCATAAGCCACGTTACAAAATGATAACTAATAAACTAAGTAGAACATGCTCCAAGCTTCATTCAAATAGCCTAAAAACCAATTTAACAACTCTTTTGGACAATTCATCGAACACCTTTTGTGCACACTTTCATACTCAAATACTTCTCCCATCCAACATCTGTTTTCAACGATTCAATATGTTTCGAAAACCTCATTATATCTAGTTTATTATGGAATCATTAATTTTTAAAAAGGAGGCCCGAAACGATAGCAGAAACTACAATATTATGGGTGCCCTATTTAATGCCGATTATCGATCAGATTTCTATTTTTCATCGAACGAGCCTAGTTTTTCCTTAGTTTATCCATTCAAACCTTTAAATAATATTCTAGCATGATTTCGCATAAAATCGATAAGTTTTCTCTAAAACCCTAAAACTTTAACGAAATCAACGAATAACTAGCCTAAACTCGTTAACTAACGTAGAGGGTTACCTTTAACGGAGAAATCGGAAGAAACAGAGAGAGGAGGGCTTTAGATTATTGGCGTCGACGTCATCTGCATAGAGGGCTCGTTGTCTGGAGGAGAGAAATATAGAGAGAGGGAGGGAAGAAGGAAAGAAAAGGGGAGGGAGAAAAAGAAAAAGGGGAGGGGTGTGTCATGTGGGAGGGAGGGAGGGCTATATATATATATAACGAAGCGTTAGGTTTTGTTTCGGATTCCTGTTTCAAATCTCGTACTTTTTAACTTCTACGGTTTTGCTCTATTTTCTTAAATTCATAGATTCCCGGCGTCTAAATTCCAAAAAGGTATATATTGCATTTATAGCGAATTAATTCCGTTCCGTGAATTTTAGGGAAGATTATATAGACAAAAATACCGGGTGTTACAATACATGCAATTTATTAAAACGCATAAATATAGATAAATTAGGTCCTGACGGAGAGTGTAGACGTGCCTTCATTTGATGTGCCTTATTGGACGTTAATCAACTTGGTTCCTTTCTTAATGATCCATTGTAGTAGATGTTTCAGAATCTCCTTGTACCTTACACTTGGTTCAACCTCCAAATCATCAAGGAAGATTATGCCTGAACATTGAGTAAATAAATTAGAAAGTATTTTTGTTCATCATCTCGTGAGGATCCTCGAAGTACATCATTGCGTATAGTATAAAAATAGATATGTTGTTAGACAACTCATATCAGGTTATATATGTGATATCTTAAAAAATATAAGTTTTGAAAACCACGATGCGTATGCAACACTATAAAAATCTTTACCTCGACGATGATTGCTCTTCTTACCAACAGGAGCAACAGTCTCAAGAAATGTTTCGTAGTTTGTGAAATTATCATAACCTAAAAAAAACAACAACATAAATCCATTTTTAACATTAGAAAAAAAAATAGAGGATGAGTCTTATATCAAGACTAGGTACCTAATCTAGAACGAAACGAAAAACGACCGCAAACTACAAAGGTTTCCATTAAAATTTACCAAGCGGTCATTTAGTCCCCTATAGTAGGCTGCTCGACCACTGCCGCAGACGTCGTGGATTTGCGAACGGTCGGGGCAGATGCTTAGTCCTCTGTGAAAGCCCAAAGTGCATCCTTGGGTGCCTGCCACGAATGCTGAGCACAGAAGCCTACATGCTGTCACTGAAGCCTAGATGTTAATCCCCCCGGATGCCTAGCTTGAACAGCAGACACATGGAGATGGCGTTACAGCGATGGGTTCCACAGAAAACTCGACCTTTTCACCGATTTTTATATTAATAAAATTCTTTGAATCTTGATTCAACGGAAATCCAAATGTTAACCAATACTCGACCCATGATAAATTTCAATTAATCGAACGTTATTTTCTCATATTTTAATTGCGCGGTAACTTTCAATTTTTACTGATTTGACTAATTGAGTAAAAATTATATGTAACCAAAACATTAACAAGTCATGACAGTTCGAGTCAACAAGGAATAATTTGACATTGAATAACGCAAATAATTTACTCAAAATATTAATTAATATAAAGTAGTGGGTTTTACATAAATAAGAATCAAGAGATCCATCAAGGAAACTTTGCAAAGAAACTTAATTCAAAAAATGTTATGTATAATGTATCATTTAGTTTACATATTTTTTTTATTAGTTCATGAAGTTATAAAAAGTTACTTTAAGGGTAAAAATTCATGCATGCCCCAGTATAAGTATTTGAGAAGTTCATGTATTTAGACGGTCTATAATTGCACTTATACATATATCAATATATCTTATATAGTACGCAAATCTCTCCTTAGAGAAGTTTTTTGCATGAAAAAGCTACCCAAGAAATGGCAAAGAGGCAAGTGCATTAGAAAATTTATTTCGTTACCTTGTTCTTCATTATTTTTCCTCTTATGTAATCTCTCTCCCTTTATTTCCACAAATTGATGTCAGAGTATTTTCTCTCTTCATTTATTTTGTTACTAATCCGGATAGACTATTCCAAGTCCAATTGACTAGTCTATTCATCAACAACATCGTTCATATTCATTTTGTTTATAACTGCAGGTATCATATGTAGCGACCCTAAGACTGTACCCAATAACCCGTATATTTTTTTTTATTATCCTTATACTTTACATAAACTCTAAGCGGAATTTAAACCAGAATCGGAATTTAAATCTACGTTTTAAACCATTTAAAACAAAACCATTTATAAACGAAAACAATTTAAAACAATTAATAAAACACTTAAAATTAATTGAAACAAAACAATTAAAGGGGGAGGGCAGAACTGTCAAAAGCCGCGACAGGGGAGAGGGGCGAAAGATCGCTGCAACGTTGCAGCGATCGAGCGCTGCATTGCTGCAACGCTGCAGCGATCGGTCGCTGCATTGCTGTAGCAAACGATCGTTGAACACTCTGGATTCTAGAGTGTAGCGATCATTCAGTTTGCTCTCTGGAATCCAATTTCCAAAGAGCAAAACTTCATCCATTCACATGCATTTTTCCATCCTTGTACGCCATAAACTCTGGACATTTCAACACAACTTAACTCTTATCTCAATTTATCAAATTCCAACTAATCGACCCAAACATATGTTAAACTTTCGTAAAAACAAACTACGTGGATACGTTTAAAAATCGATGATCCTTCCTATTTAAATTTACCAAAACAGTTTATAAAACAGATTTCCGAAACGTTTAAAACATCAAACTTAAACCTATCCACTACCAGATTCAAACAGCCTAATATGTTCAGCTATACAAGTAATATCGTGTCCCCAAAACATATACCTACGTCCCCACGGGTCAGGTAAGCGTCGACTGCGCTAGCACACCACCGCAACCATCCTCCGTCAACTGGATCACTCCTCCGTTTTCCCTTTTCGTTTACCATTTTCCTTTTCGTTTACCTTTTCGTTTCTCTTTTCCATTTCTCTTTTCATTTTCTTTTTCATGAAATCGATGCATAAACTCATTTTCGTGCCGTTTCGTAAAATAATGATGCATGACAATAAGAGCACAACATAAACATACAACGTGCGTACCATCAAAACAATAAAGTAATTAAAAACGTAACCTGTAAAAGAGCTATTCCTAACTACCCAACCAAAACAATTTAAATAAACGCATCTCCAAAACTCCTCGAGACGACTTCGACGTACGGTGTAGGCCAATCCACCAGAGAAGATCACGAGAACTTACCTCGTGTCCAAAGCAGCTCAAGCTCCGTCCACGAGCGTTGTTTGTCTGAGGCAAAACACAACAATTATCAATACCACGCGTTTAAACTTCTAATCGTCCGAACTCAATAAAACCTTAACTAAAGAAATTTCCTATAGCTTTAATCAAATTCATTGAGCTATCTCATCAAGCAATTACACGCTCGGCACCTCAAATCCCAAATTACGAGTTTTCCCCCAAAATCTCGAATTTTCACAAAATCTAACATTCGTCCTAAATCAATTAAATTCGTCCAATAACGCTCAATACGTTCTATATATCTATAATTACGGCAAACCTATCGATTTCGAACCCTAAATCGAATTTCTAACATAAACCCTGATGAAAACCCTAACCGTATAACTTCGTTAAAACTGAAAACTAACGTCCAAAAGCTGTATAATCTTACCTAGAATGTCGATTGGGGAAAGAAACGTGAAGGAACGACGTTGATCGGAGGAGAAATCGGCGTCGGTTGAGGGAGAATCGTCGGCGGGCAGAGAGGAAATCTAGAGGAAGAAAAGGCTGTGGCGTGAAAATGGTGAAGGAAGAAGGGAAACGGAAAGGAAAAGGAAAAGGGAAAAGGAAAATGGTAAACGAAAAGGAAAAATGAAAAGGAAAACGAAAAGGAAAAATGAAAAGGAAAATGAAATTTGTAAATGAAATGAATAAATGAATGTTACGTTTTTATGAGCTACATACGCATAGCACGCATTTGCATTTACGTAGGGCTTGCTGAGATTTTTATCTCATAGGTGTCTGTATGGTGTAGGTGACTACGAGGAAACAGGTGAGGATGAGATCCCTCCACCCGAGGAGTGATCCAGTTGACGGAGGATGGTTGCGGTGGTGTGCTGGCGCAGTCGACGCTTACCTGACCCGTGGGGATGTATGTATAGGTTTTGGGGTTTTTGGGATGTTTTGGGCTGATGGTTGTATAGACATTTTAGGATGCTTAGTTCTGGCAGTTGATAGGTTTACGTTTTGAGGTCTTAAACGTTTTGAAAACCTGTTTTTATAAACTGCTTGGACGTTTTAAATCAGGAGGAAAAGTATAGTTTTAAATGTATCCACACAGTTTGTTTTATGAAATTCGGTTACGCGTTTCAAGTATTTTGAGTCGGTTTTGGGTTGGTATTTGAGAGAATGTATGAATATCGAAGTTTGATGTTAATATGAAGTGTGTGGTGTGCAGGGATTTCAAGGGAAGATGATGTTTTTGCTCTATTAAATTTCGGATTCCAGAGAGCACTTGTAAGAAAAACAAAATAGAAAGATGAGAGAAATGAGGAGATTTGGCGCTATCAGCGAGCGATCGCTGCAATGTGCAGCGATCGATCGCTGCGATCGCTGCAATGTGCAGCGATCGATCGCTGCGATCGCTGCATTGTGCAGCGATCGATCGCAACAATCGATCGTTGATGCAGCGATCGATCGCTGCTCTCCCTCCTCGGGTAGAAAGTCAATTCTGCCCTACCGATTCTGATTTAATTTTAAATTGTTTTATTAAATGTTTTAAGTTTTATTTAATTAGTTTTAGGTTTGTTTTAAAAGGTGTAAAAGTTAGATTTCAATTTCGATTTCGGTTTAGGTTCCGGTTAGAGTTTATTTAAAGTATAGAGATGAAAAAAAAAGTACGGGAAAAATGGGTACAGTGTTAGGGTCGTTACATCATACCAACTTTAGGATCTCGCTATATGGATCGTTGTACTAGAGATCATGTCGTTTTCCACTAAGTGGGGCTGATTTAAAGAAAAGATTTTAGAACATGTAAAAGAGTTACACTGATAATAGGAGTGAAGAGGTTAAGTTCCACACTAGAAGGAGTTCTTATTTATGAGAGTCTGTCTAACGCGTAGTATCAGTCAGTTCAGGGTGAAAGAAAAGTTAGTCACGAGCTACATTGAATCATTCCAAATTGTTACTGTCTATTGTATAGTGGGCACGAAGTCCAAGTAGCTCTATTTTCAGTGATGATTTTATTATAATATAGTAATAGTGCTAATTTCCTACTGAGAATCATCGATCATACTTGTTAATGTCAATATGTGTAACACCCGAGTATTTTCTATTGCGTGCATAGCCTACGTTGTATTAGGAGGGGTTAATTATGCAAGTGTAAGGTGTGCATTGAAGTGTATTAGAAATTTGAGAGTTTGACAAGTCAAAACAACTTGTGATTGGTGGAGGATGGTTGTTTGAAAAGTCAACTCTTTCAACCAATCAAATTTTATTAAATTGTGGGAAGAAGAATGAAGTTAAAGTGGATGAAAGGTGTTGTGTTTGGCGTTGGATTAAGTGATTAAGGGGGAGGGCTTTGTGGTAATTTTACTTGGTAATTAAATGCATAAAAGAAAAAGGAAAAAGATGAATTTCATTTTGGTTCTTCCTTTCCTCCATCGATCTCTCTCTCCCTCTCCTCCATAGCCAACGATTCCCTTCCTTCCTTTCTCCATTTCTTCAAGTGATTTCAAGGTAAGTTTACTTGGGTTTTGAATTATATAGCTTTTGATGAAGTTTGAGAGTGTTTTTGAGAGTTTTAGTTGGATTTTAAGAATGTTGGAAAACCCTAGGTTAGGGATTCCGAAATTTGGTTTTGAAATGAGCGTTTTCTTTCCACTTTTGGTGATTTAGTTGTTGGATGTGTTAGTTTAAATGATTTATGGAGTTAGATTAAAGATTGAAAGTAAATTTGGGAAAAACCGGTTTTATAAGTGTGATGGCCGATTCTGTCTTGGCCATTTTTGGATTGGCTAAGCTATATATTTGGTTAATTCAAGCTTTTCAATGGATAGTAGACGTGTAGAGCTTTCCGAGTTGGGGTGGCACGTCGAATTCCGTTGAAAAATGAGAAAGTTAGGGCCGTTTAAGGTTGGACGCCGGTAATTTGTGCAAAAACCGGGTTTAGGTGTTTAGAAGTGAGAATTGCTTAGTTGTTGGTTAGTTAGGTTTAAGGATATTTTTAGAATTGTATTGGTAACTTATTAAGTGAAGTTTCATTATTAATGTCGTCGAGCGTGTGAATTGGACGGTGAAAGTAAGCCAGTGGAAACCGAGCATCAAGGTAAGTAGTGGATGTTATTCTTTTGCCTTCGGGCCTACACCAGAGAACGGTAGGGTTTCTTCGTTATTGCTTGGCTTCGTGTTACGTTGAATTAATTATGTTGCTTCGGGATGGCGTGGAGTTGCTTGTCTGATTGGTTGATTTGTCGTGTTGTTGCGTTGAGTCGTCGTGTTGTGTTGTATTGTGTGGTGTGGTTTGGCCTTACTGTTGTGTTATCGTTGAGCTTGTAGTGTGAGTGTGTGCAAATATGGCACTTCGGTGCACAGCAAATTGGCACTTCCGGTGCACAGCAAATATGGCACTTCGGTGCACAGCAAATGTGGCACTTCGGTGCACAGCAAATATGGCAATTCGGTGCACAGCAAATTGGCACTTCGGTGCACAGCAAATATGGCACTTCGGTGCACAGCAAATATGGCACTTCGGTGCACAGCAAATTGGCACTTCGGTGCACAGTAAATATGGCACTTCGGTGCACAGCAAATTGGCACTTCGGTGCACGGCAAGTATTGGTTGTCGATGTTGTTTGTTTGTTTGTTATTGCTTGAGTATTGTGTGAGTGTGGTGTGCGTTGTGAATGTTTATATTTGTTCTTCATTACTTGCTAAGCTCAAGCTTACGTGTGTGTGTATGTTCTAGGGTGTAGGTGACGGAGCGTTCTCAGGTGAGCTCGAGAGTGATGATCATGATTAGGAGGAAGTCGGAAATCCACGGAGCTCGCCGGTGCAGGTCATTTGTCGGGGCGCTTCGACCTAGTTCTCGGCAGGGGTTTGTGGTAGTCCATGTTTTGAAATCTTTGAATTATTAGGAGTGGATTTGGGAATGTTTGGGTGTTGCTAGATTGGTCATGTTTTGAGTATTTTGAGTTGAAGTGTATAGTTGTTTTGGTGTGTGATAATTGTGGTGAAATGTGCATGTTGTGGTCGGGATTGGATCTTAGAGTCGTTTGGTTAAATTTTGTTTGACGTATATAGTTGGATTGATCTGGTCATTTGGTTGGTTAAATCGTGTTTTAAAGGTATTGTCTTTCAGGTTTTGGATTTCGAAAATTTAGCCGTTATGTTGTCGATTTTTTGGTTTTCAAACCCATAATGTCGGGTTGAGTTCTCTATTTTTTTTTTGTTAATTGTTTTAAGTCGGTTTTTCAAGAAATTTATGGGACATGGGTGTCGGGGTGACGTGGTTAAAGTTTCGTGATTTTTGGAGGTGTCGGGATTGTAGAAAAGTGTAGAAAAGTGTGGAAAAGCGGGAAAAGGTCAAACGGGCATTTTTTTGATGTTTTTGGGTGTTAAAAACCTGAGCCGGCTCGATCGGTCGGGCCCGGGGTACAATCGGTCGCGGTCGGGATGTTTTTGAGTAAAGAAAACCCAGAAGGCCCGATCGATCGGGCATTTAGCCACGATTGGTCGCGGTGGCACGGTTGGGGCGCGCAGGCGCGCCCCAGCACGCGCGCGCGCTGGTGCGCTGTGTGGGCGCGCGCGGCGCCCAGCGACCCCTCTAGTCCAAAATTTGATTTTTTTTCAAATTGTCCCATTTTCTCAAATGTTTTGACCCGACATTTTCCGATGTATTTTAAACGTATTTTGTGCCCGTTTCCCAACAAAAATCGAGGGTTCGAAAAACCCAAAAACCGAGTCGAAAAATTTACGAAAAATCATTTAAACATAGTTTTAAACACGGGTTTGGTTAGCAACGTAGCGCACCGGGCCCGGGGCGGGTTCGGGGCGCTACAAAGATGGTATCAGAGCATTATTGGTTGAAACGTTCAGAGAATTACCCGACAATGCCGGCCGTCGTGCAACGTGCTTCACCGACTGTAAGTATTTTTTTTTTTTCCTCTAGTTAGTTTTATATCTAAGTTAGATTGTTTTAAATTTTGTCTCCAGGATTAAGTTAAGATGCAGAATCCTAGACGACCTGGAAGACCTAGGCACGAACCCGAACCGCCCAGAAATCCACTTGAGGAGTCTGTAAAGCAGCTTGCTGACTTGGTTACACGGCAAGCAGAATTGTTTGGAACTTTGATCGGACAGGGAGGACCGGGAATGGTGGGAGCTGGTGCTAGTGGGGACAGGTTTCGGAAACTGAATCCTCCGGCATTCGAAGGCCGATTGACAGATCCAACAGCTACAGACAGGTGGATTCACACTATCGAGAATATGTTTAAAGTTGCCGAGGTCGAGGAAGCAAACAAAGTGAAATGTGCTACCTTCCATTTTATCAACAATGCTCAGAGTTGGTGGGAAATGGTGGAGTCTACTCTGGGTCATCAAAGTCTAACCTGGAATGAGTTCAAAGGCTTGTTCTTCGACAAATATTACAACCAGACAGCTCAGGCAGCAAAGAGGACGGAATTTATGGCACTGAAACAGACGGGATTAGTGGGGGATTATATTCAGCAATTTGAACTGTTATCTCGGTTTGCTAGCCACATGGTCAGTCGGGAAGAGGACAAAATTTTTCAGTTCGTGCAGGGCCTGAAGCCTGAAATTTATATGCTGGTAAAGACTTTTGGGATATCTAAAAGTTCGTTTACTGAAGTGGTGGCAAAGGCGTTAGAAGTTGAGGAAGCTGCTGATAAATTATCCAAATCTAGTGAGAACCCGAAGAGGATATTTAGAGAAACCACAGCTCAGTTTAACAGAGGCGGGTCTTCTTCTCAGCAACAGGGGACCAAGCGACCAGGAGGGAATGTAAATGATCAGCGTGGAGGTAAAAAGCCACAGCAACAACAACAGCAACCGCAGAGGAGAAGGTTTCCTCAGTGTCCTAAATGTCAGAAAACCCACCCTGGCGATTGCGGCCAATACGATAGAAAATGTTATAATTGTCTCGAAGCTAGTCATGTCGCTCGTGACTGCCCGAAGCCAAAAGTCATTCGATGTTTTAAGTGCACTCAAACAGGACATGTAGCAACCAATTGCCCGACAGAAAAGAAAGGTCCAGTTAAAGCTACTCCGAGGATTTTTGCTATGATCGAGCCTGATAGCGAGGACCGTCCTGCAGTCATCTCAGGTACTGTAATTGTTAATTCAGTGCCAGCCTTTACGCTGATAAATTCAGGGGCATCCCATTCCTTTATAGCTATAGATTTTGTGGTTAAATTAAATTTGGAGGTGGAGCCTGCTGAGTGCTCATTCCATGTGAGTTTACCGTCTGGAGAGCAGTTACACTCAGAACAGGTGGTACAGAATGGGTTGATATCAGTGGGAAAGAAGCAGTTACCAGCTACACTGATTGTGATAGGGATAACCGGGTATGATGTGATACTCGGTATGGATTGGCTGTTCCAACATCATGCTACCAATGACTGCCGATCAGGGACAGTTGATTTCTATCCTCCTGATGGTGAGAAGCTTTCATTGAAATCATTGAAGCATGTGCAGAAGCTCTCAGTTATGGCCTCGATGGAGACTTGGAAGTCTGTTACGGGTGAGTTTGTCTGTTTTCTAGCAGCTTTAGTAGATTTACATGCTGTGGTAGAAGTCAAGCTTCAAGACCTAGCCATTGTTAGTGATTTTCCTGAAGTGTTCTTAGATGAATTGCCTGGTCTACCTCCGGACCGGGAAATCGAGTTCGTAATTGACACCTATCCTGGAGCAGAGCCAGTGTCGAAGAATCCCTACAGGTTAGCTCCTGCGGAGTTAAAGGAGCTAAAGAAGCAGTTGGAGGAATTGGTTGAAAGGGCTTTATACGCCCTAGTTTCTCGCCCTGGGGAGCGCCCGTGTTGTTTGTCAAGAAGAAAGACGGGTCGCTTCGTATGTGTATCGACTACCGGGAATTAAATAAGCTGATAGTAAAAAATAAATATCCGTTGCCGAGGATCGACGATTTGTTTGATCAATTGCAGGGAGCCTGGGTGTTTTCTAAAATTGATTTGAGATCGGGATACTACCAATTGAAAGTTAGAGCACAGGATATTCCAAAAAAGGCTTTCAGGACTCGGTATGGACACTATGAGTTCCTGGTTATGTCGTTTGGTTTGACGAATGCTCCAGCTGCCTTTATGGACCTAATGAATCGAGTGTTCAGAGAGTATCTCGATAAGTTTGTAATCGTGTTTATCGATGACATTTTGGTTTATTCCAGTAATGAAGAGGAGCATAGGGAGCATCTGAAGATAGTACTGGAAACTTTGAGATGGCATCAATTATATGCCAAGTTATCTAAATGTGAATTCTGGTTGTCTGAGGTGCATTTTCTTGGCCACATGATTAGTAGTGGTGGTATATCGGTGGATTCGGCCAAGATTCAGTCGATTAATGATTGGCCTCAGCCAAAGAATGTCAGTGAAATTCGGAGTTTTCTGGGATTAGCTGGCTATTACAGAAGATTTATTGAGGGGTTTTCTAAAATAGCAGCACCGATGACTCGCTTGACCAGGAAAGATGTAAAGTATGAGTGGTCCGAAGAATGTGAACTGAGCTTTCAGACGTTGAAGCAGAGATTAACAACAGCTCCGGTTTTGACGTTGCCTGTAGCTGAGGAGAAGTTCTGTATCTATTGTGATGCGTCTCGGATAGGTCTAGGTTGCGTGCTTATGCAGAACGATAAAGTGATAGCATATGCTTCCAGGCAGCTAAAATCTTATGAGAAGAATTATCCGACCCATGATTTGAAGTTAGCTGCTGTGGTGTTTGCTTTGAAAATTTGGAGGCATTATCTGTATGGTCTGCAATGTGAGGTATATTCAGATCACAAAAGTCTGAAGTATCTCTTCACGCAAAAGGAGTTTAATATGAGACAACGGCGGTGGTTAGAGTTCGTGAAAGATTATGATATGGAAATTAAATACCACCCTGGTAAGGCTAATGTAGTTGCAGATGCCTTAAGTCGCGTATCGACTTCAGTTTCAACTTTGGAGGCTTGTATGTCTGAGACATTACGATCTGAGGTTCAGAGATTTGATTTGGAGCTGGTTTCAGATATGACAGCAGTTTTATCAGCTTTATCTCTAAAGCCTACGATTTTGGAGAAAATTAGAGAAGCTCAGCAAGGAGATTTAGAGTGTAATAAATTTAAGCTGAGTATGGTGTCTGACGATAGAACGGAGTTTAGCTACTCGGATGATGGTACTTTGAAATTTTGTAATCGGTGGTATGTTCCGAATGACGAGCAACTTCGGAAAGAAATTTTGGTTGAAGCTCATTCGTCGAGGTTTTCTGTTCACACGGGGAGTACCAAGATGTACAGAGACCTCAAGCAACATTATTGGTGCCCTGGTATGAAGAAGTCAGTGGATGAATTTGTAGAGACATGTTTGCAGGTGAAGGCAGAGCATCAGAGACCTGCTGGGAAGTTACAGCCTTTGCCGGTTCCTGAATGGAAGTGGGACCAGATTTCTATGGACTTCGTGGTCGGATTGCCTAGGACGACGAAGGGATTTGACGGTATATGGGTGATAGTGGATCGTTTACCGAAGTCAGCCCATTTTCTGCCGGTAAAGATGACTTACAGTATGGATCAGTTTGCTGAATTGTACATACAGGAGATTTTGAGGCTACATGGTGTTTGTAACACCCCAGACACTGTACCCGTATTTCCGTATTATTATTTTTTTTTTTATACTTTTTACTTTTCTATGCTTTAAATAAAACTTAATGCGGAATCTAAACTGAAGTTGAAATCAGAACTGAAATCGGAATTAAAACTGAACTTTAAAAGCGTTTAAAACAAAACCTTTAAATAATAATTAAAACTAAAACAATTAATAAAACTTTTAGAAACAAATAAAAGAAGGTAGGGCAGAATCGGAATTCTGCCCTCAAAATGCAGCAGCGACCGGGCGCTGCAGCATGCAGCGTGTCACGGTCCTACTTTCAAGGGGCGTATCGAGACCGTGCGGCACCCAATATCTCACTAGTACTGGGTCAGCCAACGAGCGTGCCAACGGCACCGAGTGCCCACTTCGTTAGAGCGAGCTTGAGTCTAACGAGTAAGCAACGAGCGAGCGAGATTAACCGAGAGGAGCATCATTTGAGTATAAAGTTTGTATAAAGAGTGTGTGTAAAAAGCCTTGATTGAATAGCAGCAAATTACAACGTTGGGTAGGGGGGTCTACGTGCAGTCATGCCTCTCCCCCTAAAGAGCAATCCGGACCATCTCCACTATAGCAGGAGTAGACATGCTATGTGGGCGAGGAGTCACTTGCCAAAAATGGAAAGAAAAAGGTACAACAGAATTACTTAAAAGGGAAATAAATCTACCTAGCAGCATGGGCGGCCATAGGCAACATGCCTTGGACAAGCCCGGACCTTGACATTCTCCCCTATTGAGCTGTTGACGACCTCGTCAACTTTGCTTCTGCTTGAATTCTTTGATCACCCTTGCTGAGTCTTGCAAATCTTCTTGCTTTTCCCAAGATACCTCGTCGTCTCCAAGTCCCTTCCATCTGATCAGATACTCCTGGTACTGTCGTCGCCCGATGTTGACGTTCCGCTCCGCAAGGACTTCTTCAACTTCTTTGTTCTTGTTGTTGCTGGTAGAGATATTTGGCCTGGTGATGTCGTTCCTCTCTTCATCTTCGTCGTCTGCATGATAGGGCCTCAAATTGTTGACATGGATGACAGGGTGAATTTTGAGCCACGCTGGAAGATTAAGTCTGTAGGAGGCTTTTCCGACTTTCTCTATGACTTCAATGGGGCCTTCGTATTTTCTAACAAGTCGCCTGTCCTTCTTTCCTCTTAACCGAAGCTGTTCAGGTAACAGCTTAAACCAGCACAAAGTCTCCAGCCATGAACTCCATTGGTCGCCGCTTCTTATTCCGCCCACTTCTTCATATGTTTAGAGGCACGTTCTAAGTAAGCACGAGCTATTTCCGTATTCTGCTTCCATTCTTTGGAGAAGTTTGTACGCTTTTGGACTCTTCCCCAAATATGGCTGCTCCAACGTGTGGGGCATGATGGGTTGTCTCCCACAGACTATTTCAAATGGACTCATCCCCGTTGAAGAACTCTTCTGACAGTTAAAGCAGAATTGTGCTACGTCGAGTAAACTGGGCCAATTCTTTTGATTGTATTGATGAAGTGACGTAGATATTCCTCCAGTAAGCTGTTGAAGCGTTCTGTTTGGCCGTCTGTTTGAGGATGGTAACTGGAAGATATGTTGAGACTTGACCCAAGCAGATTGAACAATTCGATCCAAAAAGACCCTGTGAATCGAGGATCCCTGTCACTGACGATGCTTTGAGGAATTCCCCACAACTTTACAATGTGTTTGAAGAAGAGTTGGGCAGTCGTTTTCTGCGGGGCAGTGCTTCGGAGCTGCAATGAACGTGGCATACTTGGAAAATCTGTCGACAATCACCAGTATCGCTTCAAAGTCATTGACAGACGGCAAATTGGTGATGAAATCCAGAGAAACACTTTCCCAAGGCATTTTTGGTACGGGCAGTGGCTCTAGTAATCCAGCATGACCGGCCCACAGGGTATCATGGCATTCTCGCAGAAGGACACGCCGCAAATTATTGCTTCGGGGTACATACAAACGGTTTCCCTTGGTGAAGAGTAAGTCATTTTCGATCCAAAATTGCCTAGTCTTCCTTCCTTCACAAGTTGTATGACAGCTTGAGCTCCAGGGTCATTTTGAAGATTATCTCGAATACAATCTTTCAATGATCCGTTAACTTTACTTGCTTGAAGCTGAGATAGATAGCATAGACTCGCGCATTCGGCCTTTCGACTTAATGCATCAGCCACTCGATTACTCTGGCCTGACTTGTGTTCAAAGCTAAAATCAAACTCTGAAATCAGTTCGTGCCAACGTGCTTGCTTGGCCGAGAGCTTTGGTTGTTCAAAGAAGTGACAGATTGAGCTGTTGTCTGTTTTCACAACGAACTTCGACCCAAGTAGATACTGCCTCCACATGCGTAGACAATGCACTACTGCCAGCATTTCTTTCTCGAAGCAATGTACTTCCTCTCTGCTTCCTTTAACTTTCGACTTTCGAAGGCAACAGGATGACCATTCTGCATAAGGACTCCTCCTAAAGCAAAATCTGAGGCATCGGTTTTCCCCTTCAAATGGCTGAGTGACATCTGCTAATGCGAGTACAGGCTCTTGTATCATAGCTGCTTTCAAGTCAGCAAAAGATTTTTGACATTCGGAGTTCCACTCCCAAGGTACTCCTTTCTTTAAGAGTTCCGTTAGAGGTGCAGCTCTCTTCGAAAATCCTTCCACAAAGCGTCTGTATAATTAGCAAGCCCGAGGAAGGAACGCAGTTCAAGTGACAGACGCCGGGGTCTTCCAACTTTTGACAGCACTTATCTTTCCTGGGTCCATGCGAAGACGACCTTGCTCAACAATATGGCCGAGGAATTCGATGCTCTCCTGAGCAAAAGAGCATTTTTCCTTCTTCACATACAGTTGGTTTTCTCTAGCCTTTCGAAAACCAAACGAAGGTGTGCCTTGTGCTCTTCCAGCGGTCTCGCTGTATACCACAATGTCGTCGAGGTACACTACCACGAACTTGTCAAGGTACTCATGAAATACTTGATTCATGAGTGTGCAGAAAGTTGCAGGAGCGTTTGTGAGTCCGAAGGGCATCACCAAGAACTCAAAGGCCCCATACCTTGTTACACACGTCGTCTTGGGTTCATCTCCTTCTGCAATTCTCACTTGATAGTAACTTGATCGTAGATCAAGTTTAGTGAAGTACTTCGCTTTATACAATTGATCAAAAAGGTCAGTGATAAGCGGAATGGGATACTTGTTGCGCACTGTGACTTTGTTGAGTGCCCGATAATCTATGCACATTCGTAGACTTCCATCTTTTTCTTTTGAAACAAAACTGGTGCTCCAAAAGGTGCTTTAGCGGGTCTGATAAATCCGGCCTCGAGTAGCTCATCCAATTGCTTCCTCAATTCTGCTAGTTCTGGCGGAGCAATTCTATATGGGGCTTTTGCAGGAGGTTTAGAACCAGGATTCAGTTCGATTTGATGATCAATGTCCTTCTCGGAGGCAACTGTCTTGGGTAAGCACTCGGGCATGGTACTCCTGAACTCTTCTAGGACTCTTGAGATTTCAGGATGTATTACTTCTTCCTTCTTTGTACTTACCTCCAAGGGAACAACCATGTAAGGTTGGGTCGTCGCGTTTCAGCCCTTCTTGAATTGCATAGCAGAGAGCATCTTTGTGTTGATGGACATTTGGTTGTTTCAGTATCGCAGGAACAACTGTTGGGTTGTTACTAGTGATTATTAAACATTTTGCTGAAGGCATTGGGATGACTTTATGTTCCATCAAGAACTCCATACCCAAAATAGCATCAAGTCATCCAACCGAGCTACAACAAAGTCGACGGGTCCTGTCCACGAACTGAGTTCAACTGGACTCTCCTTACAACCCCGAGCACCTGGCATTGCTTTTTCCATTCACTGTTTTCATTTTACCATCATTCTTTTCTAACTTCAAACCGAGACGATGAGCTTCTTTCTCTGTGATGAAGTTATTAGTATCCCCCTACTCTATCGCGTACTTTTAGTCGATTGTTGTTGAACGATGATTCCACCTACATGAGACCTTTTCTGGGATTTATCCTCTTTCTTTCCATCTGTTCTAAGCACAGCTGATAAGAACGCATGGGTCCCAACTCAGCATCTCTGTGTTTCTTTTCAATAACGTCCTTAACTGCGTTGTCATCTTGAATTGAACCTTGTAAGGCGTTAAGGGCGGATCTATGTGGGCATTCGGCTACTCGATGTGGTCACTTACACAGAAGCATGACATAGCCTATTAGTTGGGCGTTGGTTGTTAGCATTTCTTGGTGCTCATGGCTTCTCTTGGTGACAAAGGGTTTCTTCAACATTTCTGCGTTCGAATTTCCTGGGATTATGTTGTTCGATTACTAGGAGCGTCTTCTTGCCCAATGTTTCTCAATATTATAACATACATCGCCTCAGCAGCTGCGAGTGCACTTGAAAGACTTTGTTACTCTCTGTTCATACAGTTGTTCTGCCCATGGTTTAAGACATTCGATTAAAGTGAAGATCTTTTCTTTTTCTGACATATTCCCTAATTTCAGCATGAGACCCGAAAATTGTTTGACATATTCACGAATACTTCCAGTCTGCTTTAGGTCTCGAAGAAGTCTTACGAGCGGTGCACTCAACATTTCTGTAAAGAATTGTCCTTCACCTGTCTTTTTAGTTTCCTTCCATGATCAATCGTACATTCGCAACACTGATTTCATGATATTTGGATCTCCACAAAGTTTGGCACACCAGTAATATGCATTGTGGCCAGTGTCACTTTCGATCATCAATCGTTTTAGTGGCCTTGAATACGGTTCCATATCGCAATGCAATTAATCTATTTCTTTCTTGCCGCTGTCTCCCCCCAAGGTTTTTTGGCTCATGCGATCTTCCTCGAAACTAAATTCAGCAGCAGTAGTGCCGGGTCTGACTCCCCATTGCTCTCCTAGTCCCAGGTTCAGCTTATGTTGAATCTCACATCTCACCGGAAGAACAAAAATTGGTTGAAGTCTTCGCTCACTTGATCCACAGTTTCAGACATCGGTATGAGCTAGATCGATCTACATCGACGCCTCCAGGACCCCGATTACGTACCTGTGGAACTTTCTCCCGTGTCTACTCCCTTTTCCCTTTTCTTGTCGGGATTACAAGAGTCTCCACCGATTCAGCAGCTCTGGAATCGCTATGGCCGTCATCCTATTGTGAAAGCCTCAATCTCATAGGAATTCAGACATTTCCTTCATTCTTCTTCTATGAATCGAATGTTATCCTATGTCTTGTAGATACCGTATTTCTTCTTCCAACTCGACGAGGCTCTCGAGTTGATCTATGGTGCACTAGTCTTCATCGTACTCTTCTTTTCTTCGCATGATTTCCTCACCGATTTTTGAGCACCATGCTCTGATAACCACTGTCACGGTCCTACTTTCAAGGGGCGTATCGAGACCGTGCGGCACCAAGTTCTCACTAGTACTGGGTCAGCCAACGAGCGTGCCAACGGCACCGAGTGCCCACTTCGTTAGAGCGAGCTTGAGTCTAACGAGTAAGCAACGAGCGAGCGAGATTAACCGAGAGGAGCATCATTTGAGTATAAAGTTTGTATAAAGAGTGTGTGTAAAAAGCCTTGATTGAATAGCAGCAAATTACAACGTTGGGTAGGGGGGTCTACGTGCAGTCATGCCTCTCCCCCTAAAGAGCAATCCGGACCATCTCCACTATAGCAGGAGTAGACATGCTATGTGGGCGAGGAGTCACTTGCCAAAAATGGAAAGAAAAAGGTACAACAGAATTACTTAAAAGGGAAATAAATCTACCTAGCAGCATGGGCGGCCATAGGCAACATGCCTTGGACAAGCCCGGACCTTGACATTCTCCCCTATTTGAGCTGTTGACGACCTCGTCAACTTTGCTTCTGCTTGAATTCTTTGATCACCCTTGCTGAGTCTTGCAAATCTTCTTGCTTTTCCCAAGATACCTCGTCGTCTCCAAGTCCCTTCCATCTGATCAGATACTCCTGGTACTGTCGTCGCCCGATGTTGACGTTCCGCTCCGCAAGGACTTCTTCAACTTCTTTGTTCTTGTTGTTGCTGGTAGAGATATTTGGCCTGGTGATGTCGTTCCTCTCTTCATCTTCGTCGTCTGCATGATAGGGCCTCAAATTGTTGACATGGATGACAGGGTGAATTTGAGCCACGCTGGAAGATTAAGTCTGTAGGAGGCTTTTCCGACTTTCTCTATGACTTCAATGGGGCCTTCGTATTTTCTAACAAGTCGCCTGTCCTTCTTTCCTCTTAACCGAAGCTGTTCAGGTAACAGCTTAACCAGCACAAAGTCTCCAGCCATGAACTCCATTGGTCGCCGCTTCTTATCCGCCCACTTCTTCATATGTTTAGAGGCACGTTCTAAGTAAGCACGAGCTATTTCCGTATTCTGCTTCCATTCTTTGGAGAAGTTGTACGCTTTTGGACTCTTCCCCAAATATGGCTGCTCCAACGTGTGGGGCATGATGGGTTGTCTCCCACAGACTATTTCAAATGGACTCATCCCCGTTGAAGAACTCTTCTGACAGTTAAAGCAGAATTGTGCTACGTCGAGTAAACTGGGCCAATTCTTTTGATTTGTATTGATGAAGTGACGTAGATATTCCTCCAGTAAGCTGTTGAAGCGTTCTGTTTGGCCGTCTGTTTGAGGATGGTAACTGGAAGATATGTTGAGACTTGACCCAAGCAGATTGAACAATTCGATCCAAAAAGACCCTGTGAATCGAGGATCCCTGTCACTGACGATGCTTTGAGGAATTCCCCACAACTTTACAATGTGTTTGAAGAAGAGTTGGGCAGTCGTTTCTGCGGGGCAGTGCTTCGGAGCTGCAATGAACGTGGCATACTTGGAAAATCTGTCGACAATCACCAGTATCGCTTCAAAGTCATTGACAGACGGCAAATTGGTGATGAAATCCAGAGAAACACTTTCCCAAGGCATTTTTGGTACGGGCAGTGGCTCTAGTAATCCAGCATGACCGGCCCACAGGGTATCATGGCATTCTCGCAGAAGGACACGCCGCAAATTATTGCTTCGGGGTACATACAAACGGTTTCCCTTGGTGAAGAGTAAGTCATTTTCGATCCAAAATTGCCTAGTCTTTCCTTCCTTCACAAGTTGTATGACAGCTTGAGCTCCAGGGTCATTTTGAAGATTATCTCGAATACAATCTTTCAATGATCCGTTAACTTTACTTGCTTGAAGCTGAGATAGATAGCATAGACTCGCGCATTCGGCCTTTCGACTTAATGCATCAGCCACTCGATTACTCTGGCCTGACTTGTGTTCAAAGCTAAAATCAAACTCTGAAATCAGTTCGTGCCAACGTGCTTGCTTGGCCGAGAGCTTTGGTTGTTCAAAGAAGTGACAGATTGAGCTGTTGTCTGTTTTCACAACGAACTTCGACCCAAGTAGATACTGCCTCCACATGCGTAGACAATGCACTACTGCCAGCATTTCTTTCTCGGAAGCAATGTACTTCTCTCTGCTTCCTTTAACTTTCGACTTTCGAAGGCAACAGGATGACCATTCTGCATAAGGACTCCTCCTAAAGCAAAATCTGAGGCATCGGTTTCCCCTTCAAATGGCTGAGTGACATCTGCTAATGCGAGTACAGGCTCTTGTATCATAGCTGCTTTCAAGTCAGCAAAAGATTTTTGACATTCGGAGTTCCACTCCCAAGGTACTCCTTTCTTTAAGAGTTCCGTTAGAGGTGCAGCTCTCTTCGAAAATCCTTCCACAAAGCGTCTGTAATAATTAGCAAGCCCGAGGAAGGAACGCAGTTCAGTGACAGACGCCGGGGTCTTCCAACTTTTGACAGCACTTATCTTTCCTGGGTCCATGCGAAGACGACCTTGCTCAACAATATGGCCGAGGAATTCGATGCTCTCCTGAGCAAAAGAGCATTTTTCCTTCTTCACATACAGTTGGTTTTCTCTTAGCCTTTCGAAAACCAAACGAAGGTGTGCCTTGTGCTCTTCCAGCGTCTCGCTGTATACCACAATGTCGTCGAGGTACACTACCACGAACTTGTCAAGGTACTCATGAAATACTTGATTCATGAGTGTGCAGAAAGTTGCAGGAGCGTTTGTGAGTCCGAAGGGCATCACCAAGAACTCAAAGGCCCCATACCTTGTTACACACGTCGTCTTGGGTTCATCTCCTTCTGCAATTCTCACTTGATAGTAACTTGATCGTAGATCAAGTTTAGTGAAGTACTTCGCTTTATACAATTGATCAAAAAGGTCAGTGATAAGCGGAATGGGATACTTGTTGCGCACTGTGACTTTGTTGAGTGCCCGATAATCTATGCACATTCGTAGACTTCCATCTTTTTTCTTTTGAAACAAAACTGGTGCTCCAAAAGGTGCTTTAGCGGGTCTGATAAATCCGGCCTCGAGTAGCTCATCCAATTGCTTCCTCAATTCTGCTAGTTCTGGCGGAGCAATTCTATATGGGGCTTTTGCAGGAGGTTTAGAACCAGGATTCAGTTCGATTTGATGATCAATGTCCCTTCTCGGAGGCAATGTCTTGGGTAAGCACTCGGGCATGGTACTCCTGAACTCTTCTAGGACTCTTGAGATTTCAGGATGTATTACTTCTTCCTTCTTTGTACTTACCTCCAAGGGAACAACCATGTAAGTTGGGTCGTCGCGTTTCAGCCCTTTCTTGAATTGCATAGCAGAGAGCATCTTTGTGTTGATGACATTTGGTTGTTTCAGTATCGCAGGAACAACTGTTGGGTTGTTACTAGTGATTATTAAACATTTTGCTGAAGGCATTGGGATGACTTTATGTTCCATCAAGAACTCCATACCCAAAATAGCATCAAAGTCATCCAACCGAGCTACAACAAAGTCGACGGGTCCTGTCCACGAACTGAGTTTCAACTGGACTCTCCTTACAACCCCGAGCACCGGCATTGCTTTTCCATTCACTGTTTTCATTTTACCATCATTCTTTTCTAACTTCAAACCGAGACGATGAGCTTCTTTCTCTGTGATGAAGTTATGAGTAGCCCCCGAATCTATCATCGTACTTTTAGTAGATTTGTTGTTGACGAATGATTCCACATACATGAGACCTTTATCTGGGATTTTCCTCAGTTCTTCCATCTGTTGCTGCACAGCTGATAAGAACGTCATGGTCCCAACTTCAGCAATCTCTGTGGTTTCTTCTTCAATAACTTCCTTAACTGCGTTGTCATCTTGAATTGACGCTTGTAAGGCAGTTAAGGCGGATCTATGTGGGCATTCGGCTACTCGATGTGGTCCCTTACACAGGAAGCATGACATAGGCCTATTAGGTGGGCGTTGGTTGTTAGCATTTCTTGGTGCTTCATGGCCTTCTCTTGGGACAAAGGGTTTTCTTTCAACATTTCTGGCGTTCGATTTCTGGGACTTGATGGTGTTCGAGTTACTAGGAGCATTCTTCTTTGCCCCAATGTTCTCAATATTATAATCAAACAGTCGCTCAGCAGCTGCGAGTGCACTTGAAAGACTTTGTACTCTCTGTTCATACAGTTTTGTTCTGGCCCATGGTTTAAGACCTTCGATGAAAGTGAAGATCTTGTCTTTTTCTGACATATCCCTAATGTTCAGCATGAGACCCGAAAATTGTTTGACATATTCACGAATACTTGCAGTCTGCTTTAGGTCTCGAAGAAGTCTACGAGCGTTGAACTCAACATTTTCTGGAAAGAATTGGTCCTTCAACTGTCTTTTTAGTTCCTTCCATGTATCAATCGTACATTCGCCAACACTGATTTCATGATATTTGGATCTCCACCAAAGTTTTGCATCACCAGTAAGATGCATTGTGGCCAGTGTCACTTTCGAATCATCATCTGTTTTAGTGGCCTTGAAATACTGTTCCATATCGAAAATGAAATTATCTATTTCTTTAGCATCCCGGGCTCCCCCAAAGGGTTTTGGCTCAGGAATCTTCACTCGACTAAATTCAGCAGCAGTAGTAGCCTGGGTCTGACTCCCCATGGCTCTCATAGTCAGGTTCAGCTTAATGTTGATCTCGGCAATCTCAGCCTTGAGAGAATCAAACATTGCTTTGAAGTCTTCGGTCACTTGAGACACAGTTTCAGACAATCGGGTATGAGCTAGATCGATCTCATCGACGCGCTCCAGGACCCCGATTATCGTACCTGTGGAACTTTCTCCCGTGTCGACTCCCTTTCCCTTTTCTTGTCGGGATTCAAGAGTCTCCACCCGATTCAGCAGCTCTGGAATCGCTATGGCGTCTATCCTATTGTGAATAGCCGCAATCTCAGTAGGAAATTCAGACATTTCCTTCATTCGTTCTTCTATGAATCGAATGTTATCCGGTATGTCTTGTAGATACCGTATTTCTTCTTCCAACTCGACGAGGCGCTCGAGTTGATCTGATGGTGCACTAGGTCTTTCCATCGTACTCTTCTTCGGCATGATTTCTCACGATTTTTGAGCCAACCAGGCTCTGATACCAACTGTCACGGTCCTACTTTCAAGGGGCGTATCGAGACCGTGCGGCACCCAATATCTCACTAGTACTGGGTCAGCCAACGAGCGTGCCAACGGCACCGAGTGCCCACTTCGTTAGAGCGAGCTTGAGTCTAACGAGTAAGCAACGAGCGAGCGAGATTAACCGAGAGGAGCATCATTTGAGTATAAAGTTTGTATAAAGAGTGTGTGTAAAAAGCCTTGATTGAATAGCAGCAAATTACAACGTTGGGTAGGGGGGTCTACGTGCAGTCATGCCTCTCCCCCTAAAGAGCAATCCGGACCATCTCCACTATAGCAGGAGTAGACATGCTATGTGGGCGAGGAGTCACTTGCCAAAAATGGAAAGAAAAAGGTACAACAGAATTACTTAAAAGGGAAATAAATCTACCTAGCAGCATGGGCGGCCATAGGCAACATGCCTTGGACAAGCCCGGACCTTGACACAGCGCCTGATCGCTGCATGCTGTGCAGCATGCAGCGCCTGATCGCTGCATGCTGTGCAGCGATCGCTGCATGCTGTGTAGCATGCAGCGATCACAGCATGCAGCGATCGATCTTTGCAGCTTGCAGAGATCGATCGCTGCACACTCTGTGCAGCGATCCGCCGTTGCTTTCGATCGCCATCTCTCTTTCTCCTCTTCACTTTTCTCTCTTTGTTTTTCCGGTACTCTCTGGAAACTCCAGAGAGTAAAACCACAATTTGCTCTCTGGAATCCGATTTCCAGAGAGCAATACTTCTACAAATAACAACCTAAAATCAACTTCCATGATTTAACGCAATACTTTAAAAGCGATAAAATTCCCTAAAAAAACAAATCGCGTGGATAGCTCTAAAACTAGAGCATATCCGTGCCGATCCTAAAACATTTCAAAACATTTTTAACAAAGCATTTTACATACCATTTACCAAAACATTTAAAATATCAAACGTAAATCTATCACCTATCCAGATTTCCCAAACATCCTATTATAATCGTCTATACAATTTAACCAAAAACATCCAGATAATCCTCGAAATACATACCCAACCCAAACCCTCAAAACACGTATATACTTCCCCCACGGGTCGGTAAAGCATCGACTGCGCAACACACCGCCGCAATCCATCATTCGTCAACTGCCTCATGCGTCAGGAGGAGGAAGCTCGTCCTCACCTGTTTCCTCGTAACCACCTACACCATACAGACATCTATGAGATAAAAATCTCAGTAAGCTCTAGTAAATGCAAATGCGTGCTGTGCATATGAATCTGTAAATCATGCATTGTTTTCTTTACTTTGCTTTGCTTTACTTTACTTTGCTTTACTTTGCTTTACTTTGCTATGCTATAAACTGTATACCGAAGGGTCATTACTTTACTATACTTTGCTTTGCTTTGCTATAAACTGTATACCGAAGGGCCATTTAAACTATATACCGAAGGGTCATTCTTTCTTTGCATTTACTTTAAAACATCGTGCAGAAATTCATTTTTCATGATCTTTAAAAACACGTGATGCATGAGCAGATATGAACATAAACTAAACAACCAACATGCATACCATCAAGACCAAATTAGAATAACCTATAACAATTATAAACCTATCTACCCAACCAAAGCAATTTTAAACAAACAATCCATTGAGATCCTCGACGCTACATCGAAGTACGGTGTAGGCCAATCGGCCAAAGAAGATCACGAGAACTTACCTCGCGTCCGTTGCAACTCCAGCTCCGTCCACGAGCGTTGTTTGTCTGAGGCAAAACACAACGATCATCAATATTACGTGTTTAAACTTCTAATCGTCCGAATTCAACAAAACCTTAACTAAGGAACTTCCTAAACTTTTAATTCCATTTGTTGAGCTATTTCATCGAGCAATTCACGCTCGGCACCTCAATTCACAATTTACGAGTTTTTCCCTAAAACCCAAAAATCCTCAAATTTAACATTCGTCGTAAATCAATCAAATTCGTCCAATAACGTTCAATACGTCCTTCATATACTTAATCACAGTAAACCTATTAATTACAGACCCTAAATCGACATTTTAAATCAAAACCTAAACGAAACCCTAATTGTTTATACTTCGTAAAACTCGAAATAAACGCTCTAAGATTGTAGGTTCATACCTAGAATGTCGATTGGAGGAGGAAACGTGAAGAACCGGAGGAAGAACGGAGAAAAAACGGAGGTCGGATCGTTGAATTTCGTCGACGGCTGAGAGGAAGTCGCGAAGGAGGAAGCCCTCTGGTTTCTCGCGGCAGAGGAGGAGAAATGAAGAAGAAATAGATTTAGGTTAATTATAATATTGATTTGCAAAATTACCATTTTGCCCTTAGCACATATTCCTATTTTGTTTCGTCCTTCGGTTCATTAATCGTCCAACTATTCGAGTTCACCAAGTTTCCTTATTTCACCTACAGG
Source organism: Begonia masoniana (assembly GCA_022432975.1). NCBI lineage: Eukaryota > Viridiplantae > Streptophyta > Magnoliopsida > Cucurbitales > Begoniaceae > Begonia > Begonia masoniana. Next base: position 32,430,834 of record CM039503.1, on the reverse strand, counting down.
TTCAACTTATTATTTGGGATTTACTAAAACTGTCCGTTCGCAATTTGGACATCGTTTACTATTTTTACTAAAACATCATTTACATTTCGATAAATGTATTTACTCGGAATATAGCGTCTAAACTCCGAAAATTCTCATAATTTCCATAAAATTCCTATTAATCGTTAGAGTCATAATGACGCTTTCTTTTCGAGAAACGGGCTTGATTTGACATATTTACAAAAATGCCATTATTTATTAGAATATTAATATAATATATATTAAATCCAAAAATCCGTACGAGCCGGATATTACAGTGTTCCAATTTCGATAGTATCGGACAGGGACCTGTGGTTCACATCCAATTTTTGGAAAAGTTTGCATAAGGCGATGGGGACTCGATTAAATTTCAGTACTACTTTTCATCCTCAAACGGACGGACAATCTGAACGGACTATTCAGACTCTTGAGGACATGCTCCGAGCGTGTGTGCTTGAGTTTCAGGGTTCTTGGAGTAGGTATATACCTTTGGTGGAGTTCTCGTATAACAATAGTTATCAGGATACTATTGGTATGGCTCCATACGAAGCTCTATATGGAAAGAAGTGCAGATCACCTCTTTATTGGGATGAGATCGGAGAATCCAGCTTGATTGGTCCTGAAATTTTGCAACAAACTATTGATAAAATCCAGTTTATTTGGCAGCGTATTTTGACAGCTCAGAGTCGTCAGAAGAGCTATGCCGATGGTAGAAGAAGGGAACTGGAGTTTGATGTTGGCGATGAGGTTTTCCTGAAGATCTCACCATTTAAGGGTGTCATGAGATTCGGGAAGCGAGGTAAGCTGAACCCGAGATTTGTTGGTCCATTCCCTATTGTGAAGCGAGTGGGGAAAACGGCGTATCAGTTGGAGTTGCCAGCTTCGATGGAGGGAGTGCATAATGTATTCCATGTGTCGATGCTTCGGAAGTGTTTAAGAGATCCATCACATGTGGTAGTACAACAGGAGATCAAAGTTCAACCTACTTTGTCTTATGAGGAGCAACCGGTGGAAATATTGGATTATGCAGTGAAGAAATTGCGCAACAAAGATATTCCACTGGTGAAAGTGCTGTGGCGTAACCACAACGTCGAGGAGGAAACGTGGGAGCGTCAACAGGACATGATGGAGCGTTATCCAGAATTGTTCAGGTACGCAAATTTTGAGTACAAAATTTTTATAAGGTGGGTGGATTGTAACACCCGAGTATTTTCTATTGCTTGCATAGCCTACGTTGTATTAGGAGGGGTTAATTATGCAAGTGTAAGGTGTGCATTGAAGTGTATTAGAAATTTGAGAGTTTGACAAGTCAAAACAACTTGTGATTGGTGGAGGATGGTTGTTTGAAAAGTCAACTCTTTCAACCAATCAAATTTTATTAAATTGTGGGAAGAAGAATGAAGTTAAAGTGGATGAAAGGTGTTGTGTTTGGCGTTGGATTAAGTGATTAAGGGGGAGGGCTTTGTGGTAATTTTACTTGGTAATTAAATGCATAAAAGAAAAAGGAAAAAGATGAATTCAATTTTGGTTCTTCTTTTCCTCCATCGATCTCTCTCTCCCTCTCCTCCATAGCCAACGATTCCCTTCCTTCCTTTCTCCATTTCTTCAAGTGATTTCAAGGTAAGTTTACTTGGGTTTTGAATTATATAGCTTTTGATGAAGTTTGAGAGTGTTTTTGAGAGTTTTAGTTGGATTTTAAGAATGTTGGAAAACCCTAGGTTAGGGATTCCGAAATTTGGTTTTGAAATGAGCGTTTTCTTTCCACTTTTGGTGATTTAGTTGTTGGATGTGTTAGTTTAAATGATTTATGGAGTTAGATTAAAGATTGAAAGTAAATTTGGGAAAAACCGGTTTTATAAGTGTGATGGCCGATTCTGTCTTGGCCATTTTTGGATTGGCTAAGCTGTATATTTGGTTAATTTAAGCTTTTCAATGGATAGTAGACGTGTAGAGCTTTCCGAGTTGGGGTGGCACGTCGAATTCCGTTGAAAAATGAGAAAGTTAGGGCCGTTTAAGGTTGGACGCCGGTAATTTGTGCAAAAACCGGGTTTAGGTGTTTATAAGTGAGAATTGCTTAGTTGTTGGTTAGTTAGGTTTAAGGATATTTTTAGAATTGTATTGGTAACTTATTAAGTGAAGTTTCATTATTAAGGTCGTCGAGCGTGTGAATTGGACGGTGAAAGTAAGCCAGTGGAAACCGAGCATCCAGGTAAGTAGTGGATGTTATTCTTTTGCCTTCGGGCCTACACCAGAGAATGGTAGGGTTTCTTTGTTATTGCTTGGCTTCGTGTTACGTTGAATTAATTATGTTGCTTCGGGATTAGCGTGGAGTTGCTTGTCTGATTGGTTGATTAGTCGTGTTGTTGCGTTGAGTCGTCGTGTTGTGTTGTATTGTGTGGTGTGGTTTGGCCTTACTGTTGTGTTATCGTTGAGCTTGTAGTGTGAGTGTGTGCAAATATGGCACTTCGGTGCACAGCAAATTGGCACTTCCGGTGCACAGCAAATATGGCACTTCGGTGCATAGCAAATATGGCACTTCGGTCCACAGCAAATATGGCACTTCCGTGCACAGCAAATTGGCACTTCGGTGCACATCAAATATGGCACTTCGGTGCACAGCAAATTGGCACTTCGGTGCACAGCAAATATGGCACTTCGGTGCACAGCAAATATGGCACTTCGGTGCATAGCAAATTGGCACGTCGGTGCACAGCAAATATGGCACTTCGGTGCACAGCAAATTGGCACTTCGGTGCATGGAAAGTATTGGTGGTCGATGTTGTTTATTTGTTGGTTATTGCTTGAGTATTGTGTGAGTGTGGTGTGCGTTGTGAATGTTTATATTCGTTCTTCATTACTTGCTAAGCTCAAGCTTACGTGTGTGTGTATGTTCTATGGTGTAGGTGACGGAGCGTTCTCAGGTGAGCTCGAGAGTGATGATCATGATTAGGAGGCAGTCGGAAATCCACGGAGCTCGCCGGTGCAGGTCATTTGTCGGGGCGCTTCGACCTAGTTCTCGGCAGGGGTTTGTGGTAGTGCATGTTTTGAAAACTTTGAATTATTAGGAGTGGATTTGGGAATGTTTGGGTGTTGCTAGATTGGTCATGTTTTGAGTATTTTGAGTTGAAGTGTATAGTTGTTTTGGTGTGTGATAATTGTGGTGAAATGTGCATGTTGTGGTCAGGATTGAATCTTAGAGTCGTTTGGTTAAATTTTGTTTGACATATATAGTTGGATTGATCTGGTCATTTGGTTGGTTAAATCGTGTTTTAAAGGTATTGTCTTTCAGGTTTTGGATTTCGAAAATTTAGCCGTTATGTTGTCGATTTTTTGGTTTTCAAACCCATAATGTCGGGTTGAGTTCTCTATTTTTTTTTTTGTTAATTGTTTTAAGTCGGTTTTTCAAGAAATTTATGGGACATGAAGTTATGGGAGTCGGGGTGACGTGGTTAAAGTTTCGTGATTTTTGGAGGTGTCGGGATTGTAGAAAAGTGTAGAAAAGTGTGGAAAAGCGGGAAAAGGTCAAACGGGCATTTTTTTGATGTTTTTGGGTGTTAAAAACCCGAGCCGGCCCGATCGGTTGGGCCCGGGGCACGATCGGTCGCGGTGGGGATGTTTTTGAGTGAAGAAAACCCGAGAAGGCCCGATCGATCGGGCATTTAGCCACGATCGGTCGCGGTGGCACGGTTGGGGTGCGCAGACGTGCCCCAGCGCACGCGCGGGGCAGGCGCAGCGTGCGTACTAGCGCACTGTGTGGGCGCGCGCGCCCAGCGACCCTTCTAGTCCAAAATTTGATTTTTTTTCAAATTTTCCCATTTTCTCAAATGTTTTGACCCGACATTTTCCGATGTATTTTAAACGTATTTTGGGCCCGTTTCCCAACAAAAATCGAGGGTTCGAAAAACCCAAAAACCGAGTCGAAAAATTTACGAAAAATCATTTAAACATAGTTTTAAACACGAGTTTTGTTAGCAACGTAGCGCACCGAGCCCGAGGCGGGTTCGGGGCGCTACAATATGTGTTGGCATATGATTTTTTGACAAATTGATTAATGTGTATAACTTTGTTTATCTTGGCAATTAAATATAAATTACAGTTATATTATCTGGGTAAGGCAAGCATATTTTGTAGAGATTTAAGTATCAAATATATGCAGAATATTTGCTTTTTGAAAGCTTGAAAAAAATAAAGAATATGAGTTACTTGGTGATGAAGTTATCAATTGAATTTATCTATGGAAGACCGATTTGAAGATTATGAATTTTGTGTATTATAACAGATAGCAAAATTCGTGATCCAACTATTTTGGGATCCAAATCTGTTTTATTCTAGTACTTTCCATATGTGTCGCAAAGGGTGTCACGAATCTGGATTTTGTGATTGCGCTTCCTTATATTATGCATTTTTTTTAACGAAAATCGGTTGCAGATATATTTAAGCATCTACTCTTCATAGAAGAAGCAAGCGGATTATTGATTACTCTCTGAAATTTACTTGTTCCACAAGCCGCCATTATTTTCCTCTCTCTTGCTTCTGCGAGTGAGTGTGTTATTGTTTGTTTCAGTCTCTGTTGACTGTTTCCACACTCTACCTCTGTTTGGATTTCATTGTTATTTGAGTGTGGTGGTGTGAATCCTAAGACAACGATTGGTGTCACAAGCGGTGTCATAGGAGTGTTCTTCTTATTCTTCATTAAAGCTTAGTCTCGGGAGAAGGCTGCATTCGAACACAGGAGGAGTTATGTTTATTGACAAGGGGAGCTTGTCGTTCTTGATCGTGGGCAAGGGGATCTTGCCATAACATGGATTTCGGGAGGAGTCGCCAACAATAAGGAAATCTTGTTGTTTTCTAGATCTCGGGAGATGTCGATCTTAAGTCGATGGGAGCTCGCAAAAAAAGTTTCTTTGAGAAAGTTAGTGAGAGACGCGACAAAGATAAGAGGGAGTCTTTATTTGTATAAGTCCAGTTGTCTTGTAACTTTGTTAACTCTCTGAAATGTTTTTAAATCAGGGCGTGTGGCCCCGCAGACGTAGGCAATTTGCCGAATTGCGTTACCAACCTTGTGTCTCCTTCTTTACACATTTCTTTATTGTCCATTACTACTGTTTACTATTGGTGTCACAAGTAGTGTTACGACATCACATAACTAATCACGATTTCAATTGGTATCAGAGCAGAACGTTTCTGTTTCTTAAGTAGTATCCGCGGAACTTGATCGTGTTTTATTCTGTGCAATGTACTCTATGAAAGAAGAAGGTTCAACAATGCATCCACCCCTATTGGATGGAAGCAACTATGCTTATTGGAAGGCCAGAAGGAGGGCTTTTATCAAAGATATTGATGAGAAAGCTTGGAAATCTATTTTGATAGGATGGGATCCTCCAACGATTATAGACACTGAAGGTGTTACAACTCTCAAAGCTGAAGAAGATTGATCTATTTCTGAAGATACGATGGCCAACAGTAATTCAAAAGCTCTGAACGCTATTTTCAACGATGCTGATCCTAATCAGTTTAGACTTATTTCCACTTGTGAATCAGCAAAAAGGTCTTGGCAAATTCTTCAGATCACATATGAAGGAACATCGGCTGTGAAATTATCCAAAATGCAGATGATAACTAAAAAATTTGAGAATTTAAGGATGCATGAAGAGGAAAATATTGCTGAATTTAATGCTAAATTGTGTGACATTGCCAATGAGGCATTTGCTCTTGGTGAGACATTTTCTTAAGAAAGACTAGTAAGGAAAGTTCTACGATCTCTGCCTCAATGTTTCGCTTATAAAGTCATAGCTATTGAAGAAGCCAAAGATGTCTCCAAAATGAAGCTAGAAGAATTAATGGGATCCCTTAAAACTTTCGAAATGAATCTCGGAGTTGACACCGAAACAAAGAAGGTAAAAGGAGTTGCTCTAAAAGCCGAGACATAAACATTAAATGATCATAGTAAAGATGACCTGGAGGAATCTCTAGCTCTATTATCTAAGAATTTTAGTAGGGTTATGAAGAGATTTCAAAGAAATAACAGAGGTGTCAAGACCAGTGTCAACAACACCAAGACTGGTTCTTCGAGCATTGTAAAATACATGGAGCAAAAACATATTTCTGATCAACCAATCAAGAGCAGAGGAATTCAGTGCAGAGAATGTGATGGTTTTGGGCATATTCAGGCAGAATATGCTAATACTCTGAAGAAAAAGAAAAATTCCCTCAACACAACGTGGAGTGAGGATGAGTCAGAAAAAGAAGATGAATTTCAGAACAACCATGTGGCTTGAGTTGCTAAATAGATAGATGATGGTAGTGCCTCACATGATGTTACAGAGGATATATCAGATTATGGAGATGAAGATACGAAAGAAGATCTCATTATGGAGTACAAATTCCTTCATGAAAAATGGACTGAGCTGGTTAGAATAAATCAGCATCTTCGGATTCAGAATGGACACTTGAAAGCTGAGAAGATCAACCTGCAAAATTTTGTTAGTGAATTGGAAGTCAAATTGAAAATGAGTCGAGATGAAGCGACAAGATTATTCAATGAGCTAAATCACATGAAGAAAAATGTCAAGATGTTAAATACAGGTTCCTCTAAGCTGGATGATATTTTAAAAACTAGCAAATCAAGTGGTGATCGCTCTGGACTCGGTTTCAAAGGAGAAAGCTCGATTTCACAGACAGTGTCATCACCAGTATCAAACTTTATATCACCAAAATTGTCAGGAAATTTATTTGATTACAAAGGGAAGAAAGTTGCAATAAGCACTACTAGAATTGAGTAGAAAGAAAAGTATCATCTTGCTTCCATAAATAGAGGTAACATAATTAATTCTATTTGTCACTATTGTAATCGACGTTATAACGCCCCGTGTCTTCCAGACCTGATTTTGCTACCCAAAACATTGAACTGGACTAAGAGAAATTACGAAAAATTTTAAATTTTCTCTCAGTGATGAAAATTCTTATCTTTAATCTTCGACTTTACAGCAGGAAAACTTAATAAGTAGACAACGTTCATAATTAGATAAAACGTTAAGACATTTGGCCGAAGGGAATTGGAAACTCAAGGACATCTACCGATTGCAAAACAACAACACTTAATATCGGCTACTATCGATTGAAACATGCACATCACGTGACTCATTAAACTTCATCCAATCACAAGATGACAAGACTTAATATCGACTTCTACCGATTGACACATGCACATCACGTGACTCATTAAACTTCATCTGATCATAAGACGACAAGACTTAATATCAACTTCTACCGATTGACACATGCACATCACGTGACTCATTAAACTTCATCCGATGGAAGACATCATCCGATAGACAGGAAACTTTCAGACTTTCACAAACTTCAGCATGACTGAATAAACTAACACACAGTTGGACCATAATCTCATCTAGAATACGTATAGCGAAAGACTCTAACAAAACAGATCATTCTATCATTTCATGATCATTCTCAAACTCAGAAGTTAGTCAGTCAGGTTCCAGTATCCATTGTTTTAAGAAAGCATCCTACATAGACTTCAGTATTCATAACCTTACTAATATGATAAAAGTAGTATCCAGGAGTTGAAATCGCCTTTCCAGCCACTCACTGACAACTTGAACTCCTTCCAGCAACCAGCCTTGAACATCCTCATTAGACTTGAGATCCTCACCTGGTAGATCTTCACCTACATCATGAGGTTTAAACTATAAGCCTAATGCTTAGTAAGGAGTGCAATGCTAACATGTCTCCATGAATGCACAAATTAAAGGAAACACATGTTCATGATCTATTCGTGTTCTTGTTCTTGTTCATGTTCATCGTTTTCATCATATGAATTAAGGGAGGATTTGTGCCGAAAAGGGGGTTGACAGTGAGAGTGTACATAGTCCCTTGTAGGTCGTATTCATGGTCCTTCTTTTGGACAGTGACATACGCCAAACTGCCCACAACCCTCTCTTAATCCTTGTTGTATAAGTTTCATGTTCATATCTTGTTCATTGGAGAAATCATGCACTTAAAACATTTTCATATGCTTGAGAAATATTCAAGATGTATGAGCATGAGTAATCTTAGTTCATCAGACTACTGAACAAGCCATTCATTCATCAAATGATCATAACATCAACTCGAGTACTGAAGACAACCAAACGTTAGCACAAGTACTTTTAACATCATAAACAACTTCTACTTAGTACCCTTGTGATGTAGGGCCCTAATGGCCGGAAGTCTTACTCACTCACTTACCTAGTTTCCTTAGCAACTTGAGCACTTCTCTTCAAACTTCTTCACCTAGAAACATTTCACATTACAGTGTTAAATCAAAATCTTAACTAAAAGTCATCCTTATATCTAACATAAATATTTCTAGATCTTCCTAGTCGAGCGCCTAGTGTGTACAGATTAAACTTCCAGAACCTAAATAACCGGATTAAGTCTAACAACTAAACACGGTCTGTTATCTTAATGTCTAGAATCGAATCGGAAATGCCATTACTAAACACAGATTATGATTGTCACTACCATTACTCTGTTAGTGAAGAATCTAAAACCTCAAGTTCTAGCTGAAGACAGAGCTCTAAATAACTACTCAGTAACTACATTGTCTAAGTCTTACCTAGAGCATGGATTGTCAAAGTGGAGGCTAAAGAACTGGTCACCGGCGAGGGAATAGCTGGCAGAGAAGGAGCTCTGGAAGGAAGGGAATCTCCGAAAGAGGAAATTTTGGCTACAGCGAGGTTTTAATGAGGTTTAAGAATTCCAATAACCTATTTATACCAATTAGAATCCACCTTAATTACAAACTTGCCACCTAACCTAGTTTCACTCAATATGTAATAAATAAGTCTTGGCATTAAATTTAAAATCATAAAGGTCAATAAAAGGGTGACAATTAAAATGGTTAAGAAAATCACCTGGCCGAAATTGTCGGGTGTTACATCCACCCCTCCTTAAACAAAATTTTCGTCCTCGAAAATTGATCAAACAAAGAGCTTTGGATATTTGTCCAACATGTCCTGTTGTCACTCCCAAGTGGCTTCTTCAATGCCATGATTCGTCCACAAAACTTTTACAAGAGGAATTTCCTTATTCCGTAGAGTCTTAACTGCAGATTCCAAAATTGGTACAAGTTTCTCTTCATACGTTAATGTCGACTCAAACTCAATTTCTGTTGGCTTAAAAACCTGTGACGGATCATGTATGTATTTCCTTAGCATGGATACATGAAAGACATTATGGACCTTTTCCAGTGATGGAGGCAATTGCAACCTATAAGCAGTTTTACCAATCCTTGTCAAGATAGGGAAGGGACCAATGAATCGTGGACTAAGTTTTCCCTTCTTGCCAAATCTTAAAACTCCCTTAAACGGTGAAATCTTTAATAAAACTTTATCTCCAGCAGCAAATTCGAGATCTCTCCTTCTTTGGTCTTGATATGCCCACAGTCTCGATCCATCGAGAACAAGTCAAGGTATGTATTTATTTATTTATTTTATCTATCTAATGGACTTGTGGAATTATGTAGGTAAGTTGGCTTTCCGAAGATTGGAATGAAGAAGGAATTTGTTTTCCTTAAATTCAACTTTTGTAACCAAGCTTTCGTTTTATTTTATTTCCAATTTAAAATACTTTAATTTTTGTTTAAAACCATTAATTGGCAAACTTTAGCCTTTTTAGAATGTATATTTTGTAATAGTCTTCAAAGGATGGTGAACCAAGAGAGAACCAAGAGCTAGACCGACCAAACCAAGAGGAACCAAGCTTGAACCGATTGAACCAAGGAGGAACAAGCAAAACCAAGGAGAAACAAAGCTGAACCGCTTCATGCCCTTCAGCCAAGAGACCAAAACCGGTTCACTGTTGCTGCTTCACGCCTCAGCTGATTCACGCCAACGGCTATATCCTTCTTCGCCAACGGTCATTTGCATTCTGCACAGCCGCATTCCGTCGCCCTCGCCAGAAGTCTCCATCTTCTTTTTCGGTGTATTTAGCTCCCCTCGCAGATATGTAATTTTTTTTTAAGCCAGTATTACATATTTTTGGAAAACCAGAATGTTGTTTGTTCGTCGGTCGGAGTTCTTCCGAGAAGAGAGAGCTTCTCTCTCGGCGTCGCCGGCGCGCCCAGCGCCTGATGGCCTCGCCAAGTCTTCCTCGAGCTCAAGTTTGCTCGGAGGAATACTCAGTCGCCGAAGGGGCGAAACCTTAGTTCCCTTCGCTGTGATTTCGTCGCTGGCAACGACGAATTTCTCACCCGAAGCTTCGATAGCTTTTGGGCCAGCAACGGGTCATTCACCTCCATTTCCATTTCCCTCCCCTTATCGGTCTTCTCTGTGGCAAAGAAATCGATTTGATCCCTCACCCACATCACCGAATACGTCTTTCCATTTTCGTGTTTATTCTCTGTTTTCGTTGTTTTCTGCGTCTGTTTTGGGTGTCTTCGAGCACCGATCTGTTGTTGCTTTTCAAGTCTTCCACTTGCATGTTTCTCCACCCATTTGCAGACCCGTAGCCTATCAAGTGGTATCAAAGCCTAGTGCTCATTGGTTGCAAATTTCGGGTTCTATTTCAGTCCCCTGTTTCTCTATTTTTCTGTTCGAGAACTTAACATGTAATTTGTTTGGTTGTTGTGTTCTTTCATTATGTGTTCTAGTCAGCATGTTTTCTTTTCTCTGGTTTCGTTTCTGTTGAGTCTGCTGAGTCTTTTGTTGTTTGTTAATCTTTTGTTTAGAGTCAGCCTGCTGTTATTTTTGTTGCTGTTAAATTTTCCATCAGGTGTGTCTGTTTTTAATTTTCTATTGCTGTCGTGAGCTGTTGAGTTTCTGTCCGCATGTTCCTTCCTTTGTTTTATTTTCATCTTGTCTAATGTTCTGTTTACATTGTTTAGGATTGTTAAATTGCTATCTGTTAAGGTAAAATTCTGCTTAAGAAATTTCAGAATTTTGGTTCTGTTCTGTTCAGAATTGTTAGGAGAGTTTTCTGTATCACATATGACTTTTGTTCCAAGTTTACAAAACCTAGAAAATGATGCATTGAACTCAAATTATTCTGTTTAGACCGAAGCTCAGCTAGCATATGTCCTGTTTGTCTTTTCTTTTGTTTCTATTTTCTGGTTTTAGTTGTTGTTTGCTGTGATCTTTGGTTTCTGTTTAGCTGTTGCATTTGCTGAACATCTTAAGCATCTTGCAATCTGTTTTAGCATGTGTTGAAGTTTGGATTGTTGTTAACTTGTTTAGCTTGCTGTAGTTTTCTATTCTGTGTCCAAATTTAGGGGTGGAAGTTGCTTGTAAATCTATTCTGGTTTGCTGAGCTTTTCAGCAACTTGTCGAGTCGTTTTACTGAATTTCTGCAGCAACTTTGCCTCTCATTTTAGTGTCCAAATCGTCTCAACATGTTATGTTTAGAGTCCATGATTAGGAGTTGATTTGTTTTCAAAATTCTGTTCTGGTTTTTGAACATTTTTCTGCTTCTTTTCTTCTTGTTCTGTTTGCTGTTTTCTGCAGCATTAGGAGTCCTGTTTTGGCTGAGTTTTCTGCAGCAACTTTGCTGCTCTTTTAGAGTCAATCACCAAGCTTAAATGCTGAATTTTAAGTGTTAAATTTGCAACGTCCATTTTCTGGTTGTGGTGAAAGTTTATTTAGTTTTTAGGTTGATTTCAAATCTGTTTTTCTGCATTTCTTTCCACAGTTTTGAATCAGTTTTTCTGCATCTTTTTGCTCCTGTTTAGTGTCCATTCACCATGGTAAATTGTTGAACTTTAATGCCACATATTGGATAACATATGTATTGAATTGGTGATAGTTTTTGTCTAGTTTTTAGGCTGTGTTTGTTTATTTATTTATTTATTTTTCTGCTGTTTTCTTGTTCTGTTTTGCAACATATGTTTAGGGTTAAATGCAAATTGATTAGCTGCTGTTTTAGGGGCTTTCTTTTGCTGTTTTTCTTATTTTGTTGTTGCTGTTATCTTGTTCTTTTCTATCTTGTTTAGAAGCACGTTTAGGTGTTTGTTTATTGTTCAAATTGCTAAGAGGTTTAGCATTTGAACCCTACTTTATTGTTTAGTTCTAGGTTGTTGTTTTTGCATATTTAGACTCTGTTGTGTGTCTGTTTTTCGTAACATTTGTTGTGCAGTTTTGTACCCACCTCCCAAGGCAAGAGACCTCCTTAATTGGCAATTTTGGAGCCATTAATTGCTTTACTTAAAAGGTACTTTCTTGTCCACTTTTAGTTCACATTTTTCTGTTGGGAGACTCTTCGGAACTGTTGACCGAGAGCAACTTGTGTTTTATGTTTGTTTGTGTTTGAGCTTGCTATTCGTGAAAGTACATTGCTACGATAATTATCTGATATAATTTTGCCATATTAACCTCATGTTACTGATTAGCTAGCATGAATTAACCATGGCCCGTATCTGTTTAATTCTCATAATGTTTTCTTGAAAGCATGATCTTTTTGTTTGTGATTTGTTTGTGTTTGAGCTTGCTATTCATGAAAGTACATTGCTACGATAATTATCTGATATAATTTTGTCATATTAACCTCATGTTACTGGATAGCTAGCATGAACTAACCATGGCCCGTATTGGATTAATTTTCATAATGATATTCTTGAAAAGCATGTTCTATTTTTTCTTTTGTTTTGTTTAGGACGTTTAGTACATGATCAATTTGAATTCTGCTAAAATTTAGATTGATTATTTCGATTATTGTTGTTCACTGTTGTGTGTCTTAAACTTTTTTCTTGCAGTTTGTGTGTCAATTTCCCAAGGTAAGAAACTTTCTTAATTGGCAATTTTGGGGTTGTTGATTGCCTTGTTAAGAGAATCAAACTGTGGTACTTTTCTGTTTATTTGTAGGATGTTTAGGTTGTTTCTTGTGTTTTTGTCTCTGTTTAAGCTTACACAATTTTGTGCTCACTTGGAACTAGATTTGAAATTTTGATAGCATGTTTTTGCTGTGTTTTGATGCTAGTTTTAAGTCTGGTTTGGAGTCTTCTTCGGCTAAAAGAAATTGGTGTTGTTTATGGTGTTTGAGCAGCAAAATTATTTTAGGAATTGTTGATAATGACTTGCTGTGAATTCCTTTATTTTCGTTGTTTGCTGCTAAGTGATGAAATTATTTTGTGTAAAGATAAATGTGCTAGTTGTGCAAATTGTCTAAATCATTTTTTTTTTGCATTCTGTTTGATGTTTAGCCGAAGATAGGTAAGATTATTGTTGGTTTTTATTGCATGTTAATTCGTTCTGCTGTAGCACTTTCTTTATGGGTATGATTCTGCTATTTTATTATTTCGGTTTCTTAATTAATCTGCTGATAAATCATGGAACTTAAGTTATAAATCTGTTGTTAAGTTTCATTAATCTGGTTTTAAGAATAACCGAGAAGAAGATTTTTGGAGACCTAAATACCAACTTGAACTAAATATGTTTTTGGGTTATTATCACTGTATCATTTACAGCAGAACCTCCGAACGTAACTCAGCATCTAAGGACCAAACCCGCATCTTGAATTGTGTCTTGTGTCTAATATTTGTTATCTTAATTGCTGAACCAAGTCTATAATCGGGTATTGTGCTATTTTTCTTAGAAGTGCTGTTTCGATTTATATTGTTGTTTTAATGTTTGTTTTGTAATCTGGTTCAATATTCTGGGATTTCCTCACACTAATGCTGTGATATTGGGGTTTGTTATCTGAAACTGTGCGATTGCAACTTCTATTCGTTCAAAAGCTGTTTAATCCAAGTAGCTTTACTAAAATGTTGCTGGTTTGTTGCTAATAGTGGTATTGGGAATAATCTGATTCAACTTAGTGGTACTGGATATTTGTGCTTAGCCGAGAGCCATAATGTTGTTTGACAATGTTGATTTCTTTTGTGGTAAGTTTCTGTTTTCAAGTATTAGCAGTTAGCTTATTTTGCTGCTGTGTTCGTGTCCTTTTTGTCACTGCTCTGTTTTAGAGTTCTGTTGGATTAGCAATTACAAGTTTATATATTTTGCTGTTATTTCAGAATGCCCATAAACTGTTTGTGAAAATGTCTAAATGAAATCTGGAAAATTTATGTCAAGTTAATCCGAGTCTTTCTTGATTAATTGTCCTTCCTTATATTGTTATGATTTAATGACTTGTTGGACAATTGATAATATGTTTTGCTTTGCTCAAATTGAAGATGCCCATTTGAAGATTTTTTTTTTTTTAATGGTTTAATTGATTGTTTTAAATTGGCATCTATATTTATTCTTAAATTTTTCATTGAGGATAAGAATCATTTGCAAGGTTTGAAAATTTCCTTGTGCTTTTAATTGATTTGGCCTAGTTTAACTTGAATTATGACTCTTCCTCAGTTTATTGAATTGTTTTTGGTTTAGCATGGAAAGCTGAATTTGTTCATACCTAGTATGAAATTATTTTTTTTACTATCATATATGTTTGCTTGAAAATTGTAGAAATGAACAATTAGCTTAACCCAAGGATTTGTATGATAAATCTGTTTAGCCCTTTTATGTTGTTTAGATTGTTTGCTTCTAAATTGTGGCTGCATAACTTTCTGATCATAATGAATTTAGATGGAATTTTATAGCATGTTATTCAACTTGGTGACTAACCTCTGCTGAAATTCCAAGAATTATTAGATGAAAATTATGTAGTTTTTGTTTAGAACTTTCTGTGGTGTTTATTTGTGGTTTTTATTAAACTGTTTAGGATCTTAGTTGATGCTTGATTTAAATTGTTAGGAAGGTATGCATAGAACCATTTGCATGTTAAAATAGGAGTTGCAAATTCTATTTTAAGCATGATTATGATTCTGTTTGTTTCCTAATGCCGATGCATCTAACTATTGTTTAAATGTTTGTCGTGTCTTGTTTAGTAACAAATCTTTGATGTTAAGTTAAATTTAGATTGAAAAGCATGAATGAACTTGCATAGGATTAAATAGCAACTGGCCATTCTATTTATTTCTTGTTAGAAAATTCTGTTTTGAATTCTCTTATTTGATTGCATCAAATTAATGTGTTATCCCTTTAGAATTTTGGTTTGCTTCTTTTGTTGATATCAGTGCTTGGTCAATTAGTTGATGTGTTATTGGCCAAGGTAAATGTAAAATCAAAATATATGCATATTGTTTGCCTTCTTGTTTTCATGATTGGAAAAAGGAGAAGACCATTGAGGTTTGTTTAGCTTTCCACTCCATTTTGAGCATTGGCTATGGATAAGCCAAGGAGTCGGAACAATTTCCGGCAACAAGGTATGTGCCCATGAAATCTTACTTGAATTTCTTTTGAAATTAGTTGAATAGTAGGTTGATTGGATGAACTATATGTTTGAGATCAACTTCTTGTATGTTCTTGCTATAATTGGATATCATGTTTAATTCTCCTTGTCTACGCTTGATTTAATTTGTTGAAAGAACTAAAGAGTAATTTTGTGATCAAATTGTTGTTGCCTCTTGTTTTTGAAATGATAAATCCTAACTCTATTGTTAAAGGAGAATTGTTTTCTTGAATTTTGGATTTAAGTTGAACTTATGCTAAGCTTGATATATATTAAACTCTTATTGTTTTGATGGATTTAAAATTTGGGTGAACCAAGTGTTGTTTATAAAATGGTAATTTTCATATTTATGGTTCACTATTGACTTGTTAGCTTAGCTAGAGAATGAAATTGTTCATTTATGCTTGCTTGAATCTTATGTCATTATCATGTATGTTTGCTTTTAAATTGTTTACATGAACATTTCAAATTTTTGAAATTAGTGAGATCACTGTGGATAGTGAAATGATTTTTAAACTTTAGGATAACTATGTTTTGTGCCTACTGTGGAATGTGCTTAAATAATTTCAGTAGAAATTTTATCCTAAGTGTTGTACCATCCTCCATGATATTCAACTGTTGGATTTGAGGTCAAATCCTCAAGAACCGGGAGGGGATGATATGCCCACGGTCTCGATCCATCGAGAACAAGTCAAGGTATGTATTTATTTATTTATTTTATCTATCTAATGGACTTGTGGAATTATGTAGGTAAGTTGGCTTTCCGAAGCTTGGAATGAAGAAGGAATTTGTTTTCCTTAAATTCAACTTTTGTAACCAAGCTTTCGTTTTATTTTATTTCCAATTTAAAATACTTTAATTTTTTTTTAAAACCATTAATTGGCAAACTTTAGCCTTTTTAGAATGTATATTTTGTAATAGTCTTCAAAGGATGGTGAACCAATAGAGAACCAAGAGCTAGACCGACCAAACCAAGAGGAACCAAGCTTGAACCGATTGAACCAATGAGGAACAAGCAAAACCAAGGAGAAACAAAGCTGAACCGCTTCATGCCCTTCAGCCAAGAGACCAAAACCGGTTCACTGTTGCTGCTTCACGCCTCAGCCGATTCACGCCAACGGCTATATCCTTCTTCGCCAACGGTCATTTGCATTCTGCACAGCCGCATTCCGTCGCCCTCGCCAGAAGTCTCCATCTTCTTTTTCGGTGTATTTAGCTCCCCTTGTAGATATGTAATTTTTTTTAAGCCAGTATTACATATTTTCGGAAAACCAGAACGTTGTTTGTTCGTCGGTCGGAGTTCTTCCGAGAAGAGAGAGCTTCTCTCTCGGCGTCGCCGGCGCGCCCAGCGCCTGATGGCCACGCCAAGTCTTCCTCGAGCTCAAGGTTGCTCAGAGGAATACTCAGTCACCGAAGGCGGCGAAACCTTAGTTCCCTTCGCTGTGATTTCATCGCTGGCAACGACGAATTTCTCACCCGAAGCTTCGATAGCTTTTGGGCCAGCAACGGGTCATTCACCTCCATTTCCATTTCCCTCCCCTTATCGGTCTTCTCTGTGGCAAAGAAATCGATTTGATCCCTCACCCACATCACCAAATACGTCTTTCCATTTTCGTGTTTATTCTCTGTTTTCGTTGTTTTCTGCGTCTGTTTTGGGTGTCTTCGAGCACCGATCTGTTGTTGCTTTTCAAGTCTTCCACTTGCATGTTTCTCCACCCATTTGCAGACCCGTTGTAATATCCAGCTTTTCTGGATATTATTATTTTAATATATAATGGCATTTTCGTAAATATGTCAAATCAAGCCCGTTTTACAAGCAGAAGGTGTCGTTGGGATCCTAATTATTAATATGGATTTTAAGAATATTACGAGAATTTTCAGAACGATAACGCTATATTCCGAGTAATTAAGTTTCTCGTAATGTAAATGACGTTCTCGTAAAAATAGTAAACGAGGTCCGATTTGCAAACGGACAGTTTTATTAAATCCGAAATATTAAGTTGGACTTGTTGGTGAAATAAGGAGGTTTAGTGAAACCAAACAGCTGGACGATTAACGAACCGAAGGACGAAACTAATATAAAAACTGAAGAAGGGCGAAATGGTAATTTACAAAGTAAATATTTATTTTATAAAAACAAATAATCCTCTTCCTTCGACAGAATCAATTTTCATTCTGTCTTTTCTTTCTCCCGCGACCAGAGAAGAGAAGAAACCCTCGGTTTCTCCTCTGCCAACGACGCCGAGCTCCGTTCCGACC
This sequence comes from Begonia masoniana, assembly GCA_022432975.1. Taxonomy (NCBI): domain Eukaryota; kingdom Viridiplantae; phylum Streptophyta; class Magnoliopsida; order Cucurbitales; family Begoniaceae; genus Begonia; species Begonia masoniana. The sequence continues at coordinate 32,413,290 of CM039503.1, read as the reverse complement.
TCCGATCGACTTCGATCCTTCACGTTTTCTCCTCCGGTCGACGTTCTAGGTAAGTCTCTACAGTTTTCGGAAGTTAGATTTCTGTTTTTAGGGTTTATAACATTTAGAGTTTCGTTTAGATTATCGTTAAAAACGCGAATTAGGGCTCGTAATTAATAGGTTAGCCGTGATTAGGTATATATTGAACGTATTGGACGTTATGGGACGAAGTTAAATCAATTTGTGAAAATGTTATAAATTGGTTAATTTTCGGGTTTTAAGGCAAAACTCGTTAATTTGGATTACGGACTATCGAGCATTAATTGTTGGTTTAAATGCTTCGATTAGTTAAGTTATGATTTTAGGAAAAGTCCTTTAGTTAAGGTTTTGACAATTTGGACGTTATTGGTTCAATTGCATTTTAGTGATAATCGTTGTGAATTGCTTTAGGTGCACCCGCTCGTGGACGGAGCTAGCATTCAACGGACATCAGGTAAGTCTCCGCGACTTGTTTGGCCGATTGGCCTACACCACAGGATCTTTTGTTGTTCGAGGAAATTGGAGAATTGTTTGTTTAAATGCTTTGGTTGGGTAGTTAGGATTAGTTCTTTTGTAGGTTATGCCTGAGTGTCTTGATGGTACGTATGATGATTGATATGTTATGTTTATATCTGTTGATAAATAACTGTTTTGATAGATAACTATTTTCAGGTTTTATAACGTTTTGGAAAAGTCTAATTTTAAATATATCCATGCAATTTGTTTTCATAAAATGGTTTATAATGTGATACTCAGGGAGGCAATGAAATGGAATAAAAAGGGGCAGTGAAATGAATGAAAAAGAGGGGAGAAGAGGTATGTTTTGCTCTCTGGAAACTTGAATTCCAGAGAGCAAAATGTTTGAAATCAGAGAAGGCAGGGAGCAGGGGTGCGGCGCCCGTGCGCTGCAAATTGGCAGCGCAGCAGCGATCGTGCGCTGCTCACGCAGCGCCTGATCGCTGCGGTTCTTCCACGGGCAGGAATTTACAATCCTGCCCTCCCATTATTTTATTTAATAAATTGTTATAAAAATAGTTTTAATTAAATTGTTTTAAATGTTTTATTAAATAGATTTCAAATTATTTTCTGCATAAACACTAGGTATAAAATAAAATGAAAAATAATTAGGAAAAATTGGGTACAGTAATAGGGTCGTGACACCCGTAGCCTATCAAGTCTGCATAACTCTTCTATCGGCTTTGTGCAGTCATCATCATTTTCCTGATTATGGAAATCTTATCTGACATCTACTGTAAAATTTCAGGGCCTAGAAGTTTTGCCTCGCCAACCTCATCCCAGTATAAGGGTGATCTACATTTCCTACCATACAATGCCTCGTAAGGTGTCATACCGATAGTGGACTAGTAACTATTGTTGTAAGAGAATGCCACTTAGGGCGTACGATTCCAAGTATATCTTAAACTCTAGTACACACCCGCTCACATACATCCTCCATGTCTGAATTGTTCTCTCTGAGTGGGCCATCTGTCTGAGGATTAAAGCAGTGTTGAAAAGAACCTTTTACCAAGACGTGCCTTTAGACTTTGCCACAACCTCGAGTGATCTGGGATCACGAGTCTTAGACAATGTATTATTGGAATCCCCCATGACCATCTGATAATTTTCTGAACATACAGATTAGCAAGTAGTCCATCGTTACGTTGTCCTCTTCCCCTTAAGGTAGCTAGAGGTCTGCTTTCCTTTTCCTGATAATCATTTGGATTGAAAGGTCTCTTCACACCTTTCTGTTGTTGCTTTCTGTCGGTCCCCTATTTTTTCGGTTGTGGTTTGCCGACCTCTGCCCTGAGCGCGGTGGTGGCCTGAGTATCCTTGATGAACTTCCTGGTGGTTCACGTTTGTCCTGTAGTTAACCAACTTCCTCCAATTCCAAAGCCTTAGCAGCCACTTCGGAATAAGGTATGTTAGGGATCCCTGCAGTCTTTACTCACCTGGAAGAGGCTCGTCTTCAGTCCATGGACAAACTGTTAGATCTTATCTTCCTCATCATCCACCAAACGGGTGCAAACCTGGAAAAGGCCTCAAACTTACAGATGTAGTCATCACAGAACCGGTTTGGCGCAGCTGCATAAACTCCATCTTTTTGCTGGCCCGAATCGCTCGGCTAAAATACTTGTCATAAAAGGTCGTCTTGAACCACGCCCAGGTCATAGTTTCCGCATTCGTAGTTGTAACGACCCCTTATCCCAGCAAGATATTGCCGCTCTGGGGATTGGCAGTAGCCCAAATCCTCCCCTCACGCTTTGTTTGGCGAGAACTTCTCGGAAGGTTCACCCAATCTGGAATTGCTCTCGCCGAAGCACTTTTAACTTCGGAGTTCTTATGGGATCCGTTGCCAATTGTGCTCCAAAACGCGTCTTGGGTCGTTACAAATGGTATCAGAGCCTGTACCCAACCGGAAATGTGGCCAACGAGGACGTTGGGCCCCCGAGGGGGGGGTGATTGTGATGACCCGTATGTGTAAGTAGGTACATGGCTGCACGAACCGGAACCCGGATGGCGGTACGTCCGCGCGGGCAAACCGAATGTGACAGGTCGTAAAAAGGGGTCGTCACAATCCCACATCGCTTGGGGAAAGTATGTGGAAAATGAAACATATTAAAGAGACCCTCCAACATAGCAAGACGCGTTTGGAGCACAATTGGCAACGGATCCCATAAGAACTCCGAAGTTAAAAGTGCTTCGGCGAGAGCAATTCCAGTTGGTGACCTCCGGGAAGTTCTCACCAAACAAAGTCGTGAGGGGAGGATATTGGGGTTGCGGCCAATCCCCAGAGCGAACAATATCTTGCTGGTATCAGGGGTCGTTACAGTAGTGCTCTGAATTGAGTCCCACCAATGCCTTGCCCCCAATGCAAGATGAAAAACAGCACAAGTGGACCTTGTCCCCTTCATCGACCTTGGCATACTTGAACATGTCCTAAATTGTCCGAATCCACTCCTCAGCATAATAGGATCTGAAACTTGACCATTGAATACTGGATGGTCGAAGGCGGTGAAACGCTCGCTCCCATTGTCGTGAGTCGTATTTGATCTTGAATTCCCTTGCTCATCCCTAGCAGTCACCACTGCTCAATTTGGCGGACTGGCGATAACCAACTCAGTTAACTGAGTCGATGGTGTTACTATCCTCATTGCTCTCCCTTTGTTGACCTCTTACCATTTTGAGATTCCTAAACACAGTAATCATAAAACACATCTTAACGTAATGACATTACTAAAATCGTAAATACTTACAGTTACTGGAGGGTACTCAAGTGGCAGTCAGTGCTGGAGGGCAGTCTACAGAATCGATTTAGAACCCGATTTCGCTTTGATACCATAATTGTAATGCCCCGAGTCTTTCCAGACCCGGTTTTGCTACCCAAAACATTGAACTGAACTAAGAGAATTACTGAAAATTTTAAATTTTCTCTCAGTGATGAAAATTCTTACTTTAATCCTCGACTTTACAGTGGAAAAAAAATAAATAAGTAGACAACGTTCATAATTAGATAAAACGTTAAGACATTTGGCCGAAGAAATTGGAAACTCAAGGACATCAACCGATCGCAAAATGACAAGACTTAATATCGGCTTCTACCGATTGACACATGCACATCACGTGACTCATTAAACTTCATCCGATCACAAGACGACCAAGACTTAATATCGACTTCTACCGATTGACACATGGACATCACGTGACTCATTAAACTTCATCCGATCACAAGACGCCAAGACTTAAATATCGACTTCTACCGATTGAACACATGCACATCACGTGACTCATTAAACTTCATCCGATGAAGACATCATCCGATAGATAGGAAACTTTCAGACTTTCACAGACTTCAGCATGACTGATACAACTAACACACAGTTGGACCATAATCTCATCTAGATACGTATACGAAAGACTCTAACAAAACAGATCATTCTATCTTTCATGATCATTCTCAAACTCAGAAGTTGGTGAGTCAGGTTCCTTATCCCATTGTTTTAATAAGCATCCTCACATAGACTTCAGTATTCATAACCGTACTAAGATGATAAAAGTATATCAGGAGTTGAAATCACCTTTCCAGCCACTCACTGACAATCCTGAACTCCTTCCCGCACCAAGCCTTGAAACATTCTCATTAGAATTGAGATCCTCACCTGGTGTTCTGCACCTCCATCATGAGGTTTCACTTGCCTAATGCCACACCCCCCCGTTAGTAACGAGTGCAATGCTAACATGTAGGCATGAATGCAAAAATTAAAGGAAACACAGGTTTCATTATACTTTTCGTGGTCTTGTCTTGTTTCATGGTCATCGTTTTCATCATATGGATTAAGGGAGGATTTGTGCCGAAGGGGTTGAACAGTGAGAGTGTCATAGTCCCTTCGGTTGTATTCATGCTTCTTTTAAACAGTGACATACGCCAAACTGCCCCAACCCTCTCTTAATCCTTGTTGCATAAGTTTCATGTTCATATCATTGTTCATGGGAGAAATCATGCAATTAAAACATTTTCATATGATTGAGAAATATTCATGCTGCATGAGCATGAGTAAGCTTAGTTCATCAGACTACTGAACAAGCCATTCATTCATCAAAGGATCATACATCACTCACTACTGAAGACAACCAAACGTTAGCACAGGTACTTTTAGACATCATAAACACTTCTACGTAGTACACTTGTGATGTAGGGCCTTAATGGCCGGAAGTCTTACTCACTCACTTACTTGGTTTCCTTAGCAACGTGAGCACTTCTCTTTAAACTTCTTCACCTAGAAACATTTCACATTACAGTGTTAAATCAAATCCTAACTAAAAGTCATCCTATATCTAACATAAAATATTTCTAGATCTTCCTAGTCGAGCGCCTAGTGTGTACAGATTAAACTTCCAGAACCGAAATAATCGGATTAAGTCTAACAACTAAACACGGTCTGCTTTCTTAATGTCTAGAATCGAATCGGATATGGCATTACTAAACACAGATTATGATTGTCAGTACCATTACTCTGTTAGTGAAGAAATCCGAAACTCAAGTTCTAGCTGAAGATAGAGCTCTAAATAACTACTCAGTAACTATATTTTCTAAGTCTTACCTAGAGCATGTATTGTCGAAGTGGAGGCTGAAGAACTGGTCGCCGGCGAGGGAAATGCTGGCAGAGAGGAGCTCTGGAAGGAAGGGAATCGTCGAAAGAGGAAATGTCGGCTACAGCGAGGTTTTAATGAGGTTTTAAGAATTCCCCATAACCTATTTATACCAATTAGAATCCACCTTAATTACAAACTGCCACCCAACCTAGTTTCACTCAACTTGTAATAAAATAAGTCTTGGCATTAAATTTAAAATACATAAAGGGTCAATAAAAGGTGACATTAAAATAGTTAAGAAAATCACCTGGCCAAAATTGTGGGTGTTACATCGACGTGGTCATATTCGCCCGAGATGTTTACTTAGCTACTGACTTAAGACAAGGTACTGCTAGAAATTTCTCTTCTCACAGATTTTCCTCAACAAAAGTTGGGTCATTAAAGCAAACTTGAAATGCAATGTTACACAAATCTCTTTAAAGTCCACTACAACCGATTCTTGTACTTTGACAGTGGCTGCTCTTGACACATGACCGGTGAAAAGAAATTCTTGAGGATATCATTTCTGAAAGTGTGGGAAAAGGGCCTTTGCAACGGTGTCAAGTCAGTGTCATGGGCAGAGGGACACTAAATGTTCCAGGGCTACCAAAATTGGAGAATGTTCTTCTGGTTGATTGTGCTAAAGGCTAATTTAATTAGTTAGTCAACTGTGTGGATCAAAATCTAAACGTTCATTCACTCGTGGAAAATGCGTAGTATCCGATCATGATAGAAATGGCATCATAGAGGGAGTCAGATCTTCTGACAACTGCTATCTTATTTACTCATCTTCTACTTGCTTTCGTTGAAGCATGGAAGATTTTGTTTTATGGCATAGAAGGTGGGTCATGTCAATGATCGAATGTTAAAGATGATTATATCAAAAGGATTGTCTGTGGTGTTCCAAAGATGAATTTTGATGAGGAAGAATTGTGACCATGTCAGATTGGAACAAACAAAGGTCTCACATCCAGTGTCGTCAACAACTAGCAACAACTTGTGTGCTTGAGCTGCTTTACATGGATCTAATGGTCTAATGCTCGTCGAAAGTATTGGAGGTAACGATATACGTTAGGTTACTGTTGATGATTTCCTCTCGATATACATGGGTGAATTTCTTAGAGAAAAAACAAAGCCTTCAAATCTTTGTGTTCCGACTCCAACGTGAAAAAAGATTGTATCATCATGAAAGATTATTCGAATCCGCAGTGATCTTGGGAGAGAATTTGAAAACTCTGAATTCTCTGAGTTTTGTAATCAGTTTGGTATATGTTCATGAGTTCTCAGCACCTAAACTCCTCACAAAATGGAGTTGTGGAAGAAAAAAAATCAAACTATTGCAAAGATGTCACGAGTAAGTTACAATGATGAAAATATTCCACAAAAATTTCCTGAACTGAAGCTATGACAACGCTTTTTACACTATCAATCGAGTGACTTCGAGGAGGAACTTCAATGACACCTTATGAGATCGGGAAAGGTAAATCTCAATCTGTAACTATTTTCATTCTTTCCTAGTAATTGTTATTATTGAAATGAAATCAAAATCCTAACTAAAGTCATCCTAATATCTAACATAAATATTTCTAGATCTTCCTAGTCGAGCGCCTAGTGTGTACAGATTAAACTTCCAGAACCTAAATAATCGGATTAAGTCTAACAACTAAACACGGTCTGCTTTCTTAATGTCTAGAATCGAATCGGATATGGCATTACTAAACACAGATTATGATTGTCAGTACCATTACTCTGTTAGTGAAGAATCCGAAACCTCAAGTTCTAGCTGAAGATAGAGCTCTAAATAACTACTCAGTAACTATATTTTCTAAGTCTTACCTAGAGCATGTATTGTCGAAGTGGAGGCTGAAGAACTGGTCGCCGGCGAGGGAATAGCTGGCAGAGAAGGAGCTCTGGAAGGAAGGGAATCGTCGAAAGAGGAAATGTCGGCTACAGCGAGGTTTTAATGAGGTTTAAGAATTCCCATAACCTATTTATACCAATTAGAATCCACCTTAATTACAAACTTGCCACCCAACCTAGTTTCACTCAACTTGTAATAAATAAGTCTTGGCATTAAATTTAAAATCATAAAGGTCAATAAAAGGGTGACAATTAAAATAGTTAAGAAAATCACCTGGCCAAAATTGTTGGGTGTTACATCGACGTGGTCATATTCGCCCGAGATGTTTTACTTATCTAGCTGACTTAAGACAAGGTACTGCTAGAAATTTCTCTTCTCACAGATTTCCTCAACAAAGTTGGGTCATTAAATCAAACTTGAAATGCAATGTTACACAAATCTCTTTAAAGTCCACTACAACCGATTCTTGGTACTTTGACAGTGGCTGCTCTTGACACATGACCGGTGAAAAGAAATTCTTGGAGGATATCATTTCTGAAAGTGTGGGAAAAGGGACCTTTGGCAACGGTGTCAAGTCTAGTGTCATGGGCAGAGGGACACTAAATGTTCCAGGGCTACCAAAATTGGAGAATGTTCTTCTGGTTGATTGTCTAAAGGCTAATTTAATTAGTATTAGTCAACTGTGTGATCAAAATCTAAACGTTCATTCACTCGTGGAAAATGCGTAGTATCCGATCATGATAGAAATTGCATCATAGAGGGAGTCAGATCTTCTGACAACTGCTATCTTATTTACTCATCTTCTACTTGCTTTCGTTGAAGCATGGAAGATTTTGTTTTATGGCATAGAAGGTTGGGTCATGTCAATGATCGAATGTTAAAGATGATTATATCAAAAGGAGTTGTCTGTGGTGTTCCAAAGATGAATTTTGATGAAGGAAGAATATGTGGACCATGTCAGATTGGGAAGCAAACAAAGGTCTCACATCCAGTGTCGTCAACACTAGCAACAACTTGTGTGCTTGAGCTGCTTTACATGGATCTAATGGTCTAATGCTCGTCGAAAGTATTGGAGGTAAACGATATACTTATGTTACTGTTGATGATTTCTCTCGATATACATGGGTGGAATTTCTTAGAGAAAAACAAAGCCTTCAAATCTTTGTGTATCCGACTCCAACGTGAAAAAGATTGTATCATCATGAAGATTATTCGAATCCGCAGTGATCTTGGGAGAGAATTTGAAAACTCTGAATTCTCTGAGTTTTGTAATCAGTTTGGTATATTTCATGAGTTCTCAGCACCTAAAACTCCTCAACAAAATGGAGTTGTGGAGAGAAAAAATCAAACTATTGCAAAGATGTCTCGAGTAATGTTACATGAGAAGAATATTCCACAAAATTTCTGAACTGAAGCTATGAACACGGCTTGTTACACTATCAATCGAGTGTATCTTCGAGGAGGAACTTCAATGACACCTTATGAGATCTGGAAAGGTAAAATCTCAAATCTTAACTATTTTCATTCTTTCGGTAGTACTTGTTATGTATTGAATGACAAGGCACATAAGGGGGAAGCAAGACCCAAAGAGTGATGAAGCTATTTTTTTGGGCTATGCCACAAATAGCCATGCTTATCGGGTTTACAACAAAAGGACTCTAAATGTTATCGAATCTGTGAATGTTCAAGTGGATGATTCTCTGGAACCAGCTGATACTCAGATAGATGACGTTATAGAGAATTCAAATGATGAAAAATTCGGTGTTTCAACCAGTATTACAGGGGATGCTCCGAGTAGTGTCACGGACCAAGTTGCATAAATTGATGACGTTACCACCTCAGATCAAAGACAACCGTCTACGCGTGCCAAGAAAAATCATTCTTCAGATTAAATTATTGGAGGTCTCAATGATGATATTCGAACCCGAGACAAACCAAGAGTCAACTATCGTGAAATGATTCAATTTGCATGTTTTACTTCATCAATTGAGCCCAAAAATGCGAAAGAAGCCTTGTTAGATGAATATTAGATTGGTGCTATGCAAGAGGAACTCGATCAATTCACATGAAATCAAGTTTTGGACTTGGTATCATGCCCCCCGATGTGAATGTTATTGGTACCAAGTGGATATATAAGAATAAAAGCGATGAGAATGGTAATATTACCAGGAACAAGGCTTGATTAGTTGCTCAAGGATACTCTCATATTGAAGGTATTGATTTTGATGAAACATTTGCTCCGATTGCTCACCTTGAGTCTATTCGCCTATTATTAGCCACGACATGTGTGATGCGATTGAAATTATATCAAATGGACGTGAAGAGTGCCTTTCTCAATGATATTCTTAATGAAGAAGTGTATGTTGCTCAACCAAATGGTATTAAAGATCTTCATCATCCCGAGTATGTCTACAAATTGAAAAAGGCATTATACGGGCTCAAACAAGCCCCTCGGGCATGGTATGAAAGACTCACTGTGTATTTATTGTCAAAGAAATATGAGCGAGGGGGAGTAGATAAAACCCTTTACATTCGTCGTGAAAAAGGTCAGTTTTTACTTACCCAAATCTATGTTGATGATATAGTGTTTGGATTTGTGTCATAAGACATGGTGAATGAATTTATTGCCCAAATGACATGGGAATTTGAAATGAGCATGATAGGCGAACTCAATTACTTTCTTGGACTTCAGTTTCAGCAAGGTAATAATGGTATTTTCATCTCTCAAAGCAAGTATGCCAAACAATTATTGAAACGGTTCAAGTTGGAGAATGCACGTCCAAATAGAACACCGCTTGCGTGACACGGGATCCCTTAGAAAAGGGTCCATGTGAAACCCATAAAATATGCAAAATGTGTGCTCGGTGTGTGGTTGTGCTATGGCCGAAATTAAGGAAAGAAAAATGACAAATAATGCAAGAAAATGAGGTGAATGAAGTGTATGCTAGTGGCCGAACTATGCAAGCATTATGTAGGCATGAAATGTGAAAGAAAATAGAGAAATAGATGAAGAGAAAAGTGTGTGAAAAAGTGAAGAAATGGAGATGAAGATGAAGGAAGTAAAATGCAAGAAAATAAAGGTGAGTTGTGTGGGTGTGTATAGCCAAAAATAAAGAGGTGTGGTGTGTGAAATGTGAAGACAATGTAATAAAGGAAAATACCTTCGGCGGATCCAAAGAGCTATCTTACGTTTTACGCTCTTTGGATAAATGATTTTCCCGTAGGAAAAACGACCACCTAGGGCCTAGGTTTTCTTCATCAGCTCCTAATCCCAATGGAAAAGGCGATGGAATGAGTAAGAATTAACATAGCAACCCAAAGCTAGGTTAATAATGGAGGGCTACTCCACTTGGTTCAAGGAACCAAGGAAAACTCCTAAGGAAAATAACCTTGGAAATAGGAAAATAGTAGTTTTATAAATTTGGCAAAAGTCATTGAACATGCACCAATACTATGAATTTATAGACCCCTAGGGTGGATTAGGGTTTGACATGGTTGAAGGAGAGTCATTAGATTGAAGAAAATGATCAAGGGCCAAAAATGAGGGAGATGTGCATGCAGAACAACGGAGGAGGGGCGCTGGCGCTCGCCTAATCGACGGACAAGGAAGCTGCCCGCGCGCGCGCCTGGATGAAGCTCACTGTTGCTCATGCCCAGCTGGCATTGCCGTGTTGCCCGCGCCATCGCGCGCCAGCACGCGCCAGATCCGACGGATCTGATTGAGGCCGCGCTAAATCCTAGCCAAGGGTGGAGATTTTGCCAACTCTTCAATCCATGCTTCCACCCACATATGTACCTGCAAAATCATACATTCGGATGTGGGCTCTTCTTTGGGCCAAGTCTTTCTTTATGCTTCATTTGTTGTTGGCCTTTTTCCTTTGAATAAATTGTTGAATTTTCTTCAACCCATAATCCACCAACATACATCTAACCCTAACCTCACAATCTAATGCATGATATGCAAATATAATAATAATCCATACAAAAAGGCTAATGTATGCCAATGAGTTCAAAAATAAAATTACACATTTAATGGCCCGAGAAGACAAATTGCCAGTGGGCTGCTTGAATGCTCCGTGTGACTGCTCCATTGAAGGACATGACAAGGTTTCTCCACATCTTCTGAGGTCATCTCCCAAGTGAAGTCCATGATGGGATCAAAACCTGCAAAAAGAGAAAACTCATCAGAAAATTGGGTGAATAAGTTATGGGTCCGAGTTTGTGATCTGGTTATAGGCCTCCTAGTCATGTCATCCCCTCCGGGTGGCTGAGGATTTGACCTCAAATCTATTTGTTCAACCTCCTCTTCATACCCCAACTCTCCAATATACGGGGATAAATCTTGAACATTGAAGGTGGATGATACTCCATATTCACTCGGTAATTCCAATTTATAAGCATTATTATTAATTCGCTCTAAAATCTTGAAGGGGCTTTCAGCTCTAGGTAACAATTTGGAGAGTCTTTTGGTGGGAAACCGTTCCTTCCTAGGATGTAACCACACCAAATCTCCAACATTAAAGATTACCTCTCTTCGTCCCTTATTTGCATGCTTAACATAATTGGCGTTACTTTTCTCAATTGTTTGACGAACCTTTTCATATAACTTCTTCATTTGCTCCGCTTTATTAGCTCCCAAGGGTTTACAAGGTCCTGGGTTAGAATGGGAATGAGTGTCAGAGGTGAGTTCTGATTAAATCCATAGACTACCTCAAAGGGCGTTTGTTGGGTGGTGGAGTGAAGGCTTCAGTTATAACCGAATTCAACTTGGGGTAGTACTATGTCCCAATTGGTTAGAGTCTTACCCACGACACTACGAAGAAGGGTTCCCAAGGTCCTATTGACCACTTCCGTTTGGCCGTTCGTTTGGGGATGGAAAGATGTACTAAAACATAATGTAGTCCCTAATTTCTTCCATAGGGTCTTCCAAAAAGTGCTCAAGAACTTGGTATCGCGATCGGACACAATAGATTGAGGCACTCCATGAAGTCTAACTATCTTCTTGAAGAATAGGTCGGCTATAGCAGCAGAGTCATCAGTCTTATTGCAGGCGATAAAGTGCGCCATTTTGGAGAATCTATCTACGACCACTAGAATAGAATCTTTATTGCATTCCGTCTGTGGTAATCCCAAAACAAAATCCATACTAATTTCTATCCAAGGGTGTGAGGGAATTGGTAAAGGTAGGTAAAGTCCTTGGGGTAGAACTTTCCTTTTGGCTTTTTTACAAACGATGCACTGCTCAACAAAGTGGTGCATGTCTTTCATCATATGAGGCCAACTAAATCTTTCTCTCAGTAGTTCAAGGGTTTTTTTTTCTCCAAAATGCCCAGACAATCCTTCTCCATGAGCTTCTTTAAGAAGGCATTGTCTTAGACTACAATCGGGAATACACAATTTCCCACCTTTAAGTAAAAATCCATCAACAAGACTATATCCTCCTTCAGCCTTATTTTTACAATCTTGATAAGGCGTTTCAAAATCTTTATCGAACTCATATAAAGTCTTGATCCATTCAAATCCAAAAAATCTAACGCCTAATTCCGTCAAGAGGATACGTCTTCGTGATAGAGCATTGGCAAAGGTGTTGTCAGATCCTTTCAAATATTTCAAAATGTATGGAAATCTTTCCAAGAAATCCACCCATTTTGCATGTCTCTTGTTGAGTTTGTGTTTACTTTTAATATGTTTGAGTGATTGATGGTCGGAATGAATCACAAACTCCTTAGACAAAAGGTAGTGTTGCCAATGTTCAATAGCTCTAATCATGGCATAAAATTCCTTGTCATAGGTAGAATAGTTCAAGGCAGCTCGTTTCAACTTTTCACTAAAATAGGCAAGATGCTTGCCATCTTGCATTAATACAACCCCAATGCCAATCCCGGAGGCATCACTCTTAATCTCAAAAACTTTATTGAAATCGGGAAGTGCTAAAACTGGAGATTGACAAAGTTTTTCTTTTATCAGGTCGAAGTTACTTTGACATGCCGGTATCCAATTAAAGTCTACTTCTTTCTTGGTGAGGTCCATAATAGGAGCAACTAAAGAACTGAAGTATTTAATGAACCTCCTATAAAAAGAGGCTAATCCGTGAAAAATATGGACTTCAGTGATACTATTAGGAGTGGGCCACTCCTTGATGGCTTTAACCTTATTCTCATCCGCTTCTAAGCCATCTTTTGAAATAATAAAGCCCAAAAAGTAAACATTTTCTTGTCCAAAAGAGCATTTACCAAAATTCCCAAACAATTTAGCTCGACGGAGAGTTTAAAAAAGTATCCCGAGATGGTTGACATGTTGTGGAAGGTTGGGGCTATACAACAAGATGTCATCGAAGTATACGACAACAAACTTCTCAATGAGGTCCTTAAGAACATGATGCATTAACCTCATGAAGGTGCTTGGGGCATTTGTAAGTTCGAATGACATAACCATCCACTCAAACAATCCGTATTTTGTTTTGAAGGCGGTTTTCCATTCATCACCTTCTTTCATGCATATTTGGTGATATCCTGTAACGCCCGGGATTTTTAAGAGAAAATAAAATGATAGGTAATTGTTTAATAAATAATTTTTTTAAGTATAAGAAAAGCGAATAAATTTGGTTAACCTAATTGGTAAATAATTGGATTCGGGCATTTCCAGTGAAATTAAGTCGTGGGTTATAGTTAAGAACGAGATTTAACGGAAATTACGGAAGAGTAAACGGTATATTAATGTTAATAGGAATTAATATTAGAATATTATTATTATTATTTTATTTTAATTAAACACAAAAACAACAAAATCTGTTGTTTTTGGTTGTGTTCAAGCCCGACGACCCGCGAGCGAAGAACAAGGGAGACGAGGGAGGAACGGCGACGCGGCGCCGTTCACCGGCGACTTCCGACTCCCTCCGGCCAGACAACGGCGGCAGGAGAACTCCGGCCCGTCTCGCGCACGAACCGAACCGGTAACTGATTCTTCGCCCTGTTTTTGGTTCTTTTGGAGGCCGAGGGCGTCGAGCTCGATTGAGCTCCGACCACCGGCCATTTTTGGCTAGCCTCGGCGTCAAATGACCGGGCTTAGGCCGGCGAAGGTCTCCTGGCCGTGTTGTGCTCGAATTGAGCGAAAAATCAGAATGCCCTATTTTGGCATTTCGGGTTTCGTGTGTGTATCCTTGAAATTTTGATTAGTTTAGGCTAACTGAGGCTAATTGTGGTCGATTGGTGAGGAAATGGATAGAATTTGATGAAAAATTGAAAAGGGGGAAAATTCCGGGAAAGGGCAGATTCGGGTTTTTGGATTTTTGACCTAGCTATAGTTGTTCGTTTTAAAATTCCTTTTGGCAGGTTAAAATAGGCTATTAGAGGAGTATGTGGCCGCCAGAATCGTTCGATTCCGATAACCGACGCAAAAGTTACGCGCGTTTGAAGTTTTGGGTCGGTTTTACCAAACCCAAATTAGTGGCCTATTTAATTAGGTTTTAGTTGGATTAGTCTAGAAATAGTAATTTGAGAGTAATTGGTGAATGTAGGCTTGATTTTAATGAAGCTTGAATGTTTGACATAGGTCGAGCCATATGTGACGCGATGTGCCAAAACCAACAAACTACGGACGACAGGTAAGTTCTCGTGATCTTCTCTGGCCGATTGGCCTACACCGTACGTCGAGGTCGTCTCGAGGAATTTTGGTGGATTGTTTGTTTAAATTGTTTTGGGTTTGGGTAGTTAAGATTAATTGTTTTTATAGGTTGTTTATTTATTGTCTTGATGGTACACATGTGATTGTTTACTTTATGTTTATATTGAACTGTTCACGCATCATGGTTTTAAAAATGTCATGAAAATGAATTTACGCATGGATTTCATGAAAAGAACATGCATGTAAAGGCAAGTAAAGTATCACAGTAAACAACCATGACATGGGGTTATCGGGGATGAGGTTCAGACCTGGCGTTCTGTGGTGAGCGGGTTTCCCTCCCTTCAGATGGTGTGGGCTGTCTAATCGCTTGACGTGCCCTATCCATCTATCGAGCGTTTTCGATAACCATAGACTGACACGTACGGATATATGCATTGACATGGACGGTTTTCATAGTACAGAGCATACATGATCATGCATTAGCATTTACGTAGGGCTTACTGAGATTTTTATCTCATAGATTGTCTGTATGGTGTAGGTGATCCTGATATAGGTGAGGACGAGATCCTTCCACCTGAGGAGTGATGCAGTTGACGGAGGATGGCTCGCGGGGTGTGCTGGCGCAGTCGATGCTTGACTGACCCGTGGTGAAGTATGTATAGGTTTTGAGGGTTTCTTTTTGGAGTGTTTTGGGCTGATGGTGAACAGTATAGAACATTTTAGGATGCTTGGTTCTGGTTAGGTGTTAGATTTTTATGTTGATGTTTCAAATGTTTTGTTTTAAACCATTAATTTAACGTTATGGGAATGTTTTTAGTTTAATTGGTAGTTGGTACGTTTTAGGGTGTTTGATTCTGTTTAGTTGATAGATTTGTTTTATAAAATGTTTGTTAAGGTTTTTATTTGGATTTTTATGAACTGCTTGGTGATTTTGTAAACAGGAGGATATGTCACACTTTTAAACGGAACCATGCAGTTCGTTTTCGTGAAAATGTACTTTGTTATAGTTGTGTTTCGAGTCGGTTTTGGGGTGGTATTTCGGGAGACGGATGAGTATTGGGTGCTTGATGTTAAGTTGTACTGTGAAATGTATGTTTGTGATGTGGATAGAAATTGTGGTATAGATAGAATTGCGTTAGTGAAATGGTGAGGTTGAGTTTTGTAGGTGTTTGGGTACGTATTGGTTTAGGATTGATTGTTTTGTAATTGTTTTAACGTTTTTATTAAATTGTTTTCCACTTAAACGCTAAGTATAAAAGAAAAAGGAAAAAAAAAATTTCGCATGGGAAATTAGGAATAGTTTGAGGGTCGTTACATATCCGCTCTTCAAGTCTACTTTGGAAAATATTGAGGCTCCGCTTAACTCATCTAGCATGTCCTCAAGTCTAGGGATAGGGTATCTATACTTAATGGTAATTTGGTTGATAGCTCGACTATCAACGCACATTCGCATAGAGCCATCCTTTTTAGGTACCAACAAGGTAGGTACGGCACAAGGGCTCATTGATTCTGTTATATAACCTTCCCAGTAACTCTTGAACTTGATCTTGGAGCTCTTTTGCTTCTTCAGGTCTCATCCTATAGGCCAGTCGATTTGGTAACATAGCTCATGGTTGGAGGTCAATTTGGTGTTCTATTCCTCGTATTGGTGGTAATCCGGGTGGTAGTTATTCAGGGAAGATATCTTGGTAGGTCTTAAGTAGATTTTGGATCGGTAAAGGTATATCTCCAAGCTCCATAACACGGTCTCTAAATAATACTAGAATCACGGTCTTTCCCTTTATAACTGCAGATCTTAATCCTTTTTTTGTTAAGAAAAGATTTTCCTTAATCTTTTCTTCCTTCATAACTGCATCGTCATGTGCTATCTGCTCAGGGATCATAGGAAGTAATTTAGTATTCCTACCGCCGAATTTCAGACGTTAATTATTGAGGAATCCGTCATGTTGTACCCTACGATCATGCAACCATGGTCTACCAAATAAGAGATGACTTGCGTTCATATGAACGACATCGCAAAGAACCCCATCCTTATACTTCCCAATAGTGAAATTGACGGTCACTTGTTTAGTTACCTTGATGTCATCTCTATCGTCCAACCATCTTAACTTATATGGTTTAGGTGGCTAGTTGTTTCTAATCCAAGTTTTCTCACCATATTTTAGGAAGCTACGTTGACGCAACTTCCACCATCAATAATCATAGAGCAAACTTTGTCCTTGACTGCACACCTACTTTGAAAAATATTCTCATGTTGGCAGTCTTCCTTTTCATATTTAGACATAAGGGCTCTTCAGATGACCATTAAAAGTGGTCCATCTTGAGCAGCACATTCATCCGACTCGTGCTCACTCTCGTCCTCTACCTCTACTTCTTCTTCCTTTTCGAGGTATTGTCCTTCATCGTTCTCGCTCTCCCATTCTCTGATCAATTCTTTTATAACCATCACTCGACGGTTAGAGCATTTATTTGCGTAATGTCCCTTGCCTAAACAATTGTAGCATTGGACATCACAGGCTCTTTGTCCTTTAGATGTGTTCGTTTGATTTTTATCCGTAGGAGGGGGTTTTTTTTGGTTGAAGGGTGCTTTAGGTGGCCAATTACGGTTAATTGGCCTTTTCTCTTCGTTCTTCCATGGAGGTGTGGGTTTATCTTGATCTAAGTGCCTAGGTGGAGATTTAGTTGGAAAATTGGTTTTTCGTTTTTTTTTGAGTTGCCTTTCCACTGTTAGGGCAAGTTGAATAACCATATCTGTAACACCCGACATTTCGGCCAGGTGATTTTCTGACCATTTTCATTGTCACCCTCTTATTTAACCTTTATGATTTAAAATTTAATGTTAAGACAAATTTATTACAAGTTGTGTGAAACTAGGTTGGGTGGCAGTTTTGTAATTAAAATCGATGGATTTAGTATAAATAGGAAATGGAAACCTTAAACCTCATTTATTACCACTGTAGCCGACATTCCCTCTCGGCGATTCCTTCTTTCCCAAGTTCTTGCTCTCGGCTACCAGAACTTCCCTTTACCGACGGCTGGTTTCGAGCTTGCTCTTCTCTGCAAATCCACACCCGAGGTATGAAATGGACAATGTAGTCATTCATTCGTAAATAGAGCTCTGTTTTCAGCTCGGCACTGAGTTCGGATTTTTAGCAGTGGCCGAGTAGTTTAAGACTTTTTTTTAAAATCTGGGAGTAGAAATGTCATCCCGAATCGATTCTGAGCATTTTAAGTAACCAACTCGGATTTAATCAATGGTAAAACCCGTCCACCTAGTTTCGGATTTCAGACTGCAGTGTGTCAAACAGAGGAATCGGAATGACTTTAGCTATTAGATCCTAGGGTGGTTTATGATTGGGACTACTAGGACTTTGTTTTAACTACTGTAATGTACATGTTTTAGGTGAAGAAGTTAAAGAGAGGAAGTTCGGATTGCTAAGGAATCCAGGTAAGTGAATGTATTAAGGTTTCCGGCCACTAGGGCCCTACACCGCAAGGGTATTAGGAAATCATTGAGATGTTAGTCTGTTGACTATGATTAGCTATTACTATGACATGATGAATTGGAGTAAGAAGATGTTAGGTTACGAGATGTTATGCTTGTCCTTATGATATGACTTCTCTCTATGAACTTTATGTCTATGCACTGTGTCCATGTTATGATTTAGTTGAGAATATGAAAAGCAAATGTAACCAAGATTAAGTGCAGAGCGGGGAAAAGACTATGTTATGTATGACTCGCGAAATCTCCCACTGGTGGAGGCCGAGTTAATGATGTGTATGACTCGCGAAATCTCCCACTGGTGGAGGCCGAGCTAATGATATGCATGGCTCGCGAATTCTCCCACTGGGGGAGGCCGAGTGATGTATTATGATTGCCGCGATAGGCAAATGATTATGTATGTCTGCCGCGATAGGCAAATGACTATGTACCCCTGTCTTCCTCCCTCGTTCCCTGCCTTAATACATGTTATGTAAAAGATAAAGATGAACACGAATGATGAATGGTTTATGAACTTATGTCTCTTTAAATTGTGTACTCATGTATATCTGTCAGCATGCATTCCTTACTAAGCATTAGGCTTATAGTTAAACCTTATGGTGTAGGTGAAGAAGGTTCAGGTGAGGATGTTATGTTCAAAGAGGATGCTTAAGGCTGGTTGCTGAAGGATGCTCAAGGTGACAGTGCGGGACTGGAGAGGCGACTTATGACCCCTGGTTAAGACTCTTATGTTACAGTATGTTAAAGGATATGGTAGTTTAAGTAGGATGAGATTATTTCAAAACGTTGAGCTTTAAAACTGTCTAGTGGATCACCGAGTCAGGGAATGATTATATAGATTATAAATGATCTGTTGCATAAGTCTTCCGTTATATGCGTTTGGATGAGTTGTGTCTTCTTTCAGTTGGAAGGAGTCCTTTGATGATTTAGTGTTCTCTACCGTAGGACGGAAGCTGGATGAGGCAATCTTCCGGTTGACGTCATCGGCAGATGCCGAGAGTTAGTTGTTGGTTGGTTTAGTCCTCCGGCTGACGTCATCGGCAGATGCCGAAAGAATAGTTGTTTGATGGTTTAGTCTTCCGGTTGACGTCATCGGCAGATGCCGAGAGTTAGTTGTTGGTTGGTTTAGTCTTCCGGCTGACGTCATCGGTAGATGCCGAAAGAATAGTTGTTGATGGTTTAGTCTTCCGGTTGACGTCATTGGCAGATGCCGAAGGTGAATTGTTTGATGTTTTAATATAGCACGCGAGACCCACGTGCTCACCGGAAGATGTAAAATGTGTTTTGTCGATTAGCGACCGGATGATGTTTTAATTTAGCACGCGAGACCCACGTGCTCACCGGAAGATGTAAAATGTGTTTTGTCGATTAGCGACCGGATGATGTTTTAAATTTAGCACGCGAGACCCACGTGCCCACCAGAAGATGTCTCCTTTTACGCGATGTTAAGCGAGTCACGCGTAATGCACGTGATGACCGGACGACTAAATTTCTGAGGGTTGTCAACGCATGCAACCCATGCAAACCTGAGCGGTATTATGTTAAGAGAATTGAGGGCACCTCCTCTTTTCCCGAAATTGGCAAGAAGCCAATGACCGAGTCTAGTCGCTCGACTCTGTGAAAGTTGAGCCGATGAGGCGTGGGAAGTCGGGCACGAGAGAGTTCGTCTTCCTTAATGGTTCTGCGTCTCTATTACCAGTTTAGAAAGAAAAAAATAAAATATATGTAAAATGTGAAAGTCGGTTGAGAGATAGTAAGTGAATGTAATAATAGTAAAAGTCAAGCAAACGATTAATGAAAGAATATGAACACGTGACGGCTCCTGACCGGGGTCGTTACAATTGTGGTATCAAAGCAAAACCAGGTTCTAAAACCGATTCTGCAGACTGCCTTCCAGCACTGACTGTCACTTGAGCACACCTCAGCAACTGTAAGTGTTTATGATTTCATGTATTTCATTAAGTTAAGTTATGCCTGTAATGATTTGTCTAGGAATCCCAAGATGGTTAGAGGTCAGCAGAGAGAGACCAATGAGGATAGCAATGCTATCGCTCAGTTGACTGAGTTGGTCATGCGCCAATCTCACCAGATAGAACGACTGATGACAGCTAGAGAAGAACAAGGCAACTCCAGTACTAACGCAACTCATGATCATGGGGGTGAGCGCTTTCACCGGCTTCGACCCCCGGTGTTTAATGGGTATGTCTCAGATCCTATTCATGCTGAGGAGTGGATTCGAAACATAGAAGACATGTTTAAGTATGCAAAGGTTGACGAAGGGGATAGGGTCACCTACGCTGTCTTTCATTTGGAGTTAAGTGCAAGGCATTGGTGGGACTCGATCCAGAGCACCGCTAATGCCGAAGCTATGACCTGGGGGATGTTCAAGACTGCCTTCTTTGACAAGTACTTCAATAGGACTGTTCGGGCCAACAAGAAGAAGGAGTTCATGAATCTACGACAAACCGGCTCTGTGACGGATTATATATGTGAATTTGATGCTTTATCAGGGTTTGCTCCCCGTATGATTGAGGATGAGGAAGATAAGATTTACCAGTTTGTTCAAAGACTGAAGCCAAGTCTGTACATGAAAGTGAAGACTGCTGGGATACATAATGTACCTTATGGGGATGTGACGGCTAAGGCCTTGGAGCTAGAGGAGGCAGAAATGACAGCATACGCACAGCGCGAACAGCCAAAGAAACTCATTAAAGACACTCAGCCGCCACCACGTCAGAACAAGGGTTGGCAGCCACGACAGAACAGGGGACCGCAGCAACAGCAGCATGGTATGAAGAGGCCCCTCAACCAGAATGATGACCGGGGAAAAGGAAAGAGACCTCTGGCGCCTCTATGCCCTACATGTCAGAGGAACCACCCTGGTGAGTGCAAGCTGCTTTCTGGCCGGTGTTTCAGGTGTGATAAGACCGGACACATGGTCAGAGATTGTCCCATGCCGCCAGACCCGAACCGTGCAAGGGTTGCACCCAGAGTGTATGCGTTGATGGAAGATGAGGGAGCTGATCAACATACAGTCATATCAGGTACCATCATGATCTATGGTTTTGCTGCTTATACACTCATAGATACAGGGGCCACACACTCGTTTATATCAACCTTGTTTGTATGCAAACATAACATAGGACCCTTACCAGCTGAAAGGTCATATAGTGTTGTGTTGCCATCAGGGAAGTCCCTACATTCAGAACAGATTGTTAAGGGTGACGTCGTGTCCTTAGGGGATAAGGATCTCTATGCGGAGTTAATTGTCATTGACATAAAGGGGTATGAGGTGATATTAGGGATGGATTGGTTATTTAGACATCATGCCACGATAAGTTGTAGATCCGGAATAGTTGATTTTAGACCCCCAAATGATAATCATTATTCCTTCCAAGCTATTCCTAAAATAAGTAAGATACCAATTATATCCTCACTAGAAATACACCGAATGCTGAGATGTGGTTGTGAGAGCTACCTGGCTAGTGTAATAGATGACCGGGTGAAGAATAAAATTGAGCTACAAGATATTCCTATAGTCCGGGAGTTTCCCGAGGCATTCTTAGATGATTTACTGGGTATACCACCCGATAGAGAAATAGAGTTTGTAATTGATACATACCCCGAGGCATCACCTGTATCCAAGAATCCTTACCGTATGGCACCTGTTGAGTTGAAAGAATTGAAGGTCCAACTGCAGGAATTGGTTGACAAGGGATTTATTCGCCCCAGTAGTTCTCCTTGGGGTGCACCAGTCTTATTTGTAAGGAAGAAGGATGGTTCTCTTAGAATGTGCATAGACTACAGGGAACTAAATAAGTTGACAATCAAGAATAGGTACCCCTTACCCAGGATTGACGATTTGTTTGACCAATTGCAAGGAGCTAAGGTATTTTCAAAGATAGATTTACGATCGGGTTATTACCAACTGAAGGTTAAAGAAGGAGATAT
This sequence comes from Begonia masoniana, assembly GCA_022432975.1. NCBI lineage: Eukaryota > Viridiplantae > Streptophyta > Magnoliopsida > Cucurbitales > Begoniaceae > Begonia > Begonia masoniana. Next base: position 32,391,205 of record CM039503.1, on the reverse strand, counting down.
ACCAAAGACAGCCTTCAGAACCCGTTATGGACATTATGAATTCTTAGTCATGTCATTTGGATTGACAAACGCCCCTGCCGCTTTTATGGATCTAATGAACCGGGTGTTTCGTGAGTATTTAGATAAGTTTGTGATTGTATTCATAGATGATATCTTGATATATTCCCGAACTGTGGCTGACCATGAAGAACATTTGAAAGTAGTATTGACGACATTGAAGGAGCATCAACTTTACGCCAAACTGTCTAAGTGTGAGTTTTGGTTAGATAAGGTTAATTTCCTTGGCCATGTAGTTTCTGCTAATGGCATATCTGTGGACCCGACCAAAATTCAGGCGGTAAAGGATTGGCCTCAACCTAAGAATCCCAGCGAAGTCCGCAGCTTCCTTGGATTGGCAGGCTATTACAGGAAGTTCATCAAGGGATTTTCCATGATAGCTAAACCCCTGACGAGTTTGACAAAGAAGGACATTAAGTATTCTTGGACTGAAGCCTGTGAAGACAGCTTCCAGACGTTAAAACTGAAGTTAACAACAGCTCCTGTATTGACCCTCCCAACCGAAGAAGGAAAATTTAGTGTTTACTGTGATGCTTCTAAAGTCAGTTTAGGTTGTGTTCTGATGCAAGAGGGTAAAGTTATAGCGTATGCTTCTAGGCAGCTAAAGAGTTACGAGCAAAATTACCCCACTCATGATCTAGAATTAGCTGCTGTTGTTTTTGCCTTGAAGATTTGGAGACACTATTTATATGAACAGCAATGTGAGGTGTTTTCTGACCATAAAAGTCTAAAGTACCTCTTCACACAGAAGGAATTAAACATGAGACAGAGACGTTGGTTGGAATTTGTCAAGGATTACGATTTTGAGATCAAGTATCACCCCGGGAAGGCTAACTCTGTAGCTGATGCGTTGAGTAGGATGTCAACAACAATGCAGCCCGTGATTTCAACCATGTCTATACCCTTAAGAACAGAAGTTCAGAAATTTGACTTGGAGATAGTTCCGGAGTTATCAGTCTTGCTCGCTGAGTTAACTATTCAACCAACAATTTTGGAAAAGATCAAGGATGCACAACAGAAGGATTCAGTGGAAAATATCAGCATGATGGATAAGTTGAAGGACACCACCTCCTAGTTCAGTCTCTCCAAGGATGGGATCCTGAGTTTTAGAAATCGGTGGTGCATTCCTAATGATGTGGAATTGCGTAAGTTGATCTTGGCTGAGGCGCACTCCTCTTCCTTTTCTGTACATCCTGGCTGCACCAAGATGTACCGAGACCTGAAGTTACAGTACTGGTGGCCTAACCTAAAAAGGGATGTTGCTAAGTATGTAGAGTCCTGTTTAGTATGCCAACAAGTCAAAGCCGAGCACCAACGTCCAGGAGGTACTCTTCAGCCGTTGCCTATTCCCGAATGGAAGTGGGAACATATAGCTATGGATTTTGTTGTAGGACTACCTAAGACGACAAAAGGGCATGATTGTATTTGGGTTGTGGTGGATAGACTGACGAAATCGGCCCATTTCATACCTGTAAGGACCACCTATACGATGGACTAATTTGCTGATCTTTATGTTCAGGAAATTATTAGGTTGCATGGGATCCCAGTATCCATTGTCTCTGACCGTGACCCCAGGTTTACCTCTCGATTCTGGAAAAGTTTGCAAGGCACATTAGGTACAAAGTTATCTTTCAGCACAACTTTTCACCCACAGACCAATGGCCAGTCAGAAAGGACGATTCAAATACTCGAAGATATGTTGAGAGCATGTGTACTTGACTTTCAGACAACTTGGAGCAGACATTTACCACTAGTTGAGTTTTCCTACAATAACAGTTATCAGTCCACCATCGGTATGGCACCTTATGAAGCACTGTATGGTAGGAAATGTAGGTCACCCCTTTACTGGGACGAGGTTGGGGAAACAAAACTTCTTGGACCTGATATTCTGCAGCAAATGTCAGATAGGATTGCAACTATTCGGAAAAGAATGATGACTGCACAAAGCCGGCAGAAGTGTTATGCAGATCAAAGGAGAAGGGAACTCGAGTTTTCAGTAGGAGATGAAGTATTCTTAAAGGTGTCACCATTTAAAGGAGTCTTAAGATTTGGCAAGAAGGGAAAACTTAATCCTAGATTTATTGGACCCGTCCCTGTCTTGGCAAAAGTCGGGAGTACAGCTTACAGACTGCAACTGCCCCCATCGTTGGATAAAGTTCATAATGTCTTCCATGTGTCAATGTTAAGGAAGTGCATGCGTGATCCGATGCAGGTCATCCAGCCATCGGATATTGGTTTAGAACCGACACTGGAGTATGAGGAGAAACCGATACAGATATTGGAATATGCAGTCAAGACTCTGAGAAACAAAGAGATCCCATTGGTGAAAGTTTTATGGACAAATCACGGCATTGAAGAAGCCACATGGGAAAGGCAGCAGGAGATGTTGGACAAATATCCTAAGTTATTTGCTTGAGCAATTTTCGAGGACGAAAATTTGGTTTAAGGAGGGGTGGATGTAACACCCGACATTTCGGCCAGGTGATTTTCTGACCATTTTCATTGTCACCCTCTTATTTAACCTTTATGATTTAAAATTTAATGTTAAGACAAATTTATTACAAGTTGTGTGAAACTAGGTTGGGTGGCAGTTTTGTAATTAAAATCGATGGATTTAGTATAAATAGGAAATGGAAACCTTAAACCTCATTTATTACCACTGTAGCCGACATTCCCTCTCGGCGATTCCTTCTTTCTCAAGTTCTTGCTCTCGGCTACCAGAACTTCCCTTTACCGACGGCTGGTTTCGAGCTTGCTCTTCTCTGCAAATCCACACCCGAGGTATGAAATGGACAATGTAGTCATTCATTCGTAAATAGAGCTCTGTTTTCAGCTCGGTACTGAGTTCGGATTTTTAGCAGTGGCCGAGTAGTTAAAGACTTTTTTTTAAAATCTGGGAGTAGAAATGTCATCCCGAATCGATTCTGAGCATTTAAGTAACCAACTCGGATTTAATCAATGGTAAAATCTGTCCACCTAGTTTCGGATTTCAGACTGCAGTGTGTCAAACAGAGGAATCAGAATGACTTTAGCTATTAGATCCTAGGGTGGTTTATGATTGGGACTACTAGGACTTTGTTTTAACTACTGTAATGTACATGTTTTAGGTGAAGAAGTTAAAGAGAGGAAGTTCGGATTGCTAAGGAATCCAGGTAAGTGAATGTATTAAGGTTTCCGGCCACTAGGGCCCTACACCGCAAGGGTATTAGGAAATCATTGAGATGTTAGTCTGTTGACTATGATTAGCTATTACTATGACATGATGAATTGGAGTAAGAAGATGTTAGGTTACGAGATGTTATGCTTGTCCTTATGATATGACTTCTCTCTATGAACTTTATGTCTATGCACTGTGTCCATGTTATGATTTAGTTGAGAATATGAAAAGCAAATGTAACCAAGATTAAGTGCAGAGCGGGAAAAGACTATGTTATGTATGACTCGCGAAATCTCCCACTGGTGGAGGCCGAGTTAATGATGTGTATGACTCGCGAAATCTCCCACTGGTGGAGGCCGAGCTAATGATATGTATGGCTCGCGAATTCTCCCACTGGGGGAGGCCGAGTGATGTATTATGATTGCCGCGATAGGCAAATGATTATGTATGTCTGCCGCGATAGGCAAATGACTATGTACCCCTGTCTTCCTCCCTCGTTCCCTGCCTTAATACATGTTATGTAAAAGATAAAGATGAACACGAATGATGAATGGTTTATGAACTTATGTCTCTTTAAATTGTGTACTCATGTATATCTGTCAGCATGCATTCCTTACTAAGCATTAGGCTTATAGTTAAACCTTATGGTGTAGGTGAAGAAGGTTCAGGTGAGGATGTTATGTTCAAAGAGGATGCTTAAGGCTGGTTGCTGAAGGATGCTCAAGGTGACAGTGCGGGACTGGAGAGGCGACTTATGACCCCTGGTTAAGACTCTTATGTTACAGTATGTTAAAGGATATGGTAGTTTAAGTAGGATGAGATTATTTCAAAACGTTGAGCTTTGAAACTGTCTAGTGGATCACCGAGTCAGGGAATGATTATATAGATTATAAATGATCTGTTGCATAAGTCTTCCGTTATATGCGTTTGGATGAGTTGTGTCTTCTTTCAGTTGGAAGGAGTCCTTTGATGATTTAGTGTTCTCTACCGTAGGACGGAAGCTGGATGAGGCAATCTTCCGGTTGACGTCATCGGCAGATGCCGAGAGTTAGTTGTTGGTTGGTTTAGTCCTCCGGCTGACGTCATCGGCAGATGCTGAAAGAATAGTTGTTTGATGGTTTAGTCTTCCGGTTGACGTCATCGGCAGATGCCGAGAGTTAGTTGTTGGTTGGTTTAGTCTTCCGGCTGACGTCATCGGTAGATGCCGAAAGAATAGTTTTTGATGGTTTAGTCTTCCGGTTGACGTCATTGGCAGATGCCGAAGGTGAATTGTTTGATGTTTTAATATAGCACGCGAGACCCACGTGCTCACCGGAAGATGTAAAATGTGTTTTGTCGATTAGCGACCGGATGATGTTTTAATTTAGCACGCGAGACCCACGTGCTCACCGGAAGATGTAAAATGTGTTTTGTCGATTAGCGACCGGATGATGTTTTAAATTTAGCACGCGAGACCCACGTGCCCACCGGAAGATGTCTCCTTTTAGGCGATGTTAAGCGAGTCACGCATAATGCACGTGATGACCGGACGACTAAATTTCTGAGGGTTATCAACGCATGCAACCCATGCAAACCCGAGCGGTATTATGTTAAGAGAATTGAGGGCACCTCCTCTTTTCCCGAAATTGGCAAGAAGCCAATGACCGAGTCTAGTCGCTCGACTCTGTGAAAGTTGAGCCGACGAGGCGTGGGAAGTCGGGCACGAGAGAGTTCGTCTTCCTTAATGGTTCTGCGTCTCTATTACCAGTTTAGAAAGAAAAAAATAAAATATATGTAAAATGTGAAAGTCTGTTGAGAGATAGTAAGTGAATGTAATAATAGTAAAAGTCAAGCAAACGATTAATGAAAGAATATGAACACGTGACGGCTCCTGACCGGGGTCGTTACAATATCCATGACCTCCAATTGTTGTACTTCAACCGCGTCACCAATATCTCGGTTCAAACCACTGATAAATCTTGCGATGAGTTGTTCTTTGGGCTCATCAATAGCACAATGCATATTGAGAGTCTCAAATTCCATGAGATACTCATCAACCGAGTGGGTATTTTGCTTAAGGTTGTGGAGTTGAGGGAAGAGTTCGTGTTTGTAATGTCGGAGAACGAACCTCTTGTGCATTAATTCTTTCATGAAATTCCAGGTTGAGACGGGGTATCCTAATGTTCGCATCCTTTGGTTCTTAAGGTTGGACCACCTTAATGCAGTGTGGCTCGTTAATTCAAGAGAGGTGAGTTGAATTTTAACTCGTTCGAAATAATCGTGACACTCAAAAACTCTCTCTACCTTATCAACCCAATCTAAGTATGTGTGCCCGTCACACGTTCCATTGAAAGGTGGAATGGTAATCTTGATATTACGGAGGTCGTCGTTGTCCCTACGATGATTTGGGCGATACTTTTCATCATCTCCAGCCCAATCCTCATCCCCGACTCATAACGGGATCTCATTCTTTGGGGCTCAGCCTATTCTTCTTCCTCTAGGGGTTGTGGAAAAGGATTCCTACTCTTAGGACGTTCAGGAATAACCCTAGAAGAGGTCTTTCGTGAAGGATTTCGTTCTTGGGATTCTCTACGGGGATGGTTTGTCATAAGTGATTGGACTTGTTGGGAAATGGTGTTAACTAAGCTTGTTAAGGCATCAATTTGTCCTTGCATGCCTCCTTGTGCGCTAGTTTCACCCTCGTGACGAATGTGTTCGGGAGGGGGAGTATCCCCGATTCTTTTCAAGGTGCGGTGCATCACGTGTGAATCCACTTCTATTCGTCATAGTTAAGTGTTTTAAATAAATTTCAATTTCTTGTCTAAGTTATTTATCTTAATTGGTGAGATGCTTATCTTGTTAATGTCTTAGATAATTTTAGGCACTAAAGGTGAATTCCTTTTTCTAAGATAAAAAAAATAAGGATCATGCTCACATTAAACATTTTAAAATTTGGAAATCAATAAATAACTTAGGCAATTCAACATCTCTTAGCAACAACTAATTTTAGAATTGACAATTTTCACTAAACATTTATAACCACAAGTTCAATCAAACTTCACGAATTGAATCTACTTTAAACTAGAACCATTCAAAATAATATAAATACCAACTATATAACATCAAAAACAGCAAGCAAGCACATTAGAACACAAGTTTTATCAATAATGACATGTTGAAATTTTAATGTTAACATAGCAGAATTTTCATGCAGTTCATAGTTTTAATGTGATCGATTTTGACATGCTATTGTTATATTCTTGCAAATCAATATTGTGCACTCAATTAACAATCAGCAATTTAACATGCAAATTTTGTAACGACCCACGTCCCGAACCACGTACCCCGGCCCAGGCCCGTACACCTGGCACCGAGGCCCCGGCCCAAGCCCGTACACTTGGCACCGAGTTACGTGTCCAGCCACGTGTCCGCTACTCACAGAACTTCCCTCTCCCTGCAGAGGAATTTTACCTTCCCCCCCACTCGAACCCAGGACCTCAGGGTTAAGTACCTGGGCTACAAGTGAGAAGTACCACATGGGCTAGTAGCTCAAGTGGTACTCCTCACTTGTAGCCCAGGTACTTAACCCTGAGGTCCTGGGTTCGAGTGGGGGGGAAGGTAAAATTCCTCTGCAGGGAGAGGGAAGTTCTGTGAGTAGCGGACACGTGGCTGGACACGTAACTCGGTGCCAAGTGTATGGGCTTGGGCCGGGGCCTCGGTGCCAGGTGTACGGGCCTGGGCCGGGGCCTCGGTGCCAGGTGTACGGGCCTGGGCCGGGGTACGTGGTTCGGGACGTGGGTCGTTACAATAAAAGGCGCCTTTTATTGTAACGACCCACGTCCCGAACCACGCCCCCAGCCCAGGCCCGTACACCTGGCACCGAGGTTCCCGGCTTAAGCCCGTACACTTGGCACCGAGCCACGTGTCCGGCCACGTGTCCGTTACTCACAGAACTTTTCCCTCCCTGCAGGGTATTTTTGCCTCCCTCCCCACTCGAACCCAGGACCTCAGGGACTAGTACCCAAGGCTACAAGTGAGGAGTACCACTTTGCCAACCCTTGGGCCGGCTATCGTTGCTTGGCCGAGGAGTGCCCAATTTGGGCGAAATTTCAGTGAAGCCCGATTAGGGCAATTTGGGTTTTATGAATTGGAACTTCGATTTTAGGTTAGTTTATGTTAATTGGATGTTAAAAGGATAGATTAGTGAGGAAATTGATGGAATTTGATGAAAAATCGAAAAAGTGAAATTCTCCGAAAAAGGGCAGTTTCGGGTTTCTGCAAAATTGACCTAGCTCCGGTCATTTGTTTTAAAATTCCTTTTAGCAGATTAAAATAGGTTATTAGAGGAGTACGTGGCCGCTGGAATCGTTCGATTCCGATAACCGACGCTAAAGTTATGCGCGTTTGAAGTTTCGGGTCGGTTTTACCAAACCCGAATTAGTGGCCCGTTTAGTTAAGTTGTAGTTGGATTCGGCTTGAAATACGTCGTTTGAGCGTAAAGGGCGAATTTTTTT